>LR749796.1:1236305-1392654 GCA_902729485.2 Mus minutoides | reverse complement strand
TGGTTTGGTTTGGTTTGGTTTGGCTTGGTTTGGATTTTTTTTAATTAGATATTTTCTTCATTTACATTTCAAATGCTATCCCCTTTTCTAGTTTCCTCTCTGAAAATCCCCTTCCCCTCCTTCCTCCCCCTGCTCCCCAACCCTAACTCCCACTTCCTGGCCCTGGCATTCCCCTGTACTGAGGCATAGAATCTTCGCAAGACCAAGGGCCTCTCCTCCCATTGATGGCCAACTAGGCCATCCTCTGCTACCTATGCAGCTAGAGACAAGAGCTCTGGGGGTTGAGGGTGGTACTGGTTAGTTCATATTGTTGTTCCTCCTATAGGGCTGCAGACCCCTTAAGTTCCTTGGGTACTTTCTCTAGCTGGTATGATTTTTCATTTTAAAGGATCATCCCAAAACAGGGCTCTTGATTGCTTTTGTTCTGCGACCAGATACCTTTAGGAGTTCTAAAATTCCTTTGGTGGTTCTTAGTGTCTGTGTATTAGAAACTGACAGAAAAAAAAAATCCCAGAGAATTGTTTAGCTTTAGATAGACAAGCCCTGTAGAATGTGGTTAAACTAACAAGGAAGATTGGAGCCATTCCCAGATGCTTGACAGGTATTATCAGTGATTCTTATACACACACACACACACACACACACACACACACACACACACACACACAAAATGCCACAAGGGCTGGAGAGATGGTTCAGTGGTTAAGAACACTTGCTATTTTTCCAGAGAAACTAGGTTTAGTTTCAAGCACTCACTGCTGTATCTCAACCATCAACTATCAGTTAATCCCAATTCCAAGGGATCTGATACCCTCTTATGCCCTTCTTGGATACTGTGCACACTCAGTACAGATACATTCATACAGGCAAAACATTCACACAAAATATGTGTTTTTAAAAGATTTTTAAAATAATGTCATGAAAAAAATTATTTTCAAAATTATGAGCAGTCATAAAGCTCAGTAGCCTTAAAAAGATTTTGGCAATCCAGAGAGCATTTGGACTAAAAAACTTAGTATTTTATGTGCTCTACTAAGAAATTGTTTATTTAACAGACACAATTAAGAAAATGAGTTTTCAAATGTCCTTCAAAGTATGAATATTCATAATGGTTCAATATTATTCAACAAAAGTCAGTATATTTTGTTAACTATTAACATCAATGAAGAATTAAGACATTTATTAAGAGATTTAATACATATTTGGAATCATTTATTAATTGAAAGAATTTCTAAAATTCACTTTAATAGTTGTGATTTATTTTGAAGTAATTGAATAGTCAATTATGCATGTATATAATGTTACATAATAGAACTTTCAAAGCATATAAGATGCTAATGAGGAGAAAACATATAAGAAACCTTATGCATCCATTACAAGCAATTTTCAGTAAAATATCACAGCTATTTAAGATGAGCTTAGTTCATCATTTTAGCCCTTAATATATAATACTGCATTTGGAGCTATGTGGTATGATTAATTTTATCAGTTTGGTACACATTGGCAAAGGACATTGACTAGAGTTACCTATTTCAACTTTCCATACTATCTCTGTGAAGTCCTTCTGAACACTGCTCTTCATTCTGTTCAAAAACCACTCACTGTAATTTTTAAATTTTATTTAATCTTTTAAAGTTTAAACTTGATATGACTTTAGTATAGTTTTCTAAGGACCTTCATGAAAACGCCTGGGGTAATGGGCACATTCAGTGAAACAAAAACAAAGCAAACTAGGGCTCTCCCTGCCATGGTTGATTTTAAATATTTTTTTTTAAACTGAGCGAGGTCAAGCCTGTTGTTTTAATATTATTTATTTTTATTTTATGTGCATTTATGTTTTGTGTGCATGTCTGTGTCAGATTTCCTGGAACTGGAGCTTCAGACAGATAGGTATGAGCTCCATGTGAGTCGTGGGAATGTAACCCAGGTCCTCTGGAAGAGCAGCCAGTGCTCATAACCGCCAAGCCATCTCTCCAGCCCAAAGACTGGTTTTATAGTTGTCTTATACACTAAAAAGGAACTTGCCATATGTCTATTGAAACAGTGAGGTTAGTAGAAGAATTCGCATTCATACAAACGTAATGGTGACGAAGCTTGCTCCGTTTATGTAGGGCTGGGGAATATTGGAAATAGAAGATGGAAATGGAACTAGATTGAACCAACATTTCAACATCACAAACATCCAGCTCTTACTCAAACAAGAAACAATATTTCTCTGAAACTTTTACTTGCGATTCCTGGAAGGGTCTATATGTTGACGAGGAAGAAAGAAGTATGCAGAGCAGAACTCAGAACCAAGTGATTTTATCCTTCTCATCCTTTGCCTCCTTTCACTCTTTGACATTGTACAGCATCATGGCTCCCTGCCAAACCCAACTGCTCACGGTTCACTTCAGGGTCTGCTCTGCAAAGCATCTTTTGGTGTCAGAAACTGCTAGCACTCCATCCATCTCCTACCGCCTGTCTCCTCTCCTCACCAACCTCGTGTAGAAGCCTACCCTTGGATTAGACTCTTTTTGCTCTGAGCTAAGGATGATGTAATCCTTACCACATTTAATTATGTTGATAACGTATGATTACATCGACAATCTCAGAAGCCATTCTCATGCACATTTATCAGTACTAGGTATAAAGTCGTGTGCTTCATATGTGTTCTCTCCCCTTGTCCTCACACTAATTCACAGGGCAGCTGGTACTCCCTTCCTCATCTTCAGTTGGCAGATAGGGTCTAGTCTACATGGTTTAAATCGAAGACGCTAAACTGCACAGCGTGTGGGTGACTAAATGCTGTCATTTGCATCTAGGCAGCATGCAGAAGGTAAAGCCCATGCTGTCTCTATTTCAGAATAGCCACTGACAAAAAGGTCTTCTAGTCCAGAAGTTCTCAACCTGTGGGACGTGACCCCATTGGCAGACCTCTATCTCCAAATATGTTTACATTATGATTCATAATAGTAGCAAAATTATAGTTATGATGTAGCAACCAAAATAATTTTAAGGTGATAGTGGTGTGGTCACAACATGAGGAAATGTTTAAAAGGATTGTGGCATTAGAAAAGTTGAGCACCGCGTTTTCTTCCTCTTCACCTGCTATGGAGTCTGAGCTGGGAGTCCCTTAGGAACACTGTTGACATGCTTTTGGATATTTTCAGAGAGCATCTAGGCTCAATCCACCTTAGCCTCCCACCCCTGACAGAATACATTCCAAAGGGGGGAAAAAAAAGTTCCTGATACCAATATGAGAAAGCCTTAGGCTAGCTTTGTGACATCTGGCTTTCTAGATGACCTCTGTCTTTGTTCATTCATTTCTGTTCTACTCATCTATAAATGTTTATTTTCTGTTCCTCTAAAGATCCTTTTCTCTCCGTGAGATTCCCAGGAAAGTGTCCTGTGCCCCCTCAGGGACCAGCCAGACACTATCTTCAAGTCCATTGATTTCACAATCCCTTATACTTAGATAAGCAGCTTTAGAAAAACAGGAACTACAGACTCGGCACTATTTGCTACTATGAGCAAATAAAGTGACTGATGGAATTTTCTATTTCATTGAAAGCTGGGTCCACTTCCTGAAGCTTCATTCTCACCATTTCCTGGTGGTCCACAGTTTCATTTAACAAAGTTAAAGTATTAAACAAAAAGGCATGACCCTTAAACTGCTATGGCCCTTATCCTGAAGCTATGTCTAACCATAGAGTGCTTTTAAATCCGAGTCTCCAAGTCTCCATTTATAAGATGGGAGTATATTAATATTACAGTACATTAACTTCCCCAGAGCAGTAGTGCAGGAAATGATTACCTCATTTAAAAGTTACTAAAATGTAAATTCTATCACCAAACAAATTAGATATTAAGGCAAGATTCTTCCTTCCCTTGCTTTTTTTCAGGAAATTGACTATGTGGTCATTTTATTGTAAATACAAATTCATCTCTTTCTACCACTTTTTACCTTGACTTAGTAGATGTTTAATAAGCACATGTTGGACCAAACTAAGCTATCTTGCTTCTCCGCATGTATTGGCTTTTCAAAAGCACAGAAGAAACCTGA
This sequence comes from Mus minutoides, assembly GCA_902729485.2. Lineage (NCBI taxonomy): Eukaryota > Metazoa > Chordata > Mammalia > Rodentia > Muridae > Mus > Mus minutoides. The sequence goes on along the minus strand of LR749796.1, from coordinate 1,388,609 downwards.
GAGTGTTTTCAGTTGCTATTTCTCCGGAAGCCTATGCTCAATTCAGGTTAAGGTAAGGATAAGAGTAAATTTCAAACTCAGATTTTGAATACCCATGCTATTATAAGTCTCCTCATAAAAGCAGGACCTATCGTTAGGCCGACAATAGGAGGTTTGCAAACTGTGTATTCTGAAAGGGGAAAGATCAGATATCACTCAGGACAAACATATAATTTCCTATGTTCTTGTAATGTCTAGAGAAATGGGTCCCCAGCAGGCAATGTCCTTTATCCATAAAAATAATCTGCTGGATGTATTTTGTTAATAGGATGCTCGACAGCACTCAGAAAATGTTGACACAGATGCAGTAACAATAGAAAATGGGGACTTATCTTCCTGCCATTGTCCCAGTCTGCTGCCACGTTTACAGACTGTTTTCCATGTACTCCCCCTCCCTTAAAGGTAAATCATGTCACCATGAGTATAATGGAATTATAATTAACTTCCGGAAAGAACGCTGATCTCAGACAGAAGGATTCTATTGCCAGTACAGAGATGATCCTTGTGAGTAAATAGGGGGGAAACACAGCCCCATATTCCCCAGTGTTGTTCTTCTTCCTGCACCTCTAATCCTAAAAACCCAGCAAAGCACATTAAAATCAGTCACTGTTCCATGCACAGAACTCTATAAATAGTCAACCATCAAGTCCATATTCAGGATGCAAATAAGATCTCTAGAGATACCATGTGACTAGGAATGTCTTTTACACTTTGGTCACATTTTACAGGAGATTTCTTTTGTTAAGGATAGGGATACTTGTGTTGTAGATATTCAAGCACTTCTCTGCCACTTTCAAAAGCAATTAAAACCCAGTCTCACTAATGGAGAAAAACTGATGTCCTGGTTTTCACATTCCTCTGTCTCATTCCTCTGTCTCTGTATTTGGTTCACACACTGCACTGAGTTTTGCAGGATTTAAGAGAGAGAGAAAGAGAGAGAGAGATTAGTGTGTGATACCACAGTGTGGCATTTCCAATGGATGTGTTCTTTACTCTTAGAGTGAGCTGGGATCTATTTTCTGGGACCATTTGTTGATTGGCTGGTATGCTTTTGTGGCTCAATAATCGAAAACAAGTAGGATTTTTGTTTTTGTTTTTTCATGTAGCTGATATTAGTTTAGCAATCTTAGAGATGAAAAGGTACTATCTGGATAGCCTATTGGTTTCCTTTTAAGATTAAATTATTTATTTTAAGTGTGTGTGTGTGTGTGTGTGTGTGTGTGTGTGTGTGTATGTGTGTGTGTGTGTGAGCTTATGCAAGTGTATCATCTACAAGCAAGTGCCCATGAAGGGCAGAAATGGAGGCAAAAGGAGAGGACAAAGGTAGGGTTTAGTGTGTTGTAAACTGCCCACTGTGGATGCTAGGAACAAAACCCCAGATGTCTACAGGCACAGCAAGCACTCTTAATCACTACATCATGTGTCCAGCCCTGTATCAGTACATTTGCATGCCTTAAAAATATATTTTTTAAATGACGTATTTCCTTCAACAGTTTATCTTTGTAGTCTCTCTCTCTCTCTCTCTCTCTCTCTCTCTCTCTCTCTCTCTCATATTTTCTAAAGATAGTTTAATATGTGCTTTGTTAACCAGGTGAAGAAGGAGGAAGAACAAGAGGAGAGGGAAGCTGCCATGAAGGGAGATAGACCATGAGCACATGGTCAAGAGAAACCGCAAGTCTCTGGGTTACAGTGTTGGGGATCTAGCCAGGACAGCAGTTAAGAGTAGATTAGGGGTTACCCCTCCCCCAAGTAATTGTCAAAGTCAAATAAACTAGTCTAAGTCTCCTTTATTTGTAAAGTAGTCAGGGATAAACTTAAATTGGTTGTACTACCTCTATCTTCCCTTCCCTTTCCCCCTTCCCCCCCCCCATTCCCTGTCTCCCTTCTCTTTCCCTCCCTCCCCACCTCCCACCTGACCCCTTCTTTTCTGGCTTCTATTTTATTAAATGATCACTGTGTTCTGGAAGTTTTGCTAAGATTTCACATGTATAATTTCTGTAAATGTATATATCTTTTACTTAAAGGAAATAAGCATTGGGAAGTTACAGACTGTGTCTTTTCCTAGTGTTACTCCATGAGCACGGAGGGCCTTAGATTCAAGAATCCCAAAACATGTGTATGTGTTTGGTCCTTTTAGCTGGCTCTAATGTAAACCTGAGGCTGGAAACTTCGTAAGAAAACAAGGCTTATCTAGCTCACAGTTCTGGAGATCCACAGCAATGATACTGGCTTCAGCTTCTTGTGATGGCCTTTTGGGAGAAGGTGCTACAGGGAAGGAGCACGTGATGGGAGGAAAGAGTTCAAGATCATGTGGTAAGAGGAACCATGTTATCCTTCTTTTCTAACAACCAGCTTTCAAGGGAACAAAGCTAGTCCTTTCAGAACTGAGTCCATTCCTCTCGAAGGTGTTGTGTCCCCATTACGTTATCTAAAGGTCCCATCGTCTCAGTGCCTCGCTATTGTAGACTAAACTTCAACAGCATCAACCCCATAACACTGTCAGTCAATGTCCTCTTGGAGGTCTGGGGAGACAGCTTAGGTTTGCTGAGAACGCATAAAGACCTGGGTTCAGATCCCCAGCACCTACAGAAAAGCCTTGAATGGCAGAATGTACCTCTACTACTCTGAAGTTCTATAGCCAGCTCATCTAGATGACTTCAGGAACTCCAGATTCATTAACATACCGCATCTCAAAACATAAGGTGGAGACTGACTGAGGAACATGTACAAGATTGACCTTCAACTTCCAAACATACACGCACCTTTGGGCATGTGAGAAGCTTGCGTGTGGTACGTGAGAGTGCGCATCACACACACACAGAGGTATGAATGCACACACACACACACACACACACATATTCACACTTGTGCGCGTGCTCATGCACACAAGGCCAATAGCTCAAGGTCCTGTTAGGTGATGTCATGTCTTATTACTTTCATGGAAGCTAATTCCAAGAGATGGTTTAAAGGTACATTTAAGAAAAAAAAAATGTAGGAATTCGTAGCCAATTAAATCTGGCACTAACTAAAAGAATGATTACTTAGTAGACTTTCATAACAACAAAATTTCTCAGAACCTCAAAACATGTAAAATTGTGAATTTTTATGAGAAAAGTGTCTTTCCCAAAGTTACTTTTTTTTTTCTTCCACACAGACAGAATTCACTTTGAAGATGGCCTCAGTAGGATATTCTTCCTAAAAGCTTACAGCATCTGACAGGCAGTCTCACAGGAGCATTAACATGCAGTCCAGTGGGTCCCATGTCTCCAGCACTAAACACCTTTGATTTGGTTAAACTACAATCACTCTCCGATAAGGTATCCACTTTAAACATTTACCAGGAAGACCTCCTTGGTGTCAGAGCCTGTATTAAGCACTGGCCACCTCAAGATAAATAATCAGGGCCTCAGCCCAATGTGACTTTACTTCCTAACTCCCAGTGTTGCAAGTCCAGTGTTAGAGATAAATCTAAGGATTGGGAAGCTCTGAGGTCCCGTGTCCCCAAATGCTAGTGTGGAAGAGACTTGATACTATACTCAAAAGGAGGACCTCTCCTTGAACATTCAAGCATATGAAACATTGTTTAACATCAGTACTGCTATAATAAACTGTATCTTCAACCATGTCAGTCCACAAAGCTTGGGATATTGCCCAGGAAGCTCTGAGAACGAGGAGTGTCACAGAACAGACCCTTCTGGAAACTTGTACACTCAAGCCTCAAGACCAGAGAGTGAAGTCTGGCATCTCAGGAAGCCTCCCTCTGCTTTTATTTCACTGGATAGAGGCTTTTCTGTTTTGTTTATGCATCTTTCAAATTCCTCGATAAGATGTCGCTGCTTCATAAGCCTGGGATTTACAATGGGAGCTTTGTAAAGTCATAGCCCACTGTATATTCGGGTTGCCAGTGCTCTCTCCACAGTTGCCTTCCTTAGACCTCTCCTGAGGAGGAAGCAGCTGTCACTTCTTTTATTCAAAGCCTGCACAGATATCAATTCTTTGGACTGTATAGTAAACAGAAACAAAAAATGGGGTTTACCACCATGTCCTATGAATGGAATCTCTTCACAATATCCCAGTTGCATTTCTTAACAAAGGTGGTCAAAAGCTGGTTCTTATATTGGTTGAATAGGCAAATATGCATGTCATTTAGCTTTACTTTAAAATTCTTCTTATAATGTAAAGAAAAAGACGAATGTGTGGTTAAACCAAAAGCCCACAAGTTCAGTAGCAAATCAAACAGGAAGGAGATGGGAGTTCCTCATGCTGAATTCTTAGGGTGCCTGCTGCCTTAACTGTTACCATCAGCCCAAAGCACACCCTGTACAGCATTGTTTACTGTGTTTCCTTTGTTGTTTGTTTACTGGTGACGTCGTGAGTGAGTGACATGGTGAGTGAATGTGTGTGCATGAATTTCCTTAATTAGTCACAATGGCAGAAAGTCCAGCAAGTCTGGCTTCGGAGGTTCTGAGCATCTCTCTGCCCACATGCAAAGCAGAATCATCCGGAGCTAGGAAGACAGAATGTCAACAGAAAAACTCTTCATGTCCCTCCCTGAGTTCCCAAGTCCAGCTTTCTGTTTCTCCCTTCTGGATCCCATGCATACCCTCAGGAACAGCAAGCGTGCACTTAATCACGCACACATTCACTAACACACACATAGGCAAGGATACTTGTATTTTTGTCCACATGCATGCAGTCATACACTAATACACTAGATATACATACACTTATAATCCGGGTAGATCTAAATACATACATGGACTGACTTCCTTGCATTTAGTTGACACAGGCATGTAGACACATATATGCACATATATAATTACAAACTTATTTATACATTTAAAGACAAAAATATATGCACCCAATAAATACATATTAACATACATAGGTACTTGTTCACACATTTATGACATAAAAATAGGCATGTGTGAAGAAACACACACATATAAATATAAATACTAGTTCCCACAAAGATACATACTCTATTATGTATGCATATACACTATCACACACGCACACACACCTCAATTTATATGTCTATTTTCAATACACATAAAGATGGGTGCACATACATGCAGTCATACACACATAGGCATAATCAAAAAGGCACTCATAAAATACATATATGTACTTTCAAAGAGAGTTAAATGTACCTATATTCGCATACAGACAGTCAAGGTTACCAGTAGACATGTGCACAAGGACAAATTCAGAAGCACACAGATAGATACAGGGACAGATGTAAATATACATGCACACATGTAAACATAGGCATGTATACATGGCTTTTCTTTTTATTTCTTGGGGGCCAAGCTTAATGTCTTTCACTTCCTGATAATCCAGCTGACACTTCTGGATGTCTTTTCTCAGTGGAGATCCATGCCAGATGCCGGCTCTGGTTCCACAACAAGGTCGCTGTGGCTACAGTTTTGCAACCGAAGGAACAGACTTAAGATAAGCCTGCTCAGGAATGATGAGCTGGGGGTCTGGAAAGAGATAAAGGAAGCAGCTGACCCACCCAACCTCTGACCTCCCCTCTCCCTCAGATTCACCACCTCTGACGCACAGAGACTTGCCTCAGGGGTTTTGGGCAGCTGTGTTGTAAGTAAATAGGAGGAAAGGTGTGCTCGGAGAGCAAGCCTGTGACCTGAGACCCTGAAGCGTGACTCCAGCACAGTCTCCGAGAATGAGGCTGGAATTTTCCATCCTGCGGTGCTCACCAGATGTTCTCTAACCCTCTCTGAGCTGATTTTGTTTCCTTGTAGATTGTTCAAGCTGTTCGACCCTCTTCTCCTTACTCCACAAACGTGTTTCCAAAGCTTGCGCCTGACTGCTGGTGCTGCTGGTAGACTCCTCGGCTACCTTTCAGCCTTTGTCTCTGTTTTTCTCATTTTTACGGAAATTCACCCACGGAGAACATAGGTTGAATTTAGAGGTGTGTGTGTGTGTGTGTGTGTGTGTGTGTGTGTGTGTGTCTGTGAGTATCTATGTGGGGTGGTATGTTAGAAGAAAGGTTGTTTGATACTTAACAACAGCAGACACACTGTTTTCTTTTAAAAAATAGATTCTTTAAAGAAAATCAAAGTGATGTTCTCTAATAGTCAGATAAAGCCAAGGTTACCTTTAAAATGTTTCTTTTCTTTTTTTTTTTCTTTCTTAATCTCCTCTTACTACACACTAGAACAGCAGTGGCCAGTTAAAAAGCATTCTGAAATTTATATTTTCAGGGTCCTGGTGGGCAGAAGGTGTTGGCATGGAGCCTAGGGCTTTACTCTGATTTTAACAGGTTTCGAGACACCAGAGCCTCCAGAGAAGTACTTTGTGGAGGCAAAGCAGGCCAGGTCCACAGCTAATCAACCTTGGATTCTGCCCTTTGAAAAACTTTGAAAGTGACTCTATTATACACGGCTAGGACTCCCTAGCAGAGATTAGTTGGACTGTGAAATATAAATATTTCATAGGTACTCTTTGGAACTGTGCTAATGTAGTAGAGAAATTGCCAGATCTTAAACAAATCTTCCAAAACTATAGATATGGAAATAGTCACTTCATACCACCAGACAGATAGAATTCCAACCTAATCTTCCATGTTTTCCTCCTCCACTATAAGACTAAGGAGCGACCTACAGGGTACTGCACAGGGAATGTCCTAGAGATGTAGTTCACCCTCAGTTTATTTATGACTTGAAACAAAGCCACTGTGATCAGCACTGCCTATGGACACCAAATTAATCAGGTGGTGGGAGCAGCTAAGCCCCAAAGATACCTCAGTACTGTGCCTGTTACAGGTTCCTGTGGGTTACTTCCGGCCTTGGCTAAGTCACATAAGGTATCCACTGTATGAATAATATATTTTTGATTTGCCCTGCTGCCAAAAAATACATATAGATATCCATGTTAAGGTAACATATTCTACATGAGATACATAATCATAACCAATCATAACCAGTGTTATCTTCAACACTAGACTAACATTAGGCAAAAGTTGGGCACTTTAGCTCATCCTTGAACTCCTTAATAATAGGCAAGGCTCTTTGAGTAAATGTGTAAAGTTTGGGTATTTTTGGTGTGCCATGATTTCTCTATCATTGGATTTACTCTTCTGTTCCTCATTCCTTTCTGAATTTAAGGAGTTTCCTCATTCCATTCCAGAGGCTGTTTTCTCCTGCACCTTCCATATGACATCTACTCTGCATTCTTTTAACGCTTGTTTGGGGTAAATTGAATTTTTCTAATGCAGCCTCAGGTTAAAGGTCTGCTGAAGTCAAACATTTCAGTCTAAATTCCAAGGTTTTTCATAATCCTGCGCACACGTTCTGGAACTTTATCTCCCCCTTAAGCAACGCATGCCCCTCCTCCCTAAGATTTCCTCCTGATCTCATGGCCCAGGCATTTGGCTCCTGAGCTCTGGCCAGACCATTCCAGATAAAGGCAATTTGGAGAGGGGTAGGTGAAGATCTCTGTGAGGAGGGAGAGGCACTTGCATGTCAGTCCTAACTAGACAATCCAAGCAGGGTTTCGGGCTTTCCTTTCCCTTTAATTTCTTCTGGTTAGAGATCAAACAGAATCAACAGAGTGATAGAATCTAGCCACAGACACATAAGATTAAAAATAATAGTTATACAGTATATTTCAATTATTTTACAACTTACAAGCATCTATATAGTTCATGGTCAACTCTGCTTTAACTGACGTTTCCTGTTATTGTGTTTCTGTCTGGAGTACTGACTGCCATTTATATTAGATTTCTGGTTTGAAGATAAAATATTCATCCTTTACCTAAACAAGCATCATGACATAAAATTACCAGCTTGTTACCCAAAAAGCTTTCTAAAAGATTGGATAGCATAGTGAAAATAAGCAGGATTTACAGGGAGAGTGCTTTCCAACTTGTATTTCTGACTCTCTTTAAAAATATGTTCTGTGTAGGTGAGAACAGATGTTAACTGAACAACAAATACAAAAATCTAAATGTAAATATCCACATATAAGAGTATGTAAGTGCACAAAACAGGTAACCATTTTAGATATTGTTCTTATGTGGAATATTTAAATAATAGGTATTACCTGGCTTCCAGAATCACCAGATACATTTATAATCATATGATCATAAAGATTCTTTTCTCAATTAACTAAAATAACCATAAAGTCTCAGGGTTTTTTTTGTTGTTGTTGTTGTTGTTGCTTTGTTTTGTTTTATTTTGGATAGTGACTGGTAAGGAGAACATATCTTTAAAACTATATGTATTCAACAACAATATGAACCAACCAGTACCCCCAGAGCTTGTGTCTCTAGCTGCATATGTAGCAGAAGATGGCCTAGTCGGCCATCATTGGGAAGAGAGGCCCCTTAGTCTTGCAAACTTTATATGCCCCAATACAGGGGAATGCCAGGGCCAAGAAGTGGGAGTGGGTGGGTCGGGGAGCAGGGCGGGGGGAGGGTATAGAGGACTTTCGGGATAGCATTTGAAATGTAAATGAAGAAAATATCTAATAAAAAATGAATTTAAAAACTATATGTATTATGTGACACTTAGGAATGTGTCCATAGCAAACAAAATGTCCAGTTCTAGAAGTTTTACCTCACCAGTGAAGTTGCCTGAAGGAAGTCATGGGATTCTTCTCGGCCTCTGACTTTTCTGGCATCTCACAGGTACGTGGTCTGAGTCTGTGTCCATGATGTCCTTAGGAGTGTCCATGAGATAAGAAGACTGAGCAAATCTTGGATAGAGGACAATAATATGGCACTCTACACTCACTCCACAAATCTCTGTGTCCTACTTAGAAAAATAACATCTAAATTGAAACAGTGAATCAAAGCTTCCCCTCCTATGAGATATGCAGGAATAGAAAGGCTTTTCTACATCTGTTATTCCTCATGGGAACAGCAAAGGATTTTTTTGCTATCTATTAAGACTATCCATTGTGACACAATCTCTATTCCCATTACAAAGGAGGGTTTGTGACCAGGACACCTTTCTTTTCATCTAGTCCCTTCTTTTTGAAGATCACAAGGTTGAGCTTATTCCGGGGGCCCATTTGGCCAACTATCTAATCAGAGTAGCTGATAGCTCACTAAATAACTTTGCAAGAAAGAGAAAAGAATAGCTGAACTTCTCAGAAACTAAGTCTGATTAGAATAATAATATGCAACAATCCTTTTTAAACAAAGACCCACCACGCAGAAGAAACGGAATTGTGACCCAGGGAAACACCCCACAAGCATCCACCAAGAAAAGAAGTCAGATCACCTGACCTTCAGGTGATCGCTGCTGCAAGAGGATGTTCCCCTTCCTTGAAACCTGTTTGTTTCGTTTCTTTGTGCTGATGGACCTTTAACAGTAGAAACATTAAGAGTCTTTTACTTTATGTCAAACACTATATTTAATAGACTAAATGTAGACATCAAGAAGCAAAGTTCTACTCAGAAGAGAGAAATTAATAAGAAATTAAATAATAATAATAATAATAATAATGTCATAACAAAAGCATGGGCTCTCCTGGAAGGGATTCACATAACATTTGAGGAGGCAGACAGATAGGGTGGGAAGAGAAGAGAGGAAGGGAGGGAACGAGAGGGAGTAGGAAAGATAGTATGGTGGTTTCAGAGAAAATACTGTTACTGTACTTTTAATATTCCTTTATTTATTTGTTTATCCATCTACTTATTTTTGATGCAAGAAGAGGTACCTAAAGTTTATGTTATGTAAGCATTTCATATCTCCGCCCAATCTGATTGGCATCCTGGAATCAAATAGGGCGGCCTTGAAAGCTGATGACCAGATGACAAGCACACGTTCATCAGGAACAGATGTCCTCTTTAGGTGCTTCCAGTGGAATTTATAAGACATATGCAAATTTTTTGTACTGCACAAAAGTTGCTGAAGACATCAGAAAAAATGTGCAGCTGTCTGTCTTCCAGAAAATCATGGGGTACTATCATGCCTTAGAAGAATATGCTCATAATTTATTTGCACATAACTGTAACTTATTGGTCATATTTCTAAATATAGCACTGATTTATGAGCCGCCTTAGGAAATATTTACATGTTTTACTCTACCCCTTCAGAAAGGAAGTCTATTTGCAGAATCATGATGTTGACATCCCTATATCACAGGATCTAAATGGATTGTTAGGGAATGCCCCAAAAATAGTTTATGAAAAAAAATCTTCATTTGTCTTGATTTATGTTGTAAAACATTTGCTTAGAAATCCTCCACAGTGGATTTATGCTAAAGGGACTCTTTATGATATTTTGTGAGAAATGAATCCTGGCACTGAGGTCAGCATAACCTGATATCAGCAGAAACCATTAAAAGAGAATGACCAGTATATTAGCCAGATATTCAGTTTTCATGGTTATCTAGTTGGTTGTATGCTCTTAATCCTAAAGAGAAATAAGTTCTAGGCAGTAAAATTTGAGTTATTATAATGTATGAATTCATAGTTATTTTATGTGGAAATACTAAATGCTAACATCTATGGGAAATGTAAAATGAAGAAAAGAGAACAGTAAAAAAACAAAAGAGATAAATATGAAACAAAACCATCTACTCTAAGGGGCTCTTATTTTTCCAGAGTTAAAAGTTATTAGCATCAAAATGCTTTACATGTAATAGCAGTAATGTTAGGGATTTTGTTATTTTGTTTTGTTTTATTTTGTTTCAGTTTTTAAGAAAGCTATTAGACAGGTTCATAATTCACCTAGGTAGAGTTATTAAGCCAATACACAGTCTACCAAACCCATCTGTACCTAAAGGACACAAGTAGCCAGAAAATGCCTGGAGAGTCAGACTTGGGTATGCTGCCCACCTCTACAGGAATATGGATAGATCTTACATATTTGCATTTTCAAAAGGAAAAGGTAGATGGTTCAGTAGGTAAGTGCTTGCCAATAAACTGAAGAGCTGAGTGCAGACCCCAGATCCCTTGGCATGTTTGCAAGCTCAGTACCCCTACAGGGAAATGAGAGGAAGAGACTGGAGAAGGCGCAGAAGCTTGCAAATTAGCCTGGTGTAGGAGGGGCAAACATCGGGAGCAGTGAGAAAGGTGAGGTCAGACGCTAATGGTTGTCTTCTGACCATCACATTGGTGCCATGGCACATGGTCACTTATACCAAGCCACCCCACACACATACTAGATAAACAACAATGAATAACGTTTTAAAAGATGAGGTCGAAGGATCTGAACCTCGACAGCAGAACAGAAATGAGATTAGACTCTTTGAGGTAGGGACACCCATCCCAGAACTGCTGAAGGGTATGGGGTTTTGTTTGCTGTTTTTTTATGACAACGCCATTTTTTTGAAAGCCTTTGTAGCTGCCAACATCCTCCAGGATTAGACCTCAGCCATTCACGAAGGAAGGCAGTACCAATGCCTTTCATATCTGCCTCAGTCCAACACTGAACTACCCTGACTAGTGGTGCAAGAATGGGTAAAAAGCAGCAAGGATCCTGAGAATATTTATAGAATCTTGGCATATCTTGGGTAGCACTCAAGTCATACAGAAACACACAGAGATCTACATACCTCTATATGGAAATAAGCAAAGCTTCTCTCGAAGGTGCCCCACAACTACCAAAAGAGGTCGTGTGTCCTTACTTCACAGGCAGAAAAACCACATGCATAGAATTTGGAGATGCTTCAGGCCTCGGTCTGGAGCACATAAAGGAATTTACCCGAACAGGAATGGTACTGCTGTGTGTAGCTCACCTCCCAACACCTTTTGGGGCTGGCAATTACTCCTGCATTGTATCTGATATCTTCTGATTCAAACCCTATCATCTAGTTTGGCAGTTTGTCTTAACCCAAGCAGAACAAATTATTTTCTTTGCTTCCAAATTACCCTCGACGAAGCTGTGTGGCCACACGTAACAAAATTCTTTCCCCAGCCAAAAGCTATAAGCAGACAGACTGGGATTATTTTTGGTCTGGTCCTTTGGCAAGAGAACTCTGTGCAGAAGGACTGGGGCTCTGGGGTTCTCAAGCACTGCAACACATCTTCCATTTCCCTTTGCTCCTGTGCTTTCTTGTTATTTACTTTCCAGAAAGTTGATAATGCTCTGGGCTGAGATTTAGCGGTTGAAATGGTAGCTTCCCGAAGCTGGACTGTGACCATCTGAACAAACGTGATGTGGCAATGCAGGAAAAAAAAAAACAGCATCACAGGACCGAGGACCTTCAGCTGAAAGGTAGCAAGGAGTAGAGGTTACTGGAGATCAAAAGAAGTGCTTAAGACTGCTCAAGTTGTTAGGTTAAACCTTGAAGGCTTAGCATCCTCTCCCCCCCCCCCCCAGCTGATTACCTCTCCCATTGTGCCTTGCTCCACTCTACGCTGTTGCTTTTCTAGATGGACTCACAATTTGAAGGAGACATTATATAGCAATAATTGAACCTGATCTTAGGGTCATCTCAGAGCTGTGATAGGCCCTCCAGGCTGACAGAGAGACCTAAAGACCTTTCTCAGATGTCCGGGAGTTACAATTAGGAACACATCTCGGTCCACTGTCACCGAGGCAGGAATTTCAGGTGATTTCCAAAGGGTGAGTCCAACGGATCCAGGCAAGTTTGTGTTAGGGCAATACATTGACCAAAAGAAAAGTAATTAGCCTCATACATCTGCCCTCAATTGACCGGAAGATGTGGCTAGTAACCTGGCATCAAGTATTCCGACAGTAGAGCTATGGAAAGAAAACCAGCCTAGGGAGTTACTTGTGCCTTTCTACAAATTGAACTCCGGAGTATGAGATAAACATTATTAAGAAATCCCCTAAAGACAAGCTGATTTTAAAAAAAAAGAAAAAGAAAAAGAAAAAAAAAAAGAAAAAAATTGCAACTCCAAAATAAGCATTGACATGGATTATGAAATTTGTGAATGTTTATGTAAAAGAAAGGTGCCTGTGTGTCAGTTTGTCCAGGAAGGCCCTCTTTGGAGGAACATGTGTTGAGCCTGAAATTTCAGGAAAGCATGAGCTGCCTTGAGCAGGGTGCTCCTTTTCCAGTCCCAGTGAAATGCCCACGAATTCCTATCTTTTACGGAACAATAGAGTCTTTCTTTGCCCGCTGTTTACCAAAGGCATCCCTTAATCACTTTGAGGAACAGTTCCCCCCTAAACCCCCACAAACACTGAGATCACAGGCCTGTGGGGGTGGAGATAATGAAGGTGCTTGTTCCGCATTCAAGCTGTAATTGGATTAGTGGGAATCACACTGGCAACTTTGTAACACTTTGTCCTCCTAAGGGAAGGGAAAGTCCGGGAGTGGGAAGACACACCGGTGTCTATGACCACAGTGTTGCCACCGCCAGGCTATACTTAACACAAAAATAAGTAAGTAAATCAATCAACCAATCAATCAATGAATAACCTCTTCCCAAGGTTCAAAGTCGGCCCCCTGTCTTACTTTACACCCCTCCCTCCTCGGCTTCCTCCCCGCTCTTGTTTTTTGAAAACAAGATTCTTCTGACAGAGACAGGGATTTTCTTCTCAAACAAGGTGTGCTGATAAGAGGACGCTGCCAAAGCGGGACAAAGAACAGGTGACCATCAGCCTCGTGCTTCGTTCTTTTTTCAACTGAAAGGGTGTGATGATACAAACTTCTCTTCCCAACACACAGGAGACTGAGACAGAAAGGACAGGTCGCCCAGCTCCATAGCAAAGCCAGGTAGTCTAGGCAAACCCTGTCTCACAACACTAGAAGCAAAACGCCTCTCCGGTCTGTTGGGGGAAGTTAGGGAAATGGGAGTCTCCTGTGGGTAGAAATGTAAAAGGGTACCCCACGGTGGGAAACAATATGGAAATTCAACATCAGAAAATTAAACAGTATCACCCTATGACACAGGCTCTCAACTGCTGCAGTAAAAGGGAAAACGGCCTAGTACCCAGTGATGGACGAAAGCATGCATGGGCCTTAATGTAATCACCTGGTAGAATCATGTCTCAGCTTTTAAAAAGAAGCTTCCGGGGCACCCCGGGTAGACCTTAGAAAGAGCATGGCAAGAGGGCGTTCAAAGTATAAACATAGGAAGAAGAGTGGTTGGTAAGGACTGCATAGGGGGTGCGGGGTGGGTGTGGGGGTTGCTGAGTGATAAGAAACGAGTCAGTTCTTCACGCCTGTGCCTGTTCCCTTTGTCCTTAGTTGAGCATGTAAGTGTTTTAACCATTGGCTTGTGCTAGATGTAACACTCCAGGACTTCTAAGTGAAGTCATAGAAGACTGTCCAAACTGGGTGCCATTTTCTTGAGACTCTTTCGGGGAAAGTTGTATGTGGTCAATATAGCTACCTGGACTGTTAATGCAGAAAACCCCATATGTGCTACCAAGGGAATAGCCAGTTGAAATCTCCGCTTGGCACACCCTTCAAAAATAGCATGAGATACCCATTTGAGAGCTGGACAAGGAAATCTTTCCCATGTTTTTGATACACACACATAGACACACCACAATCATAAGAAAAGCATTTTAATAATACAAAAATTGAGAAAGGAGTGTAAGATGTTATATAGTGTACTTATTGATTCAGACTATTATTTTTTTTAAATACCACAATTAGGATTGTTTATCAACAACAACATTTATTTCTCATGGTTTTCAAGACTTGAAATTCAACATCTGCTATCAGCATATTTGATGCCTGGTGACAGTTCACTCACTGTTTCTCAAATGACCTAAATCTATCATCTGTCACACATGACAGGGCTGGATAAGTTTCTACCTGTGTGGATATAATGACTACATATGGGCATTAATGCTTGGGTGGGCACACATACACACAAATATCTATTCAGTGTGCATAGTATGTGTATAGATGCATGTGGGAGGGGTGCACGTGTGTGTATGTACATACAGGCCTCAAGACAACCACTTCCCATGAGCTTTCCACTGTTACGTTAATACAGTCTTTTTCACTGGTGTGGAGCTTGCCAAGTATAGTAGGTTGAGTGACTAATTATCTCCTGGGATCTACCTGTCTTCCCCTCCTGGGTGCTGGGATTAGAAGGAATTGTAAGCAAATGTCTTTTAACCTATAAAAACAGTGGGTGAAACCATTGCTTATTGTAGTCATATCTTCAATGCATAACAACATCAATTCAAAGAGGAGAGGTGTATAACAAAGAGAAGATTCCAAACGCCAGTGTGAGAGGGTTATAAACAATATCCAACTTCCTGCGTTTTCTGAAGGAAACTTGGGAATTTGAGCAGAAAAAGCAAAACCCCGAATCCGTGAAGAAGCTGTTCCTGGAAAGCATTGCAATAACTCTAGTGCTAATTCTACAACCACACATCACGAGGCATCAGTGTCACCGTGATCTGCCGCAGGGACGCTTTTCCTCCTTGTCCCAGCCTGACAGTTAGGAGCTGCATCCTAATAAAGATGGAATAACATGAAGTCATTTAAACTGTCGAAGTGTGTTAGCTGACAGATGCTCACCTAACTCACACAGATGTGCTCTGTCACCGTGTGACTAATGCTCCCCAGAAATGAGGAATCAAGTGTTAAAAATCCAGAGTAATAGAGGCTTTTGAATAGCTTCATATTTTTGGTGTAGTCATTTTCATACAACACCCCCCCCAAAAAAAAAGCAAAAACAAATCCATCTGCCATACATGTGATTCTCCCATGAGGAGAGGAAAAAGCTAGTTATCAAGGACTTCTTTCTCACAATATTCGTCTGTATATTATGATTTTATATATATACATATATATATATATGTATATATATATGTGTGTGTATGTATGTATGTATATATATATATATATATATATATATATATATATATATATATGTGTGTGTGTGTGTGTGTGTGTGTGTGTGTGTGTGTGTGTGTGTGTGTGTATGTGTGTGTTAGGGGCTGGTTTTGTAGCACAGTTGGCAGAGTGCTTGCCTAACATGTATTTTAAGGCTCTGAGTTCATTTCCCAGCTCTGCAAAGACCCAGGTATGTTGACACATGCTCTTAACCCCAGCACTCATGAGGCAGAAGGACAAAAGTCACCCTCCATTACATAAGAGCTGTGGGGAGCAGGCGTGGCCACATGGGCCAAAGATGGCGCCTGGCTCTATGCTAAGCCCCGTGGCCTCGCTTGTTTATCCCAGTCTCAATCATGAGCAGTAAAAGCAGCGCAATTAGCGCAACATCTCCCGATACCATTCTATAAGCCAATCCTACATGCTGCCTTGGATGTGTGCGTCTATGATTGGGTGGTGTGAGGTGGCATGAGAATGGAAATATAAATTGAGGGCAGCCCCAGATGAGGTGGGCCAGAGACCAGAGACCAGTGTAGCAGAGAGAGACCAGATGAGGAGACGGGACCAGTGTTAGAGAGCTCCAGCACCAGCAGCATTAGGCCAGAGAGCAGCAGATGAGGAGAGCAGCACCAGTGTTAGCCAGCCAGCGTAGAAGAGAGCAGAGTGAGTGAGTGAACGGCTGCAACTGTGTGAAACCTGAGAGAGAGAGAGAGAGAGAGAGAGAGAGAGAGAGAGAGAGAGAGGCAGAATAAAGCAGAAGCTGCGAAGGCAAGCTGCTTGAAACCACCTTGGCGTCCTGTGTCGTTTATTCCCACCATCTCTGCTGGTCAGAGACGTGTGGGCGCACTCGGCAAAGAGCTACATGAGATCCTGTCTCAAGAACAAAAACAAAGCCTAATCATAAAGAAATGTAGCAGTGTTTTAATTTTTCCTATAATATTAAAAAATAACTGTATTAGAAACAGTTAATATTCTGTGCATTAAACCATCTCTATATATCTTAGTGCTAGTGCACTTTAACATTTATTTCAATTTATCATTAACATATAATTCTACAATAAATTATAGCACTGACATTCTGATACAGGTATACACTGTATGATAATAGGCCTATCCATCACTGAAAACATTTATCATCTTTCTAAGGTGACAGGAGAGACGATTCTCCTCCAGGGCACATTTAGAAAACTTTAGATCATATATGTACACCTGTAATTGGTTAATTTTATGACTAAACTCATCTTTTTTTGTGCCACTCTATTCAGAGATGTTATAAGCCAGCAGCCAATATCATTGTTTCCCTTATTTTTCTACAAACACAAGTTTTAGGTATAGGGTCACTAAATTCATTGCGCCCCACAAGAGGTAAATCACAGTCATTACATATGTTTACCCCAGTTCCTTCTTTATTTCACAGTATGTGCTTTCGGTACTCTCTGTGCTACCAGAGGAGTCTTTAGAATCTGTATATTTCATTGAATTGGAGAAAGAGCTCCAGATACCACCAAGCCCACTACAGAAATTCATCCTTACATTCGATTCCTTTTGAACCCCTCCTGGGACTATAATCTATAGTAATCAGGAGTGAATATATACATTACAAAGGGATTAATAGATTAGCTTTCAGAATAAGGTTTGGCTAGTCCAATGATGGCTGCTCTGCCCTGAAGAGGCTAAGAATCTAGAAATATCTCAGTTTGTGAGGCCAGCTCTCCTAGCCTTTGCAAGATGACACTGAGAAATGCCTGGAAAGCTGCTGCTCCTCAGTGTATGTTGAGCTGGTTCTAATATCAACAAAAGAACCACATCAGCAATGGGATATTGGCAACTAGCAAAAGTGAAGGAAAGCAGGCAAGAGAAAAAAAGTTTCCTGTTCTAAGTCCTTGTATAGGAGTTAGAACAGAACGTGCTGACCACATATGGGTTTGTCTTTGTACTTCAAATAATCTGATCACAGAAGTCCCTCAACAGAGTGTCTAGAGATTTACATTTTAGTTGACTGGAGATCTACTCTAGTTGACTGGAGATCTACTCAAGTTAACAACCAAGAATAGCCCTCACAACTGGTATGCTCCATGATTACAAAGTTAATATATTTGTGTACATATTTATTATGTAGGTTCTGACATTATGGAGTTAAGAATAGCCCTGCCAACCTCCCCAAAGCTTGAATAATAGCCATGTGTTACCACACCTAGCTCAGTCTCAGTCTTCCAGTCTTAGCAAAAGGAATATTAACTTGAACCTGAATAAATTTCTATGCGATGTTTGCTTATGTTTATATGAACTTAATAATCATGCATATAGATATTTACTCATCAATAGAAAATTATATATATATATATATATATATATATATATATATTTACATTCTTAAAAGAAATTAGTTAAGCTAGATGCAAAATAAGCTTGAAAGCTTAAGCCAGGCCTGGGGACATGAAAAACTTAGAGAAACATTGTACCAAAAGAGAAAAATATTAAAAGAAAAGGGGTCATAGCTAAGTGGTGGGGCACTTGCCTAGCTTTAATACAATGAAGGATGCATGGGGATCAAAACTCAGTATTACAGAAAATAAGGTGGGGACCTAGGTTGGATTCACTGGCAGTGACCAAAGCAGCCCCTTGGTCTATATATTCTGCTTTCTATTACAGGAAGATATAAGGCTATTCCTTCCCCCCAGAGACTCCATATCCACAAAAGTACAACCAGCACAACTGACCTCCTTCCAGCCACCTCTAGCTTCAAGTACCTTGTCTCCCCTTTGTTCATCTATATTTTTTAGCTTTTCTATTCATAGTAAGAATCATCATACAATTTTCAGTTAGGTCCAAAGACGTGCAGCATTACCCAGAACTTTGTATGAGTTCCCTGTTCTGGATCCAGTATCCATTCTGAGTCGTTAGCTCTGGGGTTGAGGGAGTTTGGCACAGCACCACATCATTTGGGGCTAATTTGAGAACTGTCTGGTACTTGGTTACCATCTGTTAAAATAATCTAAACAACATAGACTTAGAAGCTGGAATAGAATCACTAAAGTGTAGCTTGAAGCAATTAGAAAAACAAGTCAAGAATTTATAGACATTTTTACTTCTTATTCAATAGATATATTTGACTCATTTGTATTTTAAAATGTTGGCTTCCTTCTTCCTCTAAATTCTTTCATGCACAGATACATGTTGTCTGTGGATACCATCTAAGTAAAACTGTGCTCCTCCTGTTAGAAAATGTGAAAATGTAAGGCAAAAGCTGAGACTCTACCAAGACAGACTAGGTAAAAAGTCCACGCAGACTTTATATGCCCCAATACAGGGGAACGCCGGGGCCAGGGGGTGGGAGCAGGTGGGTAGGGTAGCAGGGCGGGGGAGGGGGGAGGATATAGGGAACTTCCTGGATAACACTTGAAATGTAAATGAAGAACATATCTAATAAAAGTTGAAAAAAAAAAAAAAAGTCCACCAGACAAATAGCCATAGGCTTAGGCAGCATAAGAAATCATGTTACACTTTTGCAAAGTATCCAAACGTGCACTATCACAATGGAACAAGTACTCAAGTTTTCTGTCCGCAGTTCCCTGGTGTAATATAACTATAACATCAGCCAGTTCTGTCTACTGCTGTGTAACACACCACCCGCAAACACAGTGACTTAAAACAATGACATTTTATTATCTCAGTTCCTTACATTCCGGAGACCCAGAGCAGCTAAACTGGGTAGAATGTTCCAGGAAGTCTCATGAAGAAAATGTCCAGTGAGAAAGCAATCCACAAAAGGCTTGGAGAATCCACAGGCACTATGACTCACTCCTGAACTGGGCAGAAGGGCTTCATGCCTCAGGGAGCCTGAGAGTCCTACAAACATGGCTGCTGTCTGGTGAGTCATCCTGAGTGGAGGACCAGAAAGAGACCACATGCTTCTCTGAACACGTCTCCCAGTGACACATCATCACTCTGTCACATTCCACATGGTACAAGTGAATCCTGCATGCTCCAGTCCACACATGAACAGAGAAGAATTAGGATTTATTGTTATTGAGAAGACAGTCAAATAATGTACACCCCTTACATCTAATAGAGGATCCTGTCAAAAATTACTTTTCTCATTTATATTATTCGGGGGAATTACAGACTCACTCCAGAGGTCTAAGCAACTCTGTAAGTGTGTTAAGGGGAACCTTGGGACTGGCTGTGTAGCACAGTGGTAGAGTGCTTGACTAGCATACACAAAGTCCTGGGATGGATACTTAGGAAAGCATAGCACGCCCATAATCCCAGCACTTGGGAGGTAGACACAGGAGAACCAGAAATTCAAGGTCATCTTCAATGTCTCAGTTTGATTTCCTATTGCTGAAACAAACTATTTTGACAAAATCAACTTGCAGGAATTGGTGTATTTTAATTTATAGTTCAGGGTTACATTCCATCGATAGGGGAAAGTCACAGCTGAAGGGTCTTGGGACCATTGATAGGTCACACTGAGTCTGTAGTTCAGAAGCAGAAAGCTGGATGCTTGGGTTTAGCTTCTTCTCTCTCTCTCTCCTTTTCTCTCAGTCCATAACTCAGAACTGGAATAGTACCACCCATCATGGGAGGGTCTTACCTCAAAGTAATCAAAATAATCCCCTACAGGCATGCCTAAAGACCCCATTTTCTGGGTGATTCTAGAGTCTGTCCAGTTGCCAATTAACATTAACCACCACAATAGGCTATGTAGTTAATCCAAGCCGAGATAAATGAGATTTCCAACTCAAAATAAAAAAAATAATAACTGAACTCCAGAGTTCAGTTTTAGGAAGGTAAGTGAATTTCAAACTATTCCAGTAGACACTAAAACCAAGAGTCAGGTCATAGAGCTAAACCGTTGCTTATATTATCCTCATAGTATTTTTTTCTATGAAAGCCCACATCTGCCATTCAGGGTTTCCATGCTCTATAGACAGCTCAACAAGGACTGAGGGAAGTGTAGAAAATGAGAATATGCATGGACTAGTAAGAAAACAGGATGGCTAAGTCCAGTGGAGAATAGAACTCATAACATCGCTGCTATTTGCCTTTCTCTCTGGCGATGTTTTAGACAGCTGAGCAACTACAAGAACAATACTATGAGTTGACACATCATGTAAAGGCTTGTGGAGTCTATAACACAAGCTCATAGAAAAGAAGCCAGACCATAGACCAAAACTTATGCCTTAGATGTGCACAGTAACCAATTCTTCAATGTAGCATATACTCTTTTTTTGTTTTTTGTTTTTTTTTTTGAGACAGGGTTTCTCTGTATAGCCCTGGCTGTCCTGGAACTCACTTTGTAGACCAGGCTGGCCTCAAACTCAGCCACCTACACAGATACATGATTACTACCAGTAGATTGTCATTGTGCACTACAGGTGACATTGGAAGAGAGTTGTTTTTGGGGACAGTTGTACTGGAATGAATGCTTAGTGGAGCCCCAAAGACACATAAGTTTCCACATAAAAGACAAACCAGTATGCCTTATGCTGGCTGGTTTAACTGCCAATTTGACACAACCTATGATCAACTGGGACAGTGGTTCTCAACCTTCCTAATGCTGTGACCCTTTAAAACAGTTCCTCAGGTTGTGATGACCCCAAACCATACAATCATTTTCCTGCTACTTTATAACTGCAATTCTGCTACTGTTATGAATCTAAATGTAAGTATCCAACATGCAACCCCCAAAGAAGTAGAGACCCAGTGGCTGAGACCCACTGGGCTGCAAGAAAGTCTTAGTAAGAAATTAGCTATAGGTGATTAGGTTAGCCTGTCTGTAGAGTATTGTATTGGTTATGAATTGATATAAGATAACCTAGCCTGTCATGGGTGGCACTACTCCCTAGGCAAAGAGTCCTGAAGAGCTTAAGAGTAAAGACACCTAGTTGAACAAAAATAATAGGCAGGCAACATGGCATATTCATTTCAATCTGTTTTTGACTATGAATATGACATGACTAGCTGCTGATGTTTCTGCCTTGACTTTTTATTCATGATGGTCTATAATCTAAAATTGTAAGATGAATAAACACTTCTCTTCTAAATAGCTTTTGTTCAGGATTTTAGCAACTGAAATAAAACCAATACAGGTCCCACTGTCAATGAAGAGGACATATGAAATATATGTGGTATGTGTGTATGTGTGTGTGTGTGTGTGTGTGTGTGTGTGTGTGTGTGTGTGTATAAATTTTTAGTCTGCGGAGATGTCTCATTTATTAATGCACTTACAGCATAAATATTATGGGAGAAGTTAAGAGAGAGGAGATGAGATTGAGACTAGGATCAATCAGTTTGGGCAGCAAAGGGAAGCTGCAGGTCCGTAAGTTAAGCACATCTTCGGACTAGGCAGAGACAGGGAAAGTGGGCATGGTAAGCTACTCAAAGGCTAAAATCCCCCAAAACTGACTTATCTCTTTCTCTTTAATATAGTTGTCTCTGAGGAAATTTTCAGGCATGTGGAAATAGCATGTTTAAGTGCTGGCATACACATGCCACACAGCATATGTGTGGAGGTAAGAGGATAACCTCAGGTGTCCCTCATCACTGACTACAAAAGAGAATCTCTTTGTTGGTCACTGTTGTGCATGTCAGGCTGCCTACCCTGGTAGCTTGTGTGAATTCTTCTGTCTTCTGTGTGATTGTAGAATCACTGGGGTTAGAAAACCACCCTGCTTTTACATGGGTTCTGGGTATGAGAAATGGGTTCCTCATGCTTGTGAAGCAAATGCTCTATCCAGTAAGCTATCCACAGCTTGAATTTTTACTGTTAAAAAATGTATTTATTTGTTTGTTTGATTGTTCATTTGATACATATGGTTGTTTTGCTTGCATGTATGTATGTGCACCGTATGAGTGCCTGGGGTCTCTGGAGGTCAGAAGGCAGCTCTAGAGCTCCTGGTAATGGAGTTATGGATGGTTGTAAGTAGTCATGTGGACTGGAAACTGAGCCTGGATGCCCTGTAAGAGCCAAAACTATGAAAAAGAGATAGTCACTGGTTGCTGAATGATGGAGCTTCCTATGAACCAAAACTATAAGTCCATTCATATATGATATGATATGATATGTATGTATGTATGTATGTATATATGCATGTTTCTGTGTGTAGTGTGTGTGTTCTGCATGTGTGTTAGGGGGACTAGTAAAGAGAAAGAGAGGGTATTTGCAAGTACATCTGTGTTCCTTATATAATTAGTTTCTTGATACCGTTTTCTACTATAGCCCCCGTGAAGAACATATCTACCTAGATATTAACCTTAGAATATCCTTAGGAGCAATAATGGTAGCAATGATGTCATGTGGCTGTCCTTGTGCAGGAGAGCATGCTGAGGTTACCCAATCCAGGTTTTTGCCTCCATGACATCTTTCTGGGTGTCAGTATTTTCCTGTTTATTTTTTAAAGAAGATATTTGCTCTCAGCTATTCTGCCAAGGCAGAGTCTTTTCTTGAAATTGAAAACAATTTAAAGGTGATCTATGAGTGTTAGAGGACCTTATGAGCATTGTTACAATCAAACTGGAGTTCTCTCTGAGCTCTCAGCAGCTTCTGAGTTGTTCATCGTGACTGTCAGCTGACAGTTTGCATGATGAGGTCAACCTCATCCTAGGATCCGCCCTAAAAATGTCATAATTCAGAAGCTGACTTCAGTGCCATTCCCAGTCTTGTGAGGAAGGCTATATGTGTTATGTATCAAGAGACACTTATTAACCAGCACTGATATATTACTACTGAAGTGAAATTATCTCCTGTGCATTTATTGACATATCTATGTTTACACTGTTACAGCAAAATCACTTTACATTAGTAAGAACTTAATTTACTCCATGAGCAAAGTTATGTAACTAGTTATAAGGAATGCAAAAGCAATTTGCAAATATAAAATTGCTTGAAGGAGCAAATGTAGAGAATGATGCTATTAAGATTATCATCAAAATTCAATTAAATGTTCACCAGCTTTTAGTTATGAAAAAGGAAGACATACAAGCCTGAAATGCTAGCCAACTGTTAAATATTAATTAATGGAAGTAATGTTTCCTGATTTAGCCCTGAAAGTTGGTAAAGCATTTCAAATAAATGTTGACTGAAAGCAAATTCAAAAATTACCTAGAGTTTCATTTGGCAAGTCTTAGGAGCTTGAACTCTCACACATATTTACTGCTTAAACTTTTTTTTCTGCCATGTACAAACAGTTTCCTTTTATTTCCTCCAATTGAAAGAGTTAGTTTCAGCCATATATGGATTTAAAAGTATAAACTAGTTTAGAGTGGCTGTTGAAAATTATTCACTTGTAACCTAGAGCTAATTTTGGATTTTTGTTCCTAACAATATCATCTGAGAAAGTCTCAAGTGGAAATAGGATTGTGACACACACGTAAAAACTTTGTGGTATTGACAAAAGGAAATCAGGAGTATTGTTTTATATTTGTAAAATCTTAGCCTAACAGTTTTCTATCACTACTCACTTTTTAAATCCAAGCATGTGTCCTAGGGAACTTTGAACATGCTTACTAATTTCAAAGCCGGGCCATATCTATGCAATGACATCACCTTCCACTCCCTTGTACTGGGAACTCACCGTTCTCTGAACTGAAAGTCTAGAGCGAATGCCAAGTGTTGTCTCACCTGTGAGCACATTTCCCATAAGCCCGGTCAGACCTGCCTGGGCAGCTGAGGAGTTTAGGTGCTTCTGACCTGTTCTAGACTGATTCTTCAGTCTTGGTCAATGCCATAGCGATAGACAGTCATGGTTGCCAGCTTATCATTGTTCCCACTTGGTTGACCTGTCTAAATATCTAAAGATAGACGTTTCCTCTAATAATTCACATTATTAGATACATATGACCTTCTTTAATAATCTTGGTTGTTTCTCCTGGTAATGAGAAAAGCACGGCAGGTGCTCAAGAATATTCTAGAATGGCTAATAAAAGAGACTCTGACCGATGAGAGGGGGAAGTTTGATGGTTAGTTATTCTGAACATAGGAGGACTCAGCCAAAGGTTCTTGTGTTGGTCTGTTACATGATCCTAGGATGAGGTCCCTAGGGACAGAGACACAACGCGTGCTAGAGCTTCGGTAGAACTCTGCTGTAAAGTGACAAACTGTCTCCTTGTCTGGCTCATACTGTTGACACAGCTTGATAAACAAAGACAACAACAAAAATGTAAATAGCATGCAGTGTGGCTCCCCCTGAAAAGGGGGAGCCGCAGGGCCTGCTGCTTCTTGACAGCGAGTCTCACACTGGAGAACAATAGTTGATAAAAATAACCTCAAACATTTCAAAGATGCTAATTTTCAAATGTACATAGTGATTACATTCCCTTGACAGAATTTTTTAGAGAGTAGGAGACACCCTTTCCCGGGATTATAGGGAAGTAGGTGGGAGGGAAGGAAGGAGGAAGGAAGGAAGGAAGGAAGGAAGGAAGGAAGGAAGGAAGGAAAGAAAGAAAGAAAGAAAGAAAGAAAGAAAGAAAGAAAGAGAGAAAGAACATCACACCCAGAAAACAGATGAACACATGTAAAAAATCATATACTATATACATGATCACCACCATATACAAGCACATTCATTATATATACACAAGCACAAATGTGTACATGGACACAGAGAAGCATGCACACATAGGCATAGGCATATATTTATATATATATATGTATATATATATATATATATATATATATATATATATATATCCAAAACAATAAATGCATATGTATTAGAGACTTCACAAGCACACACATACATTTACATTGACACCCACATAGACACATATAGACTAACACACACAGAGGCACACATGCATATATACAAACTAATACACAGACACAGGACATATACACAGTGAGAGCTGTGAATATCTAAAGATAGACGTTTCCTCTAATAATTCACATTATTAGATACATATAACATTTTTTAATTTTACAAGTAAAAAGAAAAAAAACACTTCCTAGGATGCGACTTTGTATAAAAAAATGTATTTTTAAGATTCTAAATGGAGGATGAGATCTTTTTCAAGTTCTTTCTGTCTTTCATTTTCTCATTGGTGGTGGTATCTTTCACTGAGTAAACTTGGACAAAGACAGTGGATGGGCCACTGGCCTGACACACCATGTGGAGCCTGCCCTTTTAGAGCGAGTCAACGCCAAAATAGACAGCAAAGGAAAACTAAATCCAGCTTGAACAATACTGGCCCTAAAATAGCCATGGGGTTTATGACCACAGCAGCAGGAAAGGCTGTTGATCATCTGCCAGAATCTTTTCTTTTCGTTTGTCACTATTGAATGACACAGAGGACATGAAGCCCCTGTCAAACATACAGGTTCAGAAACCCAAATCAGAGATCCTAATAATAGTGCCTGGTGTATAGCTGTCTTCTCTGAGAAAACTAATGAGCTCAGTTCTCCTATGATCTTAACCGGTATCTCCAGAAGACCTGCTGGATGTAAGCTCCCTATTCTTCTTTTTTATGGGTTCCCTCCCTTATCCTTCACAACAATTCTCGTCGAGTAGGTTTTGTACTCTCCTGGTACACATAAGGAAACTGAGGCTTGAAGAGGAAGCTGACTTGCTTATCCATAGAAACAGAGCTGGAATGTTCTTTCTGTGGTTACAGGCATTTAAATGTGCTGGGCAGGAGAGAAACTCTCACTTTTGACCGTCTACACTGAAGACACACCACTAAAAATGTAGACAAGAAAAGTCATTTTCAAGCCAATAGCGGAATCCTTAGCAAAGGAGAAAGATATCCATTGAGTCCAGGATGACTGAAAAGTCGTTCAGAGAGACAGAGTTTAACTGGTACTAAGCGGAGACCAGCAAATGGAAATCAAGGAAGACACAGCAAGTTAGAGGTAAGGGAGAGAGAGGCTGCGTTAGCTCTTTGCTGTGGTCCAGGCCGGCAGGGAGACATATTGACTGGAATTTAGGTTATTGTGGGTAAACAGACTTAAGACTGAAAGTGGTCTCAGCACAGCTCTGAAAGCTAAGGATTTAAGAAGTCTTTTTGAATTCCTTATCGGTTAACAATCAATGTATGGTAAAGGTCGATTCTCTGGATGCAAAACCCAGACCACCAAGGAGGGAGCCTGAAGGGCTAGGACGAAGTGGAGATAAGTACAGGATTGAACCGGTTCTGTTGGAGGCAAAGCAGGAAATGAGTAGCCTGGTTGAAACTCTGCCTCTAAACTCTTGGTAAATCGAAGTAATTCATGGTAGTCTTTATTTCTTCCATTCTTCACGGAACTGCTTCTGACTGCTGATGAGGGACCACACCATTTAAATGGACTGAAATCAAACTATTTCTCTATCCCCAAATAGTAGCTTTGGGACTGGGAATAATCTATTACTGTGGCCATGGACAGAAGGTGGGCCACCTCTTCAGAAAGAGTTTTTTTTTTTTTTTTTTTTTTTTTTTTTTCCCAATATAAGCATCACCCTCCCCTAGGAGAACGTGGGACTAATCCAAGGGTGTTGGAAGTTACATAGCAACTAATTCTTCAAAGGTGTTTATGAAACGGAAGCCTAGCAACTCATGCAGGAGTCAGATGCACAGGATCTCAGTCCATGAGGCTTACAGTTACAGTTGTAACTGATTCAGAGGTGGTCACATGTTACTCACCCAGAAAGTAACCCGGGGCTGAAAGTAACAGGAAAACAGCCATGCCCATTTTATTCATATTTTATAACCTACAGTAAACATTTCCTTAGCAATTCCACCCTGCCTCTCACCGCCTTAGACACTTATGCAGAACTTAGAGTCATACTGAATGCCAATAAGATGTTAATTATTGCATCCAAAAGAGGCCTGTATCGTTAGACTCGGATGAATTTTTAAGATACACTGGAGGGGGAGATTGAGTCATAACATAATTCTCTATGAGGGTTTTGAAAGAGTGATCATTAAGATCCTTCTGCTCCTGTATGACAAGCAATACGATTTTAAAGCTAGGACAAAAGTGGAAGTCTTTTGGTGTAGGGTTGGTTCTCTTTTCAGCAGGAAATTCCCCCTTCTAATAGGATTCTGTTTTGTTTTGTCTTAATCCTTAATCTAGGGGGAATGTCCCATCCCCATGAGTCATCAGAATGGATCCTCACAGGTAAGACGTAGAAGATTCCTGAAATGCTTCCCCTGATACTGAGAAACTTACTCAAGCCAAGTGACAAAGGCATTAAAGGGGTCTGATGAGAAATCTAAATCCTGCTCCTCCTACCCTTTGCGGGGATGTTGCCTGAACCCTGAACAACGTTTCCTGGATGATAGAAACAGGCACATAGCTTGGAATCTGCAGCTGCTGGACAACACCAATTGGGAAAAATAGTAGCACAAAGGCGATAGATAGCCAACTCGTCTTGAAGACGCTGACTCACGCAGATGAGTCATTTTACAATCTGCATGGCGACGGGTCTCAGCGGGACCAACTCAGAGAACACTGTATGCTGAGCTCTGACCAAGTAAACAGTACAAACTCCCTCTTGTGATTCTAGGAAAAGAATCTTAGAACCTTTAGAGGAAGAAATCAGAGAGGAGTGTGGCTGCCGTGTGGGTCACTTCCACAAATCCAGGCAACATCCGGACCTTTCCATTCTCCGTTCTGATATCTGCTGGCACTGGAGTCCAGAGCTCTCAACATTTGGGTAAGCATTCCACACTGGAGTGAACCACCTTGGTGACCTGAGTAAATTATGAATTCCCAAGACAGAATTATGGTGTCATCGAGTGTGACTGTATGTAGCTGGGCACACATTCATTTCCCCGCTCCGATTAGATTAGTTATAGCATAAATAATACACAAGCACCAACCAGAGCCAAAGCTGCTCACTGGAAGGTTCTTTTCTGGTATTAAAACAATGAGTGTACTTTCCTTAAGAACCTTCTAGCAACGTGTACAAATAAAGCCACACACAGTGACAAACTGTGCTGCTTGGAGTTTAGCTGATGACATTCTTGTTATTGAAACAGGAAATGACTCAGCCTGGGCTAGACCAGAGCAGATCATATATTATATTCCGTTTTGTTGGCTCGTTTGAAAAAAAAAAAAAATCACAAGGCAACCATGCTTGTTTTCAGGTTTTTAATTTATGCATTCTAGCAAATAAGAAAGAATTCCTTGATAAGCCATTATTAAAATGTTGCAAAACACGTTTTTCACAAGTGTTAGGATCAAATGACTGTTATAAGCTACAGACAATATGTTTAATATTTTTAAAGGGGATGGTTAGGGCATTGGAGTCCAGATAGAAAACCTCTCAGCAATAAATACTAACATTTCTATAGTTATCTGGAACCTGGTCTGTTTAGATAAACTGATTTTGGTCATAATTTTATTTTTATTTTATGTTTATTGGTTTTTTGACTGCATTATGTCTATGTGAGAGTGTCAGAAGCCTGGAACTGGAGTTATAGATAGGTATGAGCTGCTATGTCAAGGGTCAATGCTCTTAACTGCTGAGCGACCTCTCCAGACTCTAGATAAACTTTAAGAAAAAAAATTTTTAATTAAAATATATCACTTCCCTCCTTCCTTTACATCTCCCAAACTCTTCTTTACTAACTCATTCAGTCTCAAATTGATAACCTCAGTTATTTTGTTTTTGTTGTTAAATATGCATGTGTATGTACACAAATACATAAATATAACCTTATATATAATTTTAACACATTACTAAATACTAGAGTTTTACTAAAATTCTGATTTTTTTTTTCATTATGATGGGACCTAATCTGAAGTTTACCTTTGTCTAATAAAACTTTGCAGGTGTGATAATTGGCAATCAATATCAATTAATCCAGCAGACAAAGAAGTTGAACATAGATTAAACACTATAAATTTTTACATAAATAACAAATATTTTACCCATTGAACACTAATAATAATAATAATAATAATAATAATAATAATAACTAAGATAACAGTTTTAGATCAATACTTTTACCTCTGAAATATTCTTAATGAGAAAATTATATTTTGCATTCAATAGTTAGCAAATAGTAACTTAAGTCACCCACTGAGAATTCAGATGACTCAAACGGAAAGGGTTTCCGGTCTCTAACCTTAAATGTGTGACATCTTTCGCCAATCATTGGCTTTCTTGATCAGATAAATCTCCACCCAATACAATACATGTATTTTTTGCAAGGTGACTGTTACGGTTGGATGCTGTGTTAGAACATGAAACCACAGCATATGATGGCTTTGGCCTCTGTATACATGCAGAAGGAACAGGCTCCTCAGACGAGGTCGGTCAGACTCAAGTTCTAACTCAGGACACCCATGGCTGCCTCCTGTTCTGCTCTTTGTAAATGCATCAGCAATCTGCTCAGAGCTTAGAAAGCTCTAGGCAAAAAAAAAAAAAAAAAAAAAAAAAAAAAGTCTTTTCCCTCCTTAAATCTCAGAATGAATAGTTTCCATCTGTAATTGTTAGTTTTATATTTTTAAATAGTGAACTCCAAAACAGAATGTCTCATTATCTGTGAAGTGATTCAGGCGTCTGCTGTGTACAGCTCTTTCGGTAGAAACACAACACAGTCATTTTTCTCTGGGGGGAGGGGCATCACTTATAAAGACATTTCTTTTTTTTTTTTTTTTTTTTTACTTTCAGCTATGTCTATATTGCCAGTTAGCTGCTGTTCCTGTGCTCTGCATAGATCTAATTTAGAGATTTAAAAGAAAAAATACTCTAGACATTATCCTGGATTGGCAGGTATGCAAACACATGTGGTTTCATCCCTTCCTTTTACATCTGAAGCAGATTATGTCTATAAATGCGTAAAAATTTGACTTTCCTAAAGTGTGGTCTGTGATGCCGACGAGTCTATTCAGGAAAACCGCACAGTGCCTGACATCTCTTCTCTGTTATTTTCCCTAAGACATGAGGATTCCTTTTCAATTTTAGATTTTTGAGATGACAGCTTTTCAGAGTCTTCCCTGTGCTTCCCTGTGCTCTGTCATGGAAGGTTTTACCTTAGCGATTTAAGAAAGTATCTATCTGGCCCTCCATCTGGCAAGGGCTCCTCTCTACTCTTGATTCTGGCCTGGGCTATCTCATCAGAGACATTGACGACAGTACTGTGGTGAGGCGCTCAGTTCACAGATGGTCAATCACACCTCAAAGTTTTCATGCTGCCATGACAACATGTTTGTTTGTTTTTTTTAAGTATCCTTTTGGGATGCAAAGCATCAGACGGTTCTAGAACTCAGCTCCTAATGAGACCCTGCATTTGAACAGGATAACCTTTGTAAGCAGTTATAAATATCACATCAACAAGAGGATTTTCTTTCAATTGCACAGTGTCTGAACAAATTCAGCAAAAATATTTTCTAGTCTGTCAGTCTCTAAAAATAATCCTTGGAAGTATTAGGGCATAGCCTGTGTTTATGAATTGGTTAATCACACAATATAACACCTTTTTTTGGAACATAAATCGGAAGACTTTCCTTCAGTCCATAATTCACCTTTACTTAGATAAATCTATTCCAGCATCCCGTAGACTTCATGTCAACGATAGCCAGGAGTCCCTTCCATGTTCATGTATCTTCATTTGATTTGTGTGTCTACGCGTATGTCTACCTTTGTGAATGTGTCTGTGTGTGCATCCTTACCCCTAAATAAAGCTTTTCCTGGCTGAGAAATCCAAGCAAGCAAAGAAACCAGTGAGAGAAATGTGTATGTGAAACCAGGTGGGATAAGCAAGGCCCAGGCTCAAAAGAAGATCCAAGAAACTAGGGCAAGAATAATACTGCAACAATGGTCATGGCCATCTGGGACCAGGAAAATACCAACGCTGAGAGGGTCACTTCAATATATTCCTCTGGTTGTTAATTGTTTGAAAGACAAAAGATTACCTGGCATATCTGTAACAAAGACGACACAGAAATGTAAAAGGAAAAAGAGAAGCCATTACTCAGCCATTAAATACTGCCCCTGCTTCCTGATTCCCATGCTCCCATACAGTCACATGTCATCAAAGTAGGGAAAAAATATCTAAAGGATCTTCCTGTGAGATAAGTCTGTATTTGCCACTCAATCTTTTTATCTTCCTTTTTCCCCAATCCATCCCATTCTCTGTCTCTCTGTCTGTCTTTCCCTGTCTCTGTCTCTATGCCCCTTTGTCTCTTTGCATCTGTCTCTGTAGTGTGTGTGTGTGTGTATGTGTGTGTGTATGCAGAGGCCAGCAGAAGGCATTAGATGACTTCTACATATCTTCACTCTACTTCCTTGATATTGTGTCTCTCATTGAACTTGAATGCTACCATTTTTGTCTATGCCGGCTGGCCAGCACATGCCCCAGATCCACTTGTCTCTGCCCACCAATGGTAAGGTCACAGGCACAAGCAATCATGCCTAGCTTTTAAGATATGTGTTAGAGATTCAAAACTAAAATCCTCATGCTTGCAGAGAAATCTCTTTGCCACTGAGCTATCTCTGTCGCCTACCTTGGGTCTCTGCCCTACAAGAGTTTTAGATTTAGTAGGATGTCTACTATTAGCTAAGTCACCTTATTATCCTGCTTAGTCACTAAGCAATCCTATCAGGTAAGTAAGTCTTTACTAGAAACTGAGAAATATGAAAAAAACTGGGTCTGTATTGAGGCAGGTGGTTAAATAAAGATTAACTCCCTAAACCATGTTTATCTCCTTTTGATGACACAAAGTGACATTAAATAATGACACCAGTTTGAAAATCTTCTGTTTAAGCTCCATATACAAATGGATTAGACAGGAGAATGTTGAACCCAAGACCATATATACTAGCCTTTGAGTTCTTTAACAATAAATAAGAACTGATAAAGTAACTAAGTCTGTTCATATGAAGTTTTCTCTTGGGAATGAACCTAAATCTACCATCTCAGTCATGCCTAAGAATCCTGAGGAAATGAAGAAGAGCAATAACTATCTATTGAATTAATATAGATAATCTATATAGCCATAGATTTTTATAGAATTAATGCCTAGAATGTTAACTTTGCCTCTGATGTGGGAATGAACATATACCTTCACATTGACTACATCTTCCTAAGATGTGGGACAGAGAACTACAAAGGTGTCCTATTTGTGCTCTGTGAAAATGAGAGAAGCGAGATCAGAACAGGGTCAAGTATACATCCCAGCAGTGGTTGGTCCACTCATCCAAACTTCACAGAGAAAGTGAATCTTGGAGGATATTCTAGAAAGAATAAGACAGCCAATCTGGGAGGTTGAATCTTCCAGAAGAGTCTCTGTGTGGATTAGGATGTTCTCTGCCCTTTATTAGATAAACAAAACTGTGACAAGAATGTGGTTAAAATGTACAAGGAGTAAGAGGACGTTAAAGTTCTTTGGACCCCACCCACCCCAGGGGTCATTGGTGAAGGGGCAGGGGCTGGCCAAATCTATTATTTGAGACACAGGGAAACTACAATACATTAAAACAAAACAAAAAAGAATGCTTTCAAACAAAATTTGCTAGAAATTTTATTTTTTCTAAGTCTCATTTATGTCTTCATGACCTCCTTGAAGTTCCTAGTTGGAGTTGCTAACAAAGTAACACACCATTTGTACATAAGTGCTTGCTGAATACGAAATCCATAATAACTGTCTTTTAAAGTAAAGGGCAAAGAGGAAGCATCTTTTTTTTTATCACTTGATTGTTACATCCTGCACACACTTCCTGCCAGATAATACTGTGCCTCGATTTTATCTGACATCTCAAAATTTGTTTTACACAAATGTCACCTCCTCTAAATTAACTTTTATATTGCTCCGTCTAAGGTGGTCATTTTCAAGCTCTTCACCCATCAATTTCCATCCTGTGACCCATGACATGTCCTCATCTAGGACACTATTGATCTGTACACATACCACTCCTCACAAAGCTGGGTGTAAGCTTTGTTCTTTCTTATTTCCTAAAGATGCAAGACGATATTTGTTATATAATAAAAACATGCTTCCAGTTAAACACCCCCGAGGATTTGGCATAAGAGGAAAGGGCCTACTTGCATGTAGAAATGTGTTCTTACATAGGTGGTACAGACTTCTGAGTCATCTGACTTATGTTTCGTGGAAATAAGAAAGTTGCATCGAAGGCGATAAGATCTTCTGAATTGAGCAAAGCTTAATATCTCTATAATTCAGGTAAAAACATTTTTTTGTTCCAAGAAAATCATCTCAAAAATTGGACTCATATAAATGTTTGTTAGAAATCATTAATGTAATCCCATTGGGCTCAGAAACATATTTCAAATCCCCCTAAAACTGTTAATCATAGTGAAAAGTGGTTTTTTTTCATTCTTCCTAATTCTAACTCTTTCTCTCATGTTCCATCTTTTAATCTTCTATTTGTTTTTTTTTTCTTTTATTTACGATTACTAGGCCTTTAAAAT
Organism: Mus minutoides; assembly: GCA_902729485.2. NCBI lineage: Eukaryota > Metazoa > Chordata > Mammalia > Rodentia > Muridae > Mus > Mus minutoides. The sequence goes on along the minus strand of LR749796.1, from coordinate 1,354,460 downwards.
CCAGCAACAATAAAATTGATGTTGAAGGAAAACAAATTGTGCATCATTTGCACAATAAAACTAAAACTGTAAACACATAGTTAAATTCTGGGAGTTTTGAACTTATTTCTAAGTGAAATTCAATTTGTCATATTTAATCTGCAAGACCAGAATGGCGATTTTTGTGACCCTTCTCTCTAGATCCCATTGTCATGAGAAAACACCTCTCCAGAAGGAATATGTAACAGAGACAAAATAAGGGCTCTCCAACAAACAGCAGCCTTCACCAAGTTCTAGGAAATAAAATGCAGACTACAATGGGTCACACAAGATTAGCAGGCAGGGAAGTCTATCACCTGGAAGCCTCTGAAAGTACACATCCTGGGGCCAGTGAAATGGTCTAGCTGCAAGTAAAGGTGCTTGCAGCAAAACCTAACAAGCTGCAAACTGTCCTTTGATCTCAAAGAAGTGATGTGGCATATTCATGTGCCCTTCCCCCACTAAATAGATGTGATTAAAATCTTTAAAAACATAAATTCTGTGTGGGCAAAAAGAAGTGCTCTTAATCATTGAACCATCTCTCCAGCCCTGACTTGTATTTTTCTTGTCAATAGTTTATTTTTTTATTCACTGTACATTCTAATCACAGCCCCCTCCCTTCTATCTTCCCAACCCCACCCTTAGAAATCCTCATGACGTTGCCCTCTCCCCCTTTCATCAGAGAAGGGTGAGACTTCCTTGGGTACAAACCCAACCTGTGACATCTCGTCTCATGAGACTAGGCAAATCCTCTCCCACAGAGGCCTAACCCTTATTTTTTTCAAAGCATATTGAACATTTGCACCCGTTTAATACATGAAGGTTATTTGGTTTACTTCCCTTTATAAATTTTAATTTTCATAGAAAATTCCCAGTGATTACTAACTTTTTACAAGGCACTATTGGCACTTCATTTTTCACTATCATTTAGTTGTGAGCCTCGCTTTTAATAGCTGAGCCATCTCTCCAACCCTTCACTATCATTTAGAACTTATTAAAATGAGATTAAAAGTAGTTACCAACAAATACAACTATAACTTAGTAATTTATAAGGATATGACTTCATCTTTCTTGAAAATGGCAATCTTCCATTCTTTTACTCAATGAATATTTTCTCATGTTCTTACCCCTTTTCTTCGGAACAATTTAAGAGTTTGTAATGAAATCTTCTTCTATTTATTATGTATGCCCATCGTTCTTACCTTCTGCCTACAAGATCTTGCTGGAAACAACCTTAGAATTCTGCTACTGAGAACTATTTAATGGAAATTTACCCATATATTTCATATTAAGTATAACAGGCCCAAAACTAACCTCCCTCAAAACATTCATGTTTCTGGCTCTTGAGCATGACTAAGAACAGGTCTTAGGAATGGAATAAAGTGACAAGCTGGAAGAGCCATTCACCCTTTTTTCCCTAGGTGGACTCTAAATTCTTTTTTCCTTACAGAGGCAAGAAGGAAATTTTACAGAGAGAAAAGAGAGGAAGCAATATCACCCCAGAGAGGAGGTTAGAAGGAACCTGCTGCCTCAAGCCAAGGAAGACAGCAACCACAGGGAGATAGCAGGATCAAGGAAGTTATTTTCTTACCAAGAGCCTCCAGAGGATGACCTTGTCAACATCTGGTTAGGATTCTGAGAGAATGTATTTCAGTTGTGATATTTATTACAGCAGCCATAAAAAACTAATATACTATATATTAACATTATTTTCTAATTCAGGTGTCTAAAATTTACATAGCATAGATGAATTAATTTTATAAATATGGGCATGAAAGCAATTTCAAAAACAAGAACTCTGCATCTCTGTGCAGTGTTAAGTTAGATTTCAAAAGAAGTTCAATTTGAGTAAGAGGAGGACAAGAATCCCAAGCTAGTATATTCTCTCTGTCTCTCTCTCTCTCTCTGTCTCTGTCTCTCTCTCTCTCTCTCTCTCTCTCTCTCTCTGTCTCTCTCTCTCTCTCTCCCTCCCTCCCTCCCTCCCTTTCTTCTCAATTGCTGGACCTAGTGTTGCAGGATTGTAATACTTGGGAGACTGAGACAGGAGGATCACAAGTTCAAGGCCATCCTAGAGTTCAAAGTGAGTTCAAAGCCAGCTTGAACAATTGTGAATTTCTGAATCAAAAATAAAAAGTTAAAAAGTCAGGCTGTGGATACTGTTAATATGGTCCAGTGGTACAGTACTTTTCCAGTGTGTTCAATTTTTAGTGCTAAAACAAACAAAAAAAAAAGAGGAGAAGAGAAGAGAAGAGAAGAGAAGAGAAGAGAAGAGAAGAGAAGAGAAGAGAAGAGAAGAGAAGAGAAGAGAAGAGAGGAGGAGAAAGGACAGGAGGGGAGGGGAGATGAGGAATGAGGGGGGAGGAGAGGAGAGAAAAGAGGGTGAGGAGAGGTAAGGGGAGGAGAGGAAAACAAGGGGAAGGGAAGAGGAGGGGATAGGAGGAAGGAGGGGAAGGAAATAGGAGGAAGGAGGGAGGAAGGGAGAGGGGTAAGGAGAAGGGAGGGGAACAAAGGGAAAGGAAGGGGAAAGAGAGNAGTGAAGTAACCCATTCACAAAAGAACTCACATAACATGTACTCACTGATATGTGGATATTAGCCCAGAAACCTAGACTACCCAAGATACAATTTACTAAACACATGATACTCAAGAAGAAGGAAGATCAAAATGTGAACACGTCACCCCTTCCTAGAATTAAGAACAAAGCACACATTGAAAGAGTTAAAGAGAGCATCTGTGAAGCTGAATCCAAAGGATGGACCCAACGACTGCGGCTGCCAGGGATCCATCCCACAATCAGTCACCAAATATAGACACTATAGCATATGCCAGCAAGATGGTGATGAAAGGGCCCGGATATAGCTGTCTCAGGGGAAAATATACCAATGCCTGGCAAACATGGAGGTGGAAGCTCACGGTCAGCTATTAGATGGAACACAGGGTTCCCAAGGAAGGAGCTAGAGAAAGTACCCAAGGAGCTGAAGGGGTCTTCAACCCTAAAGGTGGAAGAATAACCATGAACTAACTAGTACCCCTGGGCTCGTGTCTCTAGCTGCATATATAGAAGAGGATGGCCTAGTTGGCCATCAGTGGGAAGAGAGGCCCCTTGGTTATGCAGTCTTTATAAGCCCCAATACAGGGGAACGCCGGGGCCAAGGGGTGGGAGCGGATGGGTAGGGGAGCAGGGCCAGGAGGGGGGAGGGTATAGGGAACTTTCTGGATAACACTTGAAATGTAAATGAAGAAAAAAAAAATACAAAACACTGTAGAGTACTCTGGGGAGCTGACTTCATCTGCAGCAAACTGCTTTCTTATCCTAACATACTCAGGGGGATCCTGAGATGTATGGTGCCTTCACCAGACTCACTGTCAATCAGTTTCAGAATAAAGAGCCGGAGCTGAGGAAGCAAGCCAAGGGCAGCATGGCCTCCTTTGTTTCTCGTTCTCTCTTTCCCCCATCATTTCAGATGGAACATTTTAAAATACACTGAGTAGTTTAAGGATGAGTGAATGCCCATGACTACTGGTGAGATTTGTCATTTACTCTTCATCTTCATAACTCATCCATCAATTTCCAGTCTCTCTCTAGCTATCATGAATCCTTGTCCCATCCCATGCTTTTTATCTCTCAATATATCCAAGTTTTTCTCACGTTTATTTCCCTTTGGTGTTTTAAGACGGGGTATTTACCTGTGGCTATGCCTGTCTCAGACCTTGTCCAAGCATGCTACAATGTGATACAACCCCCTTGGGGCTACTCTTTATCAGCACTGCACCCAGCAAGCTTTCTGAATTCTTCTTCAAGTTTTTCTGTCTATGTGTGGGGAAGGCATGTCTGTGTTCACATATATGTGAAGCTCAAAGGTCAACTTTTATTGCCTTTCTTAAGTATACTCAAACTTCGTATGTGAGACAGGATTTCTCACTCAATCTGGAGCTTACCTGTTATGTTAGCCTAGCTGGCCAGCAAACCCCAGTGAGCTCCCTGTTCCATGCGGCCCCTAACAGTAGGATTATAAAGACTAGTCACAGCAATTAGTCTTTAAAAACACATGCGTGCTTGGGATCTAACCTTGGGTCCTCATGTTTGTGTAGCAAGCCCTTTTTCCAACCCCTCTTTCTGATTTGCAAAGCATGTTCCCTTTAAACACAGCAGATGACACTTCATCAGCCAGAATGCTGTCTATGCTTATGGTTCTATGTGTGTGTGCACATTTGCAGAAAGTTGAGTGCATAGGCTTTTGTGCGCCAGTCAACTGATGGGGATGCATGCAGCTAACTGTCTGTACAAACATATCTCCATCCAGACACAGAATGTGCTCAACCCTTGGAGAGCTCCCTTAGGCTCCTTCCAAGTCAGCTGGCCACATGCCCACCATAAGGAGCAGGCCTGGCAGTTCAGTTCACCAAACATGAGTTGTGTCTCTTGTAGACTTGGGCTTTGAGTTTTGTCGGAAATAATCATATATGCAAAGCTTCTTTTTCTGATGTTTCTGAAACACTCTCAGAATCATCCCATAACATGGCTGCCTGTGTTTTCTGGAATAGTCAGGATCATATCCTATAGCATCATGGGACCTTGTCATGGACTCACCATGACTCTCTGCCTTTTCTTTCTTCTTTTATTATGAGTAGATTTCTATGATCAATATTGTCCTCCTTAGAGACATATTCATTCAGCTCTTCTGGTTAAATTCTTGAAAGATGGAAATGCTGACTGAGAAACTAAGTACGTGTTCCATTTGATCTAAAATGGCCAGAGACTGTCAAAGAGACAGTAGCATATGTATCCTCACTAACAGCACTAGAAAGTATTGGCTGCTCACAAAATTCTTATACCAACTCTGGTGGTGATAACAGTCTTCCTTTAGCCAATTTTGTTGGTTTTGCAGCATAACTCCCTGGTTCAGAAGGCTAAGACACACAAACACACACACACACACACACACACACACACACACACACACACACACACATAAGTAAAATATATTTTCAAAGATTTTGATTACTTTCTATATGTAATTTGATTTTTTTACTATTATATGTCATGTGCATGTCCTGAACACTTGTTCAATTTTAAATGCACATTTTACAAATATTTTCCTCTCAATACTATTGTCTATTTACTTACTATTGCCTTCTGATAAATTTTCAATTTTTGATGAAAGATACATTTATTAAAATTAATAATCTTTGTGCTATTGCTTTCTGTTTCCAACCACAGAGGTATTGCTTATTCTCCAAATCATGGTGATTATTTCTGTTTGCCACCACTTTAGGAAGATTATGGTCTGATCATTATCATTCATTCTGTAATGATCTTCAGTGTGTCTGTGGTATGTCTAGGGTACATCTCTTCTCCCTGTTTCCCCCTCTTTCAAGTTGTCTGTTGTTTTTTGTAACCTGGTATGTGTTCTCAGGGGTTCAACCATCATCCCTTGAGGACTTTCCTCCCCTGTCGGATTGCTGGAGCTTTACTCTTAACTGAAGAAAGTCTAAAAGGAAAGTCATTCCCACCCAGATAACCAGATAATGTAGGGTAGTCTACAAACTTTTATTTCACTTTCTTAAACATGTCAGTGAGAAAGCTTGGATCTGGAAGAGGCTAAGGCACCTGAAAGTGGCTTTGACAAAGAGGGAAGAAATAGACACCATAGGTAGAAGCAGTGAGCAGTACTACAATTCCTTAATAGCTACGGTTGGGCTACTGTGGATGAATGGGATTCCACCCTCACTTTCTACCTTTCTGCACATGTCTCCACCAGGTACTCCTGAGGAGGAATGGGGTAGACAAGGTGATAGATGTGACGTCGCAAGGTCTTCCACTACATTTCCAGAATCTTCTTTCAAAGGAAGTGCTTCTTCAGTGCTGGTGGAAGGAAGGATCCCCGTTACATTCAAGTTCTATAAACCAGAAAGCAGTTTTCTTGCCAGGCCAGAGAAGAAAGTCACTTCCATAAGTCCATCTACAAGAAAGCCTAGTATTCAAGGTGGGAGAGCTAGGAAAGTTAGTTCAAGAAGCTCCAGCCCCAAAGCCCACTTGCACAGAGATGACTGAGAGCCAGCTCTAAAGGCATACCCTCATGCCCCTAAAACCCTGCTCTCTTTTCTGCTTTCCACCTTGCCTCCAGTCACAAGAGGTATGCAGGAATTGAGAAATGTGAGCTAGATATACACTGGAAAGAAAACACAGATAAGCCCAGGCACCCAGAACCCCTAGTAGCATAGGCAGCCAGAGTCAAGAATCTCTTGTAGAGTGAGTCATTTAAATGTCTCATTTTATTGATTTTACAAAGAGAACTACTAAAACAAACACACACACACACACACACACACACACACACCTACACATACATACCTGTCTTAGTCAGGGTTTCTATTCCTGCACAAACATCATGACCAAGAAGCAGTTGGGGAGGAAAGGGTTTATTTAGCTTACATTTCCACGTTGCTGTTCATCACCAAGTCAGGACTGGAACTCAAGCAGGTCAGGAAGCAGGAGCTGATGCAGAGGCCATGGAGGAATGTTCTTCTGGCTTGCTTCCCTTGGCTTGCTCAGCCTGCTCTCTTATAGAACCCAAGACTACCAGCCCAGAGATGGTCCCACCCACAAGGGGCCTTTACTCCTTGATCACTAATTGAGAAAATGCCTTATATTTGGATCTCATAGAGGCATTTCCTCAACTGAAGCTCCTTTCTCTGTGATAACTCCAGCTGTGTCAAGTTGACAGAAAACTAGCCAGTACAATACCTATACATATATGTATACACACACACACACACACACACACACACATATATAAGTATATGCATATATGTATATATGTATACTTACACATGCATGCAGACAGATATACACACATATAATCACATATACACAAATAGACCTATACACACACATATGTATATATACATAAACACACACTAGACATAAATACACACACACACACACACACACACATACACAAACACACTCCTATGCCAACACTCCAACTATTGCAATCACTGGGCATAGCACATTCATCTGATGAGAAATTAAGTTGAACATGTACCAAAACCACTAGCAAAGTGCACAAACAAACCCAACACAAACAAACAAATTCTTTATTAGCTTACATAATTCATTAGCTAGTAGTCACAAAGTAAGGCACACAAACAAATCCTTCATTAGCTGTCTGAGTGCTAGCATTTATTTTGAAGAGTGAAGGTCTAAATTTCAACAAATAAGACAATTGTGAAACTTTACCTGACACATCATATAATAATTGAACTTTTGTTCTTAATTTTTCAAAGGGAAATTCATGACCTTCTGAGAGACAAATACAATGAGAAAAGGCAACTCATGCTTTTGAGTAGAATTATCTGCAAATGAGATAGTAGATGAAGAGGATCATTTTACCTCAGAACACTATGCAATGTCTCACAAATGCTTTGTTTAAAAAAAAGATATTTTAGTGAACAGCTCAAGGAAACAATCAAATGAAATATTAATTAATCCTCTTTGGGAGAGGTGATATATTGTTAATGATGCCCCAGACAAACAAAACTGGCTTCTTGACCAATCGAGAGAATATTCACTGCCAATATAGTTAGTATTGCAATGACCTTTGACCTTTTGAATTTTCTAGAAGAACAAGAAAATCAGAACCCATATTCCCATCTACTGATCTCTAAGCTGAAAGCCCCATCTAATTACAATTGTCTACATGTAAGCCATTGCTTTTGCTGCCACTACATGCAGCAAAGAAAACTTCACGGGGAGAAACAGAGCTGCCCAGCCTGGAAGCATGAGAAGAGACAGAACAAAAATGGAGACCTGCATGGAGGTGGCTGGTTCCTGAAAAAATAGGCCCGGAGTGCCAGGGAGGGCGACCTCTCTGCATTCAGGGATATGTCACCACACAGACTACAGACTACAGACTGGCTTGTGTGGTGACAAGATGGTGGCTGATGAAGGAGGACGGACCCACAAGGAGTGAACTGCTTCCTAGGAGGGCAGAGGAGTGAGAAGGGTCTGGGAGAGCCTGCATCATGACAGGAGAATGAGCTCACACTGGAGTTACAGCACAGCCCCAGGCCCAGATTCTCATTGTATTTGCTGTGTGGTCTGCCGAGTTGACTTCATTTTACTGCCTTCCACCGTCCCTCAGAGAACAGTTGAGAACGGAGAACTGTTTAATGAGTGAATATTGCCTTCGGTTTACTACTTGTACAGACTGGGGGGAATGGGGGGTGGGTGGAGAAGTTATTATCATTTTTCACTGGCAGACTCTTCTCCACAAACCTCCACCGAGTACTCCTGAGATGGGTACGCTTGAAACTGGGCTGCAAGCGGCCTCCACTCACATTCCCAGAACCTCCTCCCAAAAGAAGGGAAGCTCTTAAGAGGCAGCGGTGTCCCCCTTAAATCTGAGTCCTATGACCAGGAATCAGTTTTCATGCCTGATCAGAAGAAAAGAAACTCACTTCCAATGTCCAGCATTGCATTTAGTTAGTACAGAAAAAGCTCAGCTATTTGGGGGAAGGGACAGGAAGGCTTAGAAGGCTCCAGTCCCAGAGCCCACCTGCCCGGTGCTGACGTAATATCAGATCTGAGATATACCCTCCAGCCCTTAGCAGTCTGTCTCTGCTTCCCACCCTGCCTCAGGCCACAGTAGGTATGCAGGAATTGAGAAATGGAGCGCAAAACCAGATACCCAGGGTCACCACTAAACAAAGGCAGCCATAGTCAAGAATCCCTTATACATTTGGGGATTGAACTTTGGGCTTGTGATTCCTGGGTAAGCACTGATCAGTGGCTCTATTCTTACCTGCTCTCTCTCCCCTCCCCCTCCCCTCCCCTCCTCTCCTCTTTCCCTTTTCATTGTTTAAGACTTTTGCAACAGTCCCATCATATTAGCTAGACTGACCTCCAATCCACTCAGTAGTCCAGACAAGCTTTGCACTTCCATTACCACCCCCCACCCCCCACCCCCACTTGCTCTCTCAGAGGGATAATCCCAGCACTTGGGAGGCAGAGGCAGGCGGATTTATGAGTTTGAGGCCAGCCTGGTCTACAGAGTGAGTTCCAGGACAGCAAGGGCTACACAGAAAAACCCTGTCTTTAAATAAATTAAAAGACAAAAACAAAAAACAAACAAACAAAAAAACCCTGCTGAGATTCTAGGGGGCATTTCCATCAGGCCGGTTAAAAATTTCCTCTTCTTTAGGCACACTGACTGAGGTCAAACCTATAGCACAGACAAGGAGTTTAAAGGTCATAGTTTTCTTCCGTTCCATACTTCCCCCTCTCAAATTCTCTGTGATTCTGTGACTTATATTTAAATCAAACAGTGTCTGTATTTCTATATTACTCAGATCATATGGATAATCTTTCTTACATACAAAGCCAAGACGATTTTCCCTCAGTCCTTAAATGCTCAGGAGTGCAAATGCCTTTTTTTCAAAACATCTTTGGAGCCCTGCCCCTCACCCCCGTCTATGACATGGACTTTTGCTTGCTTTGTAATTTCTCTGTACCTGGCTTGTCACAGGATGTGAATAATCCATGCTGAATGCCTAACGGGTGCATCAGGAAGTCATAGAGTTTATTCTACTTAGGATTCAGTCTATGAATGTACTCTACTCTTACACTAATTAATTTTTTTCTGAAAGTCACAGTTTTGATTGTATCTCTATTATGTCCAATTAAATTCACTCTTGTAAAAATAAACTATGCAAATCTGTTTAACTGGCAGTGCTTTTAAGAGACTGGGGAATTTCTTCTTCTTCTTCTTCTTCTTCTTCTTCTTCTTCTTCTTCTTCTTCTTCTTCTTCTTCTTCTTCTTTTTCTTCTTTTAAATTTTTTACATTCTATGGGACTGTAAGGGAATGTGTTAAAATGATGACTAATTCTCTATCCAACAAGGAAAGTTTCAATATCTTCATGCTGATACTCCTAAGGAATCAGAGCCTCCTCCAGGTTTGCTAAGGCTCTTAGAGCCTTCTACCTTCACCTGAATCCTTTACCATGTGTTCTGTGGCACTGGCTTTCATTCACAGGTTTGATCTCATTCTTGCTTTCTTGGTTAATTCCAAAGTCACATGCTTGCTGCTAATTATTAAACTCTTGCCCATATAAGGGCCACCCTGGGAAGTTGGTTCAACCTACGCATGTGTATCTATCCTAAAGCCATTTCCATGCCCTTCAGAGGAACAGAATCCCAGCACATAAGTCACACATGCCTGCCTAAGAACCCGACAAGCCTATAGTTCTGGTACATACATCTCTTCTAGACTTCATAAATTAAATAGCAAAACTCCTCTCAACTTATTTTAGGTATTTGACAACTTTTAGAAGGATACTATTCATTAAAAATTATATTCGAAGTTGTTATAATTGGATTATTATTCAAAAATTTAGTTGCTCGGTTTTTTTTTTCTTTTTAAATGACCATCATGGTGTATTTTGGTAATTTGTATGAAAAAAATGTCATCTTCAACCTAATTTAAATTGTTTACACATCCATTGGAAAGCCTGTTAACCTTGGTGAGACATTCTCGGAGACTGCCTTCTACAAGATAAACAGATTTCTACCCCATTAGCAGCAACATCTGCATCTTCTTTGAATTAAAACTGTGCATCAAGTAAAAGGGGGGTTTTAAGCTGTGAATGTCCAGCTCTCTTAAGTACGTGGTGGCCGTGGCGCCAGGTCACCGATGCGATCTTAAAGCTGCATTTCCAACTTCTGAGTAGGTAAAATTCATTCCTGAGAACTGAGTGTATCTGACACACTGGTCAGGTAGGGTGCTTTTGAGATGCTCTGCCGTTTTCCCCTCTGCCTGCGTAGGAAGTGGGGTATTTTGGTCTCAGGCTCCTGTCATCCTCCGTCCTAGGTATCGAGACAGAAACTACCACACTGTGACTCTGGAGCACCAAGTCCCCCTGCTGTTCGGTCTTATAGTCCCATCGCCACACGGAGACCTGCGGACATGTTTGCGCCCACCCCGGGGCACCCCTGCATCTCTGAGTATGGAGGGTACTCGGGACAAAGAGAGAAATCAAGGGACCAAGGAGAATGGAGGGTCAGAGAAGGATCCGGGAACAAGGGAACCCAGCGGGAGGAAATGAGTGGGATCGGAAATATGTCTGTTCCCTTGGTATTTTTTGGGGTGCCGGTCTGGGTGACCGGATCAGAAGGTGCAACCGGGCAGCCGGGCGGCGGGGACAGGTGCCCGGCTGCCCCGGCTAGGCTCCCCCAGCTCGGGCTGCTCGGGCCGCTCCGGCCGCACTTCTACAACGTTAGGCTGTGCACCTCCCAGCGCCGACTCCTTCGCTGCGCCTTAGCTCTCGCCTTATATACCCTGCTAAAAATAGCCTGCGAGACGTCTTTCCAATCAGCGCAGGCCGAGTTCGAATTGCACCAATAAGGAGGCCTTTAATGAAGAGGCTCGGTCACGCCAGGCGGGGCCGCTGTGTGTCCGCACCGGCGATTGGTGCGAGCTGACATCATCGTCGCGCAGCCCCCGGTACAGGAACGGCAGGATTGGGTACGGTGGGAGGCGGAGCTCCAAGCCGGTCACGTGGGGGGAGGAGGAGTGGGGGGAGCCAAGCGGGGGAGGAGGGGGGAGGCTGGCAGCGGAGCTTTGAATAGGGAAGTTTTGCAGGGGTTACGCTTGCAGTCAGTCCGCTGTTTGCAAATATTGCGTGGGCTCGGCGCGCTGCGGGCTGCGGGAGGGTCCGGACCCGGCGTCCGATTGCAGCGCCATCCAGTTTGCATGAAACTTTCACCTGCGCTCCCGGGAACAGTTTCTGCTCCGACTCCTGATCGTTCACCTCCCTGTTTTCCCGACAGCGGGGACTGTCTTTTCCTACCCGACATGGATGTGCTCCCAATGTGTAGCATCTTCCAGGAACTACAGATTGTGCACGAAACGGGCTACTTCTCGGCTCTGCCGTCCCTGGAGGAATATTGGCAACAGGTAAATACGGATTTTTTTTTTTTTTCACCTGCCCGGTGCGCCGAGGAGGGAGTCGCGCGGAGGAGCAGGCAAGATGGTGTGTGCTTGGAAGTGCATCTTTTAAATGATGATTAGCATTTGCCTAATTAAAAATATAAAGTAATGATCTTAAGATGTCCTTCTGCTGCCTGGAATGATGAAGGCACTGTAGAGCGAGCCTTCGGGAGCGAGGAGTAGAGTTGTCATTTGTGTGGAGACGAGCTCTCCTTCCCAGTACGTTTTTATTTCTTCATATTTTTTTTTTCCTGTTTTGCTAATTCCGAGCTTCCGAGCAGCATACACCTGAGGGGGGGAGACCCCAAATTCTTCTGACCGATCCAGACCTGAGTCCTTGGCATAAGTTTGGGGCTTGTACCAGCTCCAAACTCCACAGCTGGACCCTGTCATATGAACGAGCTTGCCTTGACTGCCAAAAGATTTGATTTAAGGATTTTGGTTTTGTTTTGATATTTGTATATCCCAAATTTAAAAGTCTTAATATTTTGCTCGCGGAACACAGTAGTTCTTTTTGAACTCAAGGCCATTTGTAGTTTCTTTTCCTTCTGGATAATTTCTTATCATTCACGTATGCCTGCCTTGTTTTTCTTACCTGCTTTTCTTGTTGACTGCGCGGTGGTGTGTGTGGGGGGGTGCTGTTTGCACACAAGTGACTTGTCAGTCATATGACAATGAGTCCATTCCTAGTTGCTTCGGGTCTTACTTTGGGCAAGAAAAATCTCGAATTCCGGCATCTTAGTGGAATTAGAATTTGGGGCAACGGGAATAAAAGAATCACCCCCTCCCCCTTCTAAGTCATAGGATTCTGTGAGTGGCAAAAAAAAAATTCTCAAACACTTTTACATTGTCTTTAAAAACGATGATTCTGTGGTCGTCTCTCTACCCTCCTGGGCTTTTTTTTTTTTCCTCCAAGTGAATTAGCAGATGAAATAAATTCCGTCGGTTTCACAACCTCCCAGGCTTTAAAACGCAGGAAAAGCGAAGTGTTGGCTGAAACCTCCACATGCCGGCTTAATTGTTCACAATCCTCTCTGCCTTTCTCTCCCCCTCCCCAGTTTTCCTCCTCAAAGAAGCTGCTCCCTGGGACGCGATTGAAATTGATCTTAGTGGTCTCCTTTAGGCATTTGGGATTTGGGCAACTAGCCAGACTTGGCTCCTGGTCCCCTTCAGAGCCATTTAAACTCCCAGAGAGCTTCCATCAGGTCCCCACTGCTCATCAGCATACTGAAGATTTTAAATTAGCTAGTTGATTAAAGTTCAACAAGATCTTCATAAATGTGTTCGCCATTTCTTTGGAACATCAATAATAGGTATCACCGCTTCGATTCCTAATACTGTACACGCTGTAACAGACATCGAATTTGGGGGGGAAAGAGAAAACAGGCACCCCCTCTTCCTTAGCTTGCTTGTGCTTGCTGTGTGAAGCCGGGACTTAGGTTGTGTTGTACACTGTGATAGAAGGCACATTCATTGTTAAGTAAGTATTAGCCCTTTTTTGCTGGTAGCCTGTGCTCAAGATGGTCTGTACCCTGATAACAATATTATGTTGCAGTTTAGTGCCGAAATTTCTGTCTGTAGAATAGAATACACAGAGGCACAGACAGCCTTATATGGGCATGCAGGCAAAGCTAGTGAAAAATCAGGGCCTACATAATTGAATCCTAAAATCTTTCCTACCGTTTTTCTTTTCCAGTGGCTAGAAAGTTTGAGATGGTGGGGGGAGGGGATTGCTGATCTCTTCAGTGTGTAGCTCCTTGAAAGGTTGGTGGCAGGGCTGGGAAGGGGCACCCTGTTATGGCACACTGCATGTATATTTGAGCCGGGTCCTTATTTGGCTGCTGGTCAGAATTTCAAAAGGAAGTCTCCTTTGGCATTGCGTGAAAGAAAAAGGAGTGATGACTCATACTGTTGTACCCTTGGCCAGGAGATAAAGTCCTTGTTCATTGTGGGACTCCCAGAAGGGCTGGGGAGTAATTTCCCCTTTCCATCCTTTACAATAGCAGATAGCCACTCTGGAAGAATTCACTTCTGTTGTCCAGGTTTCTTGTTTCCCTCTGGCCAGTGCAAAGAAATCATTAAAGTTTGGTAGTATCCATAGTCTTATACTTGGGAGATGACATTTAAAAATATACATGTGTATATGTATATGTGTGTGTGTGTATATATATATATATATATATATATATATATATATATATATATATATATATATATATATATATCTTAGGTCCCAGCTACACAGAAAATGAGAGGTTTCTTTTCAAATTTACCGATGCCCATGAAGTGAATACAGACAGATATCTGCTGTCTGTTCTCTGACTACAGCCTGTGCCCCACAAGGGGGTCTTCAGACCACACTGCGCGCTATGCAATATTTCTGTCCTGTTGTGTGAATACTCTTGGATGGCTGGGGCTCTCTCATTGATGCTCATAGTTTTAGAGACTGTCAGAGGATCTGGTTAAACCTGTTAGGTTGGTGGGAGGGGGAGTGATGTGTGTAAGGCTGGTTTTCTTTGTGTGGTTTACCAAGATCGTCATTAGAAATGTCAACACTTGTAACTATAACAACAAAACAGGCTTAGTGATCATCACTCACTGTGGCCATTGGTCCAACACTGGAGATACCAAGAGAGGTCTCACCTCTGCTTTTCCTTCAGATTCCTAGAAACAGCTTTCCTCTAGCATTCTTGGGGGAAATAGATTCGCATTACAGAAGACTTTGTGACCCACAGTACCTGACACAGAAATAATTTATTTGTCCTTTGTTGCATGTTTCCTTTTTTTTTTTTTTTTTTTAATTCCTGTGTGCTTTCAGTTCCACTTTCAATAGCCGTAACAGTCACGTGCCTTCTTGTGGTTCCTTTTGCACAGACCTGCCTGGAGTTGGAACGCTATCTTCAGAGTGAGCCCTGCTACGTGTCAGCCTCTGAGATAAAATTTGACAGCCAGGAAGACCTGTGGACCAAATTCATTCTAGCTCGAGGGGAGAAGAAGGAGGAATCAGAACTGAAGATTTCTTCTAGTCCCCCAGAGGACTCTCTGATCAATTCCAGCTTTAATTATAACTTAGAGACCAATAGCCTGAACTCTGATGTCAGTAGTGAGTCTTCGGACAGTTCGGAGGAACTTTCACCCACGACCAAATTTACCTCTGATCCCATTGGTGAAGTCTTAGTCAATTCAGGAAATCTGAGTTCCTCCGTCATTTCCACACCTCCGTCTTCTCCAGAAGTGAATAGGGAATCTTCTCAACTATGGGGCTGTGGGCCAGGAGATCTGCCCTCGCCCGGGAAGGTTCGAAGTGGGACCTCTGGGAAGTCTGGTGACAAGGGTAATGGCGACGCCTCCCCAGATGGCAGAAGACGGGTACATCGGTGCCACTTTAATGGCTGCAGGAAAGTTTACACTAAAAGCTCCCATTTGAAAGCACATCAGCGCACTCACACAGGTCAGTCCCCTCTCGGGGCCTTGGGTGGTCAGCTGCTGGTGGGCGCCCTCAATCAGCGCTGGGAGGGAGCCAGGGCTCCCCCAGGATGTGGTCACAAGCAAGACAATCCTCACTTCCTAAATTCTTGGCTCCAAGGAGTTGGGTCTTTTTTGGAGTTCAGAGTAGAATCTTAAAAGACTGGACATTTTGAATCAGATGAATGGTTCATGCTTTCAGATTAAACAAGAGGCCAGATCACATTCTCCATGGATATCCAAACCTTCACCCACTGGGTGCTCATTTCCCATTGTCCATGCATCTTGCTATGTTGGGTTGCACCTCTTTCTTTGTCATGTAAGTGCAGGCTCAGGACAGACAGTCCTTGGGCACCCTGGATTTTGCTGATGTTGACACTGGTATTTTGAAGCCTCAGAGTAAGCAATAGTCTTGGACCAGTGGGCATTTGCTGTGAATACAGCCACATAGAACAAGGGCTTTCTTAACACAGTGCTACTACTTAGATTAAATTCTGTTTATTTGAAACTGGCAGCACAACATCCGGGATAGGAGGGGAAGGATAAGAAGATAAGTAATTGTAAACTCGTATCTTACCAAGAGGATAGTCAAATTCTTGAGCGATGAAGTCAGGGCCCTGAAGAGGCACAGAGCTAGGAGAGGATATGAGTGTTCCCCAAACAAGGTGGTTTTTGCCTTGGGTTGATTTGAGCATCATTTTTCACTCATGGGTAGCATTTTATTCTGTTCAATACTTATAATTTAGCTAGGGAGTGATGTCAATTTGGTCGTTTGATTGCCATCTAGAAACTGATCCAAAAGCCCTCTGAATGAGGTTTCTCAGAAACGCATGATTTCAGTTTTGTAGAAATGTAGAAGGTCCCAGACGACTCATTCCACCGGGAAATGAGTAAGGAACCAGATAATGCTGGAGGGGGCCCGTCTCCATGGAGAAAGCAATAAATCTCCTCCCTCAGCAAGGCTGTGGGTCCTGTGGGCTGACATCTCACCCTGCAAGTATGTCATCAGTCTGAGTAATTGTCATTGTTATGAGGTAACTTTGATTCGGCCAGCATGACTTTGTCAAACCTGGATCCCTGGAACGAACAGCCTAAGTGAGCCCTTCAGGCTAGGTTAGAAAAGACCTATGCTTGTGACCTTTAGCTTGCCAAAGGTACTGTCCTGCCATTAAAGCATATGGGAAGGTCTGTAGGCTGAGGGAAACCTCCTCAGTATATATGTTGCTTCTCCCTTTACCCTATCTTGACAGTGAAGTCATGGTGCCTTTGTCATGTGCTCTTTTTCCCAGGAGAAAAGCCTTACAGATGCTCATGGGAAGGTTGTGAGTGGCGTTTTGCAAGAAGTGATGAGTTGACCAGACACTTCCGAAAGCATACCGGTGCCAAGCCTTTTAAATGCTCCCACTGTGACAGGTATGTCAATGAAGGCTTCGCAGGAGAAAGAAGTGTGGGGTGGTGGGAATGAGGAAGAACCAGGGCAGAGTAGGTGTGTGAAGGAAGCCTTGGGAAGAAGGCCAATCGTTTCCCATTAGTTGGTACCATTTCTTTTAAGTCTGGGGCTTTTGTAAAAGTATCTTGACACCTTGACTGTCTCTCTTAGGAAGCAGTGTGCCAGATTTCTACAAGAAAACTGTCTAGGGCAAGGCTTTCAATATGGGTTCCAACATTTTTTCCAAATTCAAAACGTAGACCCTCCATAGGACTTCTGGGACTTCCTGGGTGTTTTCTGAAGACTTCTTGAATATGTATTCCTCTGTCTGGGGGATTCCCTGTCCCTAAAAAGTATTGGTAAAGACTCAGAGGCCTTGTCCAGGGACTGTGATATCTGGTGGGCCACACAATCCAGGAGACAAAACTCACCGCTTTGTTTCTGATTTGCCCTTGCAGGTGTTTCTCCAGGTCTGACCACCTGGCCCTGCACATGAAGAGGCACCTCTGAAGGAGCAGAGGGACGAATCCTGTAGGCTAAAAGAGGCTTCCAGGCTAAGAGGTGGCCATGGAAGGAGGGATGCCTGTACCAGCCAAAGCATGCCATTTTGCTTCCTATCCAGTTACCTCCAGGGGCCTCTCTTTGGAAGGTCTTTTGAGGGCTACAAAAGTCATGTCAGGAGTGGCATAGCACCCGCGGTGCATGGTGTTTGGGTGACCCCGGACTCACCACTGGTTCCTAACCTTCTGAGAGGCTCAAAGCTTTTTGCCGTGAGCATGCGCACTGAGAATGTTAATGGGTGGGATGATTGTACGTTGAGGATGTATTACTGACTGTATGGTGAGGCAGACTTTTTTTTTCCCCCTTTGTGGTATCAAATAACTGCAAGAGACAGAAAAAAAAAAAAAAAGCAGTTTGAATGTTTTGCGTGTGAGGAGTATACCAAGGGATGAGTTGACCACCAATCATTTCCTGAAGGGTGTCTGCACCTTAGAAAAAAATAAAATAAAAAAAATAAAAAATAAAAAAATAATAAAAGTTAAAATTAAAAAAAAAAAGATGGAAAAATGTGGAGGGTGGGAGCGGGAACTCAGGACCCCATTGTGGCGAGTGTTAAGGGCAGGGGGAACCCCTGTGCCCCTTTCCTGTGTGAAAGGACTTTCTGGTGTCTGGTGCAGCTATAGAATGTGCAGTGTGTCAAGTAGCTTGTTTTACTGGCTACATGGAGCTCATTTATAACCCATTGTATAAGCTGTATTTACAAATCGCAGTGGTCATTTTCCCTTATAATACAAAAAACAAGTCGTGCATGGTCTGGGGGAGCTACAAATGTTTAACATTTTTAAATCGGGTCTCCAATCTTGATTCCAATTAATAAGCAGCTATAAGATCTAATTTGTGTAGAATAATGATTCCTTAAGCCATTTAGGCCTGGCAAGACACCACCCCACCCCCCAGATCCTTCTATTTTGTAACACTCCCCGTACAAAATGATCTTGTGCAATGTAGGGTTGTATTTTCAACGACTCAGAATTTGAACTTACTTTTTTTGGAGAATCTTAAGGTACCCTTTGGAGAAATTGGACACTTGTCAAATGTCTAAATGCTAGGGGCCTGGAAATTACCAGTCTAATATCACATTAGGCTAAGAACACAAACTTTTTTTCTCAGTCAGGTGGATCAAACCACTAAGCTTAGAAACCGTTTTTTTCTCACGCAGCTACGTCTCTTATTTATGCCTTGAGGACTTTTTCTGGTTTTCTAGCTGTTAATGCACTGTTGACCTTCATAATGGTGCCTTATGCAACTGGCCCTTCTGTGGGGTCAAATACAGGGGAATGGGTGACGCATGCTTAATTAAGGCTCTTTTTTCACCTGGCATTGTACTGTATCAATGTATAATATGGACAAAACAAACAAAGAACAACAACGATAACAAAAAGAACACCTCTTTAAGATCCTCCACAGTGATAAATGAACGGGTGAAAAGTCCTTTGACATGTCAACATGTGTTCATTTCCAACAACTTGACTGTCAGTGTTCAAATGGGGAAAAAATAGACATGGCAATTGAAAACTAATTCTGCTACCATGAGACTCTTTAAAGAGACCTTGCACAACTGTACAGATCTCACATACCCCCATACCCACACACACACCCACACACACACCCACACACACAGCGGCTGTATTTATTATGTAACATTGTCACACATATTAAAGATACAGAAGTATTAAACAAACAAAAACCAATGTCAATATCTTGCTCAAAAGGCACAAGTTTTGAGTACCTGTCTAGCTATCTGTTGGTAATACTGAAAGTATACTGCTTTTTGTTTTTTGTTTTTGTTTTTGGTTTTTTTTGAAAAAGTGGATGAAAATTTTTGTGTATGTATATTTGTGTGTATAGTATGTGTATGTATGTGTGTATATATATATTATATATAGATAATATATAAATATTTTTTTAAGAAGAAACTAGAATGTTTAGCTAGAAAATTCTACAGCCTGTGAAGAAGTATTTCAAAATGGCCATAAAGGAGGTTAAAAGAAATTGAAAACTATAACCTAACTTTTATAGAGGCTTTATCTTTAATTTAATAATTTGCTGGAGACTTTGTCGGCATTGAGTCTATTCCAGCCTGCTGATTCTGCTAGTCACGATTGGCAAGCCTGGAATAGGGGGACCCTCGGCCATGCAGAAGGGGCATGAACAAAATACTGGCCAACCAGCTGCACTCAGACTCACAAAGGTTTTGATTTTCCTTTCAGCCTTACTAGAAGATCTAACCTAAGAGTAAGCTGACCACAGGGATTGTTTTTTAAAATACTTTTTATGCAGATGAAACTATTTTTTTCCAGCATGTAGATTCTTCCAGCTTTTTCAAGGAGTACTTTCCCGGAATTTGGCATACCACAGCGTAGACAGCTGATATTTCTGATATTTCATCCAGCTGCTTGGCCTTTTTTGGGTGTGGATCTTTACATATATGAGAATGAGTCTGGCTGGGCTGGTATTTCGTTTGATCTTCCTGGAAATGAGCAATGATTAAAGCTCCCTTAACTGTTTTGTTTTGTTTTAACGTATCTGGCCTGATGAATACATTTCTCTACAGAACTGATTTCATTTCCGCTCACGGGGAAAATGTACTTTTGTTTGGCAATTCCAAATCCTAGCACTTGATTTGCTGGGTTTTGGAAAACTCCTTTTTTGGCCCTGCTGTGTGCTTATCCATAGCAATTCCATTAAGTAAGAAGGTAAACAGAAGAGAGAGGAAACTTGCGCTGACTCGTCTCACTTATGAAACACGTAGATGTTGTTGGACTGGGTGGGGCTGGGTGCCGTATATGTCAATGCCTGTAATTTTAATAATAAGCAAGTACATTCTGTTCAGGTGATAACTGAGCCTCAGTCAAGCAGAAACTTTTGCTTGAAATTAAAAAAAAAATTTCTATTAGTGAAATTTCTTTATTTCTTTTTTTTTTGAAGCACCCTGTTATCTAAAGAATCTTTGTAAGATTTTTGTAAAATTTTGTTTTACAAGATTTTATTTGAAATTGTTTTTTGCGAGATTGTTATATTTCTGTATGAATGTATTTTTTATTCGAATAACATAAAAAGAATTCTTATCAGCATCTGGAGCCTGATTGTTTTTCTGGGGTGCAGTGGCGGGGGGGGGGGGGGGGGGGGGGGGGGGGGGGTGTTAACAAATTCCTGNCCTTTTGCCTAGCTCAGTCCTGGCCTTCCTTGCCTTCCTACTTACCACAGCTGTCTCGAGCTAGAGGGAGGCTTTTGACATTGCTCCCCCCCCCCCCACACACACACACACACACTCCCTCAAATGTACTGAATGTGTTCCAAAGCCTGACAAAAACAGCCCTAGGGTTGGGGGATGGAGCACAGTAGGAAGACACTTGTTGCATTTTTTTTTCTTCCTGTCACTCAAGCCCTATGCAGAGAGACCCCAGTACCATGGCTAACTGCTCGTCCCATTCACTTCCGAAATCCAGCAGATTTTGTTCTCTTAGCTGGTAGAGCTGGGCCAGTCTTTCTGGATGGAGCTGGCGTCACAGCTGGATGAGTCCCATCTGGGCAGGATAGAAGTGACCAGCAAGCGGATGATAAAGGGAAGTCAGGCCAGAAAGCCCTCTGAATGGACTGACTCTTCTGCAGCCCCTGTTTCCAATTCCCAGAGTTCCCCGGTTAGTTCCGTAAAGCAGGGCAGAAAGTCAAGATTGTCTCTCCTCACGTGATTTCGTGACTTAGGAAAAAATATTCATCGCATATAGCGCGATTTAAGAAAAAAAATCCGCAGCTTGTCTCAGAGCAGTGCCTTCAGTCGCTTGAGATGCTCACAGCCAGTTTTACTGTGTGGATCAATGTGAGAGATGCATCTTGGAATCTGTTTTCAGATTCCATAAGCCAACCAGTAGTCACAGGATAAAATCAGTGAGTTTCTGGGGGGCTTCTTCAATGCATTGTCCTTCGATTCCCCAAAAGGGTGGTCTCCATTTTAGGTGTGGTATAGTCATTTACTTCAGAGTAGGTCTTTGTTTTGCTAAATGTGTAGAGTTTATGGGATTTTTCTTCTTTTTTATATTTTATAATTAGGGAGGAAACTTTAAATGTGTACCAAGAGTAGCTTTTTTTTTTTTTTATCAGAAACTTGGATTTGTGGTAGGCTAGGTCATATAGAGCTGCTGACTTTTTTTTTTTTTTTTGCCAGAATTCATGGGTATGTGGCATTCTGAAGCACATGTCAGGGTGACTAACAGTTGGATTACTTTGACCGTACAGTCTAAATAAAGTCTCGATAATGTATTCTCTCGGCTACTATTAAGACTGGACCGTGTTGTCATGCAAAGTCTGCTGAACAGCTAAGTTATGCTCAAATAAGGCTGTTAGGAGAATCGCCGTGCAAGGAATCAGCCACAGACTTGGGATATTTATAGACATATAAAGCATTTTCAGTCTGCTTAACAAATTTTTTGAAACCTAGCTAAAAGGAAGGGAACACTTTTGCTCTAACAAGCTGTGTACTTTGGGGACAATTCCCTCAGCAACAATAGGCTTCCATTTACTCCTTGCTAAAATAGTCCAGGCTAGGTCANCGCCGTGCAAGGAATCAGCCACAGACTTGGGATATTTATAGACATATAAAGCATTTTCAGTCTGCTTAACAAATTTTTTGAAACCTAGCTAAAAGGAAGGGAACACTTTTGCTCTAACAAGCTGTGTACTTTGGGGACAATTCCCTCAGCAACAATAGGCTTCCATTTACTCCTTGCTAAAATAGTCCAGGCTAGGTCACATGAATCTAGATTCTCTATAGCACTACCATTCTGCGGTCTGTGAGTGTAGGGTGGACTTCAAATTACATGTTCACCATCCTCAGCGTTCTTGGCCCAGACCTAGGAAAGTTTCTCTTCTGCTACAGGAGAAAGTATTGTTGGAGAAAATTGCTCTTAAAATGGAAAACAGAATGTTCTCAAACTGCCCATTACTTCTTTAATTAAAGTTAAGTTGCTCGGACATTTGATGTTTGACAACATATAATTTTATTTAAGTAAAAAAAAAAAAAACCAAACAAACAGTGTAACCTCCTTTAAAAAGTGCTATTGTACCTATAAAGGAACCCCAAATCTCCCCAGTCTCCCCCAACCCCCAATTCTATTTCTTATCTAATAGGGCCTTTGTACTGTGGGCAATGGAAGTGATTAAAGTCTCTTACTTTTATATTTTAATTGCCATAAAGAACACAACTTCCATATGTGACTCCTTTTTAATGTATGTGGTATATTACCAGAAGCTATTTCTTAATATTTGCTTATTTTATTTATTTATTTATTTATTTATTTATCTATCTACTATCTATCTATTTATTTATTTATATGGCTATGTGTGTGTGTGAATATATGCTTGTGTGTGTGTGTGTGTGTGTGTGTGTGTGTGTGTGTGTTGTTTAGAGAAGGTATCAGGAGGCCTCCTCCATCAGAATCACCCGATTTATTTGAGGCAGGGTCTCTCCTGAACCCAAGGTGGGTGTCTTCCTGGCTAGGTTAGA
Organism: Mus minutoides; assembly: GCA_902729485.2. Taxonomy (NCBI): domain Eukaryota; kingdom Metazoa; phylum Chordata; class Mammalia; order Rodentia; family Muridae; genus Mus; species Mus minutoides. Next base: position 1,331,493 of record LR749796.1, on the reverse strand, counting down.
ATCAGCATATCCTGTCTCCACCTGCTCCAGAGCTGGGGTGGAGCGATTTGCCTGGATGCTGTGATATGAACTCTCATCTTCATGATTGCTCTTAATGCCTGAGCCCTCTATTCAGGCCCTGTGCTATTTTGCTTTTTGATGACTTCCTTTGCCAGCTGGATTATTATTAATTATCATTGTGAAATTTGATGATGACAAAGATAATATTTGCCATCTTCTTATCAGATTTTGGGAAGAAATAAATTCATACATACGTTCTCTATGCATTTATATACATGCATATATGTGATACCCTGTACAATAAATGATATGTCCATTTCCCAGATGGGGAAAACTGAGACATCAAGATAATATGCCACTTGACTGAGGTGCTGCACTTCAAAAACACCAGTCTTACTGCGCTGATCCAGAGCAGTCGATACCAAGAACCAATTTTTTTTTTCATCACCCCACCCTGTTCTCTGCCTCACTGGATCTCTCATGAGAGTCTTCTGTTCAGTATACAGGATCCACCTAAACGTGCTGCTAGTCTCTGAGATAGAGACAGAGTGTCTTCACAATTGAGAGTCACTAAAGCTTTAAATCTTGTAACCTTAAGTAAACAGAAGTCACCAATTCAAATTGCTTTCCAGATATGAGACAGATGGCACGTATTTATTTTTAATGCTTAAGAATAGAGAGAGCACCATCAGGGATGTGACATCCTGCCTTCCCTGGCAGGAATCACCTAATGCACAGAGAGGAGGTACAAAGAGAAGAAAATGAGGCTCGTGCATCATGCAAACGAGGCAATCCAGCAAAGTGTATTTAACTAGATTTATTTTACGGCAGGGTCTTTTCTATTTCACTCTAACTAATTTTAATGAGGATTCTCCAAACATCTGTGAAGGAAAAGAGACAAAGAATAGGAGAAAGCCGGGTCCCATGTGTCCTTTCAGGAGGCACTTTGGGCTGAACAGTCACCGAGGCATTTTCACTGAAAGACAGATTGAATCATAACCCATACTGTCCATGGGAGACCCTGACAAACTCTGGTTCAAACCCTACATCCTTTATATAATTCACACAAGGAAGCAAACTGTCATATAAACTCTGTAATTGTTCCTTAAATAGAGACCTCCAGAATCACATATTCCATATCCAATTAACCTTTTTAAAAAAAATCTCTGAAATCTACAAATAATAAGTGGAAACCCAGTATGCTAAGGATTGATCCTCCAAGACGTGTCCTTTGTCATGACAAAGCACATTCATAAGAGTCTTTCAGGTTTCAGCTACACTGAGCTCTGTTCCTTGGATTTCTTAAGTTTCACATTACCACACTTCTTTTCTGGTTGTGTAAGACTAGGTTCCAGTTGTGTAGGATAGGCAATGCCATTGACTGGTGTGATCAGTTAACCCCCTCAAGCCAAGCACCTCATTCAAATGTCATTTTTCTGTTTGTGTTGGTGAGAAAACAGGATAGGTATGCCAACAACAAATGCAGTATAGCAGATCTCTTGCAGCCAGGAAATTGAAGAGTCCTGTCCTCTTTACCTTTTCATGTACAATTCGATACATTGTAAAATAGCTCATGTATTTATAAGGCCAAAAGCCCTAGCAAGCTATCTTGTGATGAGCCTTACATGAGTTTGTGAAGCTTTCCATTTACCAAGTCAAATCCTTCATGGGAAGATTGCCTTTTGGGCAAAAAATCACTCCTTTTGAAAAAAATGTCTTTATTAGTTCTCAGAGAATTTTATACAAGGTATTTCGATCATATACCTTCTTCACATTAACTCCTCTCAGATGCTCCCACTCAATATTATGCTTTCTCTCTGTCTCTGTCTCTGTCTCTGTCTCTGTCTCTGTCTCTCTCTCTCTGTCATAATGTAATGTAAATTAAGGAGAATAGTTGATAGAGGACAGATACTATTGATGGCTAATTGAAAACATTGACTTGTAATGTTCCAGATTTAAACATTTGCTTCTCACCATACGTAGACATTAGACAGTAGAATCCAGGAGCTATGAGGCGGTTTGTTGGCTAACAGACCACTGGAAAGTTCTACTTTCTCAAGTCACTCCTGATAATATCCCTTAGACATGAGGAGAGGTAAACTAGCAGTTGAATGTAGACTTTTCTGCACACAGCTTTGTTTTCTCAAAGAATATGTCCCATCTTTAGGGCTTGTCCAATCTGAAAGGAACTTCCTGTTCCAGTGAGGTCAAATGTAGTAGAGGTAAACTATGGAACCAGACACAGTTGCTTTCTTTACCTTACAAAGAGATTGACAGGACTTAAGAGAGAGAGACCTGCCAATAGCTACTGATGATTCAGTGTTAATAATCATGCCCCGGACACGGAGCTTCCAGCATGAGGTAATGAGGAACATTGATTGCTCTTAAGGACTTGTGTGTTTTCATTATTAGTGTGGGCAGAATCTGATAGTCAGACAACTGTGTAAGGAAGTATGGAAGGTGTTACCTAAGGCACCTCAGTCTCTTGTTTAGTTGTGAATTTCCTTGGAGACTTGTAACAGTAACACAACCAAGGAGCCACTGTTCTTGAAGGTTTCTGTGATGGCCTATCCACAAAGAGTGGAACTTGTCACATGGCTGCTTTGAACTGTGGTGACTGTTCCTGTATGGGATGGAACCTATAAGTAAACACTTCCTTCACTTCTGGACCCATGTTTTTTCTTAAGCCATTTTCAGCTGATTTTTCCCATCTCTAAAACAAACACAGTGCAAGTACACAGGAGTACTTAGAGATAAGGTTGGAGTCTTAGAGATAAGGTAAATAGAGAACTGGATCCAGAATATAGCCAATAGTTGATAATTGATCACCACTATTATTACGGTATAGCAGATACCAATTTCTTAATCAAGAAAACAATTATACAAGGAAGTGTGGAAGGTATTGCCTAAGGTACACCACAGTCTCTTCTTTACTTGTGAATTTCCTTTCTCATTACATTTAATTATACATGAATAGCCCCCTCCCCTTTCGGAAGATCCGCCGTAGACGTCATTTACTCGCAGTTACTTTTGACAGCATAATTTCCTTGTACATTCAGGGGCTAAGCATAGACTATTATGCTATTTCTTAATGATCTACAAAGTAGTTTCCTCTGGAAGCTCTTACTACACTGCTGAAATCTTTCAGGAAGGAAGTGCTGCAAGTCTCTGAGCAAACCACTTTCAGGTCAAGAGCCAGGAACATATGGTCCAATTTCAGAATGGAATTGGCCAATAGACCTCAAATTCACTTTTGTTTGAACAAAGGACAAATGGTCCAGAAGTCCCACTCGTTACAACCATTTTCTTAAGTACCTCTGAACCCTAAGGTTGAAGCCATTCTGACTCAGATAACTCAAGTCATCCTTAAACAGATGCTGCGTCAAGGTCGCCCAGAATTATTGCATTATTTATCACTTTCTTTCCAACGAAATGAATAATCTGTACCAGCATCCCATGCAGTGCATTGTATGCTGTATGTGAGATGCCAGTTTCCTTTGGTATGGGTTCTGCCCAGTTATAACAAGCATGCTTGCAACTCTATACCCTTGGTTCATTTCCTTTATTTCGTCCCAGGTTAATTGATTGGCTTGTGTTTTCTTGCTTGTTGATTATTTTTACTAAATCTCTTCCTGTGTGCATCACTCCCATGGTTGTACTTTCTAAACCTGACCCTTCATTATCCTTGATTATCATTAAAATATCACAAATTTGCTTTTGTTTTATTGTACATGTCCTTGCATATTTGTTGGATAGTCTTATTGGCAGCTCCCTGTTTCCAGTAGTATGAGCTTAGGTTATCCATCTGAAGGACAATGGACTGGTGTTCACCTAATGGTGACTCTTCTCTAATGTACAGTGAAAGATGAGCAGGGGGCCATTAGCATTTTGCAGGAACCAGCTTGAGACAATGAACCATATAGTCATCAGGGACAGAGATATAGATACAGACCGGCACATCTCTTTCCACTACATTTCTACACTATTGTTAACTCTTCTGTTAAATTTTCAAATTTGATCCTACAGAAGAGACAGGTGTACCAAAGCACAACGTGTGACAGAACCATGTCTGTGTTCTGTTTTCTTCTGGTTGGGCTTTGCACTTATTTTTTGTTACCTACTAGTGAATTTCATGCAAGCCAACAATAGAGAGTCATGAAACCAATACTCTGACTCAGCAAATAGTGATTATTACATTTTCACTCAAGCTCAGTATGTATAAGCATTCACTGGATCCAGGGAGTCTCTTAGTTATCCGTGCCATGTTGCGAGCAGAGCACCCGTGCTTAAACTGTGGGTCCTAATATATGAGGGGAAACATCATGTAACTGAGTGTGAGGGTGGTAAAAGGTGTGGCCACAGTAAAATGTTTCTGGCCGTGCTATCACCAAGAATTAATTCCAACCCAAATGTATAATGCATCCAAGGAGTATGTACCCACGGCCCTCCTCTGTGCTGCAGCCTGAGTTTTCTGAAGTCTTGATGTTGGAGCTCACAGTGTGTTTACTTTGTGTTGCGAGTGCCCCCATTCTACAGCTACAGAATGCCAATGAACATTGCCTGGAATATCTTGGTTCGGAGTCAAGACTGCCATATGTTATGAATGGCAGAGATTTCACCACCTGCACAGGGCTTTCTGCTGTAACAGATACACAACCGTTTAATTACAAAGAACACAGACTTTTAGTAGCTTCCAATGGTCATTCCTTAGCATGTAGAGATTAAATTAATATCTCATTGAACTCCATTGTGTTAGAATGCTGGGTTTTGAAAATTACTATTTGAATCACTGGCCCGAGTTTCATAAATATCTTCCATATAATTTTGGCTTGGGATTAGGACTGAATTTTTAGTGATTGCTGAAATGACCCTAAATATATGTTCCCTGTTATGTGAGACACACTTATGCAAAGCAACATTCTCAACAGTGATGATTATAAAATAAAAATATTGACCAACATAGGAAAGCATCAAAAGGACTTTATGCCTTAAATATTAAATATGCAACTGATTTAACTTATTATGTTAACATAGAAAATAATGCATTAGTTTGCTTTCATCTTTAATAAATGGTAAAATTACATGTATTCAAAGAATTGTTTCTAAGCAAATTACCTTATTATCAATAAATTTTTGATTTGTAAACTGACTTTATAAACATATATATAGGGTAGCATAAAAATTTCTCAGGCAAAATAAGGTCATGGGTGGAAAAACTTCAAGAAGCCTTGCCCTATAGAAACAGAGGGTGAAGGCTACCCGGGATGTCTTTCCTCTCCTCAAGCTTCATTTCTATCCTGCTGTCTGGGGCCAGGCTTCACACCCTCTCTCTGTATGTTGGCCTTTTGCTTCTTATTTGCATCTTATTTGGTACTTAGCATGTAATCACCTGATTTCTTTCATCTTTGGCAATGGTATAAGGCTGTGCTACTTGAAGGAAGGTAGTGTGTGTAGCAGAAGCCCACATGCCACAGTATTCATGAGACTTGATATTCAGTAAATATCCTCGTCTTTGGATGATGATGATCCAGTGGCTTCTGCACCATTATCCCCACACTTCCTTCTGACTTATGTGATGTAGTTGGATAACATCACTGAATCTATTCATTCTGGGCACACAACATACTCTATGGTTCAGAAGTTAGGCCTATATGAGAAAGTGACATAACAATGTCCCTACTCTAGACAAGGTTTTAACCTTTTCTCTACAAATACTCAGTATAAAACCATGGAAGGTACAGACAGAGTTTTTTTCTTTTCTTTTTTTTTTTTTATGTGAAGTTGAATCACAGTGATTTCCTAGTACATCTTTTCAGAGATGCAATAGCTCCTCAGGAGTGGACACAATGCTGATCTGTTCTGGGATTCCTTCCTTGAGCTTTTGCCTAGGCTCTGGGGTCCTTCATCATTCTCTCCTCTCACTTAAACCCAGCATTTCTTTGGGTAAAGAGCTATGTGAAATAAAAAATAATAGCAAGAGGGGAAAAATGATAGCAAGAGAGAAAAAAATGATAGCAAGAGGGAAAAATGATAGCAAGAGGGGAAAAATGATAGCAAGAGGGAAAAAATAATAGCAAGAGAAAAAAAAGAGCTATGTGTATATAGTTTAACATCTTAGACTTCTCAATTTCTAGAAGAAGTATTTTTCATTGCATGAATGAATGAGTGAGTGAATGAATGAATCTGCTTCTATCACTCCTTAATCTTCTTACCAACAGAATGGATATATCCAGTCTAAAGGAGACCTCTGAAGAAGACACGACTCATTTCATCCAAAATGTAAGCCACACTCCTGGTAGATGTTTTACCTAGAGGGTCTCTGTATTGGCTATTTGTCTTGTTGCTATGGAAAAAAAAAACTGACAAAAGAAACTTAAGGAGAGAAGAGTGTGTTTGGCTCACAGTTCACAAGGGCACGAAAGTCAGGCCTGCTGATCATATTTCACACATAGTTGAAAAGCAGAGAGTGGTGAATATTGGAGCTCAGCTCACTTTCTCCTTTTCATTCAGTCCTAAACCCGAGACCATAGCGTGGTGCCATTCACATTTAAAGTGGGCACTCACCCTCTGCCAGCTAAACCATCCTTTACAGAGCATACCCGGAGGCTTGCCTCTTCGGAGACTCTAGATCCTGTTAAGACTGACAATCAGTATTTAGCCATTACAAGCCCCAGAAGACGAACCCCTCCTCGAGGGTCTTCTATTCGTCCTTCCCCCCTTTTAACTTTGATAGAAAGGCTATGGGGGACTGATGTAGAGAAGGATCACAGGAAAATGATCAGGGAGATCCTCAGAGCTGTCACCTTGGCTCCACGTAACACAATGTTAACAAGAATTGTCTCCATCAGGCAATGTCACCTACATGAGTTCTGTCTGCTTCAGCTGTGTATTAATTAAAAAGACTGATCCCCCGGACCAGGAACTAACTCATTCAGGGATGTGGGAAGAGCTCCATGCTTATGGAAAGAGCTACTCAGGGAAACAGGGAAAGGGGAACCTTATTAAAGCAGATTCTGAGCTTGTCATTAAAATTTAAATCACCAAGTGTTTTGATGACATCTCTTCTACAACTAACGCAACCCCTTTTTAATCCCAGATCTGATTCTTCTGCACATGAGGGATAAAGAGGCTGCTCCCAGATGACTAGTCAAATGTCGACAAATCACAAACCTATCTTTTCAAAAGCTGCTGCCTTTTCCTGCTTTTGATCTGTAAGTCACTTGATGTTGATGTTACTATGCTAAAACAGAAAAGTTGCTTTTTTTCTTCCGTTCGTTCTTTCTTTCTTCTTTTTTATTTATTTTTTAACACAGGGTTACCTGCATGGCTAAGCTTTCGTTCCTTATCATGTATCCTTTTAATTCCAAGCCTTGCATGTAGTCTTTTTCCCAGTTAATGGTCACATGATGTAGTGCGCTGTTTGAGATGGAAAAAACAGAGTTCAATTTTCCTCTTAGACATGAGTATCCCTGGGCACATTTTGAGAGTTCTGCATCTGCTTCTGTGTGCTGGAATCTGCACAAGGGATTGTTGTATAGATTAAGTAGAAAAACCTGTGCATAGGCACCTGCCAAAGCTCCTGATGCGCAGGACACCTGGAACATGCCCACCCTCCATCTTAACTTGAACAGCTAATAAGAGCCATGTTATTTCAGTAAAGACCTTCACGTGTGCTTCATTTCCTTTGGTGACTTGTTTCTACTCTGTCAACTTTTATGACCAGTCATAGGGAAATATCTATTTAAGGATCTCAGCTCATTTTCTACAGACCTGGGTCCTGAACGGTACACAGCATCTTAATTTAGCAGGCTTCAGATTATTATTGTAATTTGACTTTTTGTGACACAGGAAACATTTTTTTAAAGAGCCTACCAGATTTGGCCTGTGAATGTGGGAGCTAGGTTGGTTAAGTTACAAGCAGGACCTAGAGATCCACTGGCATTCTCAGTATGACTAGAGCTTTTTACTCTTCTGAGACAGCAAATACTTTCCATTCTTGTACCAGCCTCCTCATCTCAACTAAACTACCATGGAAAACGGCGGAGAGATGAGTCTCGCTGCAATTCACTTTGAAAATCTGTCTGTTCTTATTCTCCTGGGATATAGAGTTCCCTCTGTTGAACATATTCATCATGGAGGTGATCTTCATCCTCACATGGGGTCATTCACAGTTTTGATGATCAGCCCAGTACTGCAGTTCTTGTCTCATAGAGGAGTAGGTATTTCTGGCAGAAGAGGATGCAGCTCTGATAGATACATTCCTAGACACTAGCGACTTTAGTGGCAGCCATTGTCTTTTGAGTGCTCAATCATCCTTGTCCCTAGAACTCAGGAGAACAGCACATATTCATTGTATTGGTTACTTTCCTATGACTGTGATAAAACACCACAGCCAAAAGTGACCTAAAAGAATGAGTTTATTTTGGCTTATGTTTCCATGCAGATAAGAGGCCACTAAGGAAGAGAAGCATGGCTATAAGCAGCAAATAACAGTGGCCAGAGCAGGAAGTCAAATGTTTACATCCTCACCTACAGCCAAGAAGCAGAGATCTTGAACTGGAAGACTTTGATTTAAACTTGCAAAACCTCCAGTGACACAGATTTCCTCCAGCAAGGCTGCACCTCCTACATGTCCCAAACAACACACGACTGACTGACTGACTGTGCACCAAGTATTCAAATGCATGAGCCTATAAGGGGCATTTCTAATTTAAACCATCAATGCACTTATCATATCCTGAGCTGCCATTCTGTAGGAAAGAGTTACCTGTGATTGAGAGATGGACTAAACTTCAGATGAAAGTTGGCCTTCAGGTCTGTAACAAAGGAAAAGACACCTAGAGGCCACCATCTCCTTCTTCTGCCTAAAGAAAGCAGGAAAAGTGACAGCCACAAAATAAAAATAGAAATGGTCTTTGCTGGGATCAGAGCAGATAGACCTTCACTTGCACACAAACTGGATGGATGTTGTCTTGGTGAAATATCTCCATTGCCTTTAAAGTTTCTTTTTTCTGTGTCCACTCCCAGCCAGGGGTCACAGCAGCACCTGCCCTCTCCTTACTGTTTTTATGACTACAGGGACATTTATAGCAACAAAGACTCACATGCAAAGGATTGAGTCATGGAGATGTAAGTGTCTTGTGTAGGTGTTGAGAGCAAAGATGAATGCCTTAGAAGCAGAGTTCAGTATTCCTGTGTCGGCTCCAAAAGCTACCAACCATAAAAACAGATTTCAGTTTTTTGAAAAATTTATTTTTCCTATATGTGTGTGTGTGTGTGTGTGTGTGTGTGTGTGTGTATGGGAACATAGGAACATGTAGTTCAGGAGAATTGGGAGGGTATAGGAAATGCCACACTCGATCCTCAAAACCATGAGGCCACGGCATTAGATCTTAAAGCTCAGCATGCCTTTGGTATATGAGAATACCCCTTTGTCAAGAGCACAACACCCCGGGATAACACATAGAGTGGGACCCAAAGCTTTTCAGCTATTGTATGTAACTCCTATAGAACTGGGACCCATAAAAAGAGTCAATTGAATATATTGCTTTCTGTTGCTGAACTGGTTTTAACAGAGAGACATGCATCTCTATTATTTCCCATGTACCTGAACAATGAATATTATTTAATCTTATGTAATAAGACTAATGTTAGTGTCAGAGCTGAGATGGGAATGTAGGCTTTCTAGTTCCTTTTCCTGTTGGCTTCCTATGGGATCCTTTCTGCCACAGCTCTGTGACCTTGGAAACACCAGGTGAATCACACCTGGGAAACAAAGAATCAGCATGGACAGTTTAAACTCTCACCCCACCTCCCAGTGTTTGCAAATACCCTAACTACTCCCTCTTTTTCACATGTTTGTTTCCACATATACAATAGAAGTCCACATAGAAATCAGGGACCTTTACAGTGTCTTTTATGTATTCTGTGAGCACCAAAGAATCATTTGCTCCATGAACACATATAGCTTGAACTCATGATTCTCTGGTTCAGTCTCCCAAGTGCTGGGGTTGCAGACATGCTCCTACATACCCAGTTTTGTGGGGGGTTTTTTTTGTGTGTGTGAGAACTTTTCCATTTTAATCCTAATCTTGCCTTTATCATAGAACACTAGTGAGCTTCAACAAAAGAACAGATGTGTAAATGTTACCATTTACTTGAATCAGATAGCTGGATGGTAAGTTCAAAGGAGGATTTTTTTTTTCATACTAAATAAGCTACCACAATAAAACATATACTATTGCTTGCTGTGCATTGTCAAGTGCTGGAGTATACATAAAAATGATAAAGGAAGATATTATTACTTCTTAAGTTGTATTTTCTTTTTTTCTTTTAGGATGTTCATGTATACAAATATACACCGAGAATAGAATTCAAGACTTCACATGTAACTAAGTGCTTAGCCCTTACCCTTTTGAACTTGGGAATCTACTACAGCGCCATTTCTGAACAAACCTTTCTGTTGTCAAAACTGACTTCAATGTCATTGGTGGTTGCCAGACACCCCGGTGAGGAGCCTGACCAGGTCCACACTTCTTGTAATAGCACCAAGCATAATCATTACTACTTTTCTGGGAGATTATCTATAACATGTGTTCTATTGAAAATGTTGCTTTGGCCGGGCGCTGGTGGTGCGCACTTTTAATCCCAGCACTTGGAAGGCAGAGACAGACGGATTTCTGAGTTCAAGGCCAGCCTGGTCTACAAAGTGAGTTCCAGGACAGCCAGGGATATACAGAGAAACCCTGTCTCAAAAAACCCAAACCAAAAACCAAAGGGAAAAAAAAAAAAAAAAGAAAATGTTGCTTTGTACCTTACACTTAAGTGACAGGTAACCATACAGTTTTACCTCTGTGTAGGACAACAGCATTATTTTTCTTAGATTGCTTATAGGAACTTGTACTGTCCAAGTTGAATCACCTTGCTGGTGAGATCCACCATCGTACACTGATTAAACACATGAGTTCATTTTAGACACTAAACAAGCCAGTTTAATAATGTAGCTCAGTTTGGCAGAGGGTTTACCCAGCATGAATGGCAGCCTGACTTGCATGATCAGGACTGTATACAACTGGGTATAGTGGTGCATGTCTGTAATGTCAACACTCAGTAGGTAGAAAGAAGATCAGAAATTCAGGATCATTTTCAGTTACAAAAGGGATTTCAGGGCCAGTCTGGGCAACATCAGACCCTTCCTCAAAACTACAACAGGAGCAATAACAATCAATAGTTACTAGGGCCAGATACTGTGAAAACAAATAGATGGTAGAAGGTGGACTAATGAAAACTTCTTGTGTAGCTAAAGTTTGGAAAACTCAAGTGGAGACCCTGCCTGTCTGTTTCCAGCCAGGAAATGTGAAGGATTATTACCAATTTCCAAATGTTTTTATAAAGCTGACTACTGACCTTATTGACCTTGTGCCATCCAGTTCCTAACAGAGATTACTAAGGTCAGTAGAGGAGATGCTAGCAAGATTTTGTATAGTTTTCGATACTAAATCATTTGCCACATTTCAACAACAAAAGAAACGAAACCAAGTTTGAAAACTGTAAGATGAAAAAATATTTTTTTCTATTCATCAAACTGAGAAACCCCTGAGAAGTTCATGACTTTTGGCCATTTTATTACAATGACCTCATATTCTATCTCTTAAGTGCAATCACAAATCACTCTTTAACATCACCTGAGAGTATAAGGGTAATTGATCACACCTGAGACTGAAGTCCTTTATGTTCAAATATCCCAATTCTCCTTAATTATATAAGACTATTATTCTATAATTCAGGTATTTCCATAGCTACTATACCCATGGCCTTGCTGGACTGTAGCATACTCGTTCTTTATATGTGTCTATTTAAGTGTAGATCCTGTTCTTAGACCTACTTCCCAGCCCGAGTCCAGTCTGTGTAGGATGATTGAGAAAGAAGGTGGTGATTCACTTCACCTCACACCCTACAATGGTCCATGAGTCAGCAGAAGGGTACCTGGGTGTGGCCATCCACTGAGCCTCGGTACTTTCAATGCTCATTATTTCTGTTCTGGGAAAATCAGTGAAGCTCCAACCATAACAGCCTGACAGGATTCCCTGGGCTTGAGCTTCTGAGGTATGCGTACGAGACACCACACCCTCCTTCCTGGAAAAGGAAGGACCCTACTGATAAGGATGATAGATACGAAAGGAGTGTCCTTCTAAATATATATTGTTGGGTAATGTCTTATCTCGTAGGAGGCAGAATGGATGGATAGACAGAGTGATTTGGGGATGGAGACCTGTGTTCTAATTGATGCGTCACCAGCCACTCTTGGCCTATTTATGTTCTTAGTGAAATAGATAAGTATAGAAAAATTCTTTCACCCCAAAACATTGTCAAGATTATATGATATATGGACTCGGCAAATATTAATTCTCTCTCCTTTATTGTTTACAGAATATAATTGTTCTAGAGATAAAGAAAGAATTATTCAGGGGAGAAGGATGCTCTGGGTGGTGGGAACTAGACAGAGCCAAACATTACTGGAAAGTGTCGCTCACTGTCCTCCTGCTGCAGGGTCTGTTTAGGGTGTTGGAATCTTGAGCCCCGTGAGTGACAAGCACGGAAGTGACAGCTCTTTCACATCAGTTATGCAGATGAACATCAGGGAGATTAATTTATTCCTGGAATAATTTGTTTGAGAGGTGATTTGATCCTGGCGTTCTCTGCTTGTGCCAATGTGATTTTTATCTCGTAGTTAATTCAACTCCGGAGCTGTTAGGGCTTCCATTTCCCAGAGAGTTTGGGGCTTGCTCAAACATTCTCAGGCCTCAATCCAGCACGATTACTCTGCCTGTTTCTGCTAAGACAAGTACAAGCTTGCCTTCCAATGACCTCCAATCAAAACCAATCAAATCTGCAAAGTTAATTGTAGTATTACCTAAGCACTCAGAGGCCCAATAAATAATGAATGCTTATTAAACCATATTGACATGATAAATATTTTACACGGTGTGTTTATAACCTGCAAGCCGGGGCTTGGCGGTTTCTTCTCATTTGTAGTGCCCCAACTTGCTGTGTTCTCGATGTAGAGAAAAATAAATGAACAAACAAAATCTTACAGAAAAGCAGGTCGGTGGGAGGGTCATATGCAAATTACAGGCTTAAACTCTGCTACTGGGTTCCCAAGACTGAAGAGCAGGGGCTGGAGAGTGATGCCAGGGTCCAGGGATGCCTCCGTAACTCTTAGCTTTCCAGGGATGATAAAAAAAACTAGCAGTGACTAGTCTCTTCTTTTTCCAAAATACAGTGGTTTGAAGAAAGGCTAAAAATGCAAAGATGAATTTCCAGGAGTTGAAAAAAAAAAGTAGCCTGCACATATACCCATGTTTTCTAATAATATTAACATGACAGATTATGATTAAGTTAAAGGCTCAGTCACCTGAAATGGGGAATTTGAATAGATGGGATGGTTGGAAACTGTATTTTAATTTAGGGAGTCTTGAATTTCTAATAATTTGTCAATTCTTAAATTTTTAGTGTCTGTGTTTGTCTGTGTGTGTGTGTGTGTGTGTGTGTGTGTGTGTGTGTGTGTGTGTGTTGCATGGAGTATGGGCACACATATGCCACAGTGTACATGGAAAATTCAGAGGATAATTTTTGGGAATCCATTCACAGGAGCTTCTGGTGTTTTCTCTCTGTCTCTCATCTCTCTGTAGGAGTACTGGGATTACAGGTGTACTTCTCTTCACCTCACTTTTTATGTGGATTGAAGACATCTACCTCAAGTTCTTTGGCCATCTTCCTGGCTCTCAAATGTATTTATTTATTGCCTAAAATTCCTTCCAGCAGAGACACTGTTAACCTTAGGTCCATCAATTTCTGAGGAAAGTCCTAATATAGTTTGTAGAAAATGACACAAAATGTTGGATATAAGGTTTTCTATTTTTAAAAAAATACATGAGAAAAACACACAAGCCGTGTGGTGCTTTACACCTGCAACCCCAGCCCTTAAGAACATGAAGCAAGAAGATCGTCATGAGTTCATATATAACCTGAACTACAGAGTCCGTTTTAGGCCAGTTTGGGCTGTATAATAATATTCATTTATATGTGAATGTCAAACATAAACAAATGCCAGAGGGAAAAATCTTGAGCCAAGTAGAAACAGGTTATATCAGGTAAACAGTCTTCCAGTTGAAACTCTTAGTGGATAAAAATCTTCACGGTGCATTTCATGCAAAGTAAGGGGAAGTGTGGCGGAGTTACCATTTTATTGCTCTAGGAGTCAATTTTAAATCAAGAGGCAGAAACCACGATGACTCAAGAGGTCTTGAAGAAAAAAAACAAAACAGTCTCTTAGAGAACGACATGTTTTTCTACTGCCTGAGCGGAGCGAAAGCTGTGATTAAGGATCTATAAGTTTTATTTGCAGACTTTCAGTTCTGCCCTAACTTGGTTGAAACCATGGGTTCCGTCTTTCATTTCCTGAAACAAGCTTATTGCTGAGACCAGCCTCTGGGCATTTCTGTGCAGCTCCGATGACTGACCGCTGCACTAAGACCATCAAGGTCCTCCCAGTGTCTTCCAGTAGGGGCATTTGGGGGGCAACCATGTCTTGATGGAGGTCTTCAGTTTGTTAGGGAGCTCTAGTGGAGGGAGGAGAGAGGGCTGTAACAGGAGAGTTTGTGTTAGTCGTGTGTGTGCAGTCTCTCTTACACTCTCATACATAACCAGAGGTCTGAGAGCAAATGAGGAAGGAGTAAATGCAAGAGGTTGTCACTTCAGCTGTACATGGAGCTGTGGCTGAACCACGAACTGACCAAGAAAGGCTCGGGGGAAGTTGAAAGTCATCAGATGTTTCTAGTCCAGTTGAAAAGCTGGAGAAATAGGAAAACTAAAAGAAATAGGGAGGGGGAGGGAGAGATAGAAAGAAGAAAGGAAGGAAGAAGGAAGGTAGGAAAGAGGAAGAAAATGAGGAAGAAGGAAAGAAGGAAGATGGGAGGAAGGGGGAGGAAGAAAGGAAGAAAGGAAAGGCAGAAGGAAACGACAAGGGAAGTATGCCTCTCTGCTCTTGAGAAAGAAGAGATTGGACTTCACTATTCTCAGGTTCTCTAACTCGTAGGGCCAAATAATTGGTATGAAAAAGCAATACTGGTCTGAGTCCCAAACTGTGTTTGAGGAAGTGTGATGTTCACTCAGGATGAAGATGCTGAAGGAGGCCAACTTCTCTTTCTTCTCTGCAGTTTGTGTCATCAGTTTCCAAGGATCTTTACCAGGACCACGATCATTTGGTCTTATTCAGCTAGACCTTCAGAACTGTCTGGGTCATATTTAGAAATTAAAAATGTAAACAATCTTTTTAAAAAGTTGCTATTATCTCAATTGAGCAATCGTGGAGAATAACCAAGAATGCAATGTCTCTGATCAATAGCCTTTGATGCTGGAACCTGAAACTGGTCTGTGGCTGCCTCTTGAGTTCTAGGTCTCCTCCCAAGAAAAGTGCCTGAGAAGAAAAGGGAAGATGCAGGAAGTGCTCCTGTGCTCATTCTTGTATGTTTTCAGATGTGTGGAATGTGATATATACAAACTCCTTAGCTTCAGAAACACTGGAGAGCCAGGGGCAATGTGAAGGCAGGGAGAACTTTATATATATATATATATATATATATATATATATATATATATATATATATATATAAAATCACACCTCTACCTAAACTTTCTGTCAGCAGGAGCCAGCTCAAGGACCATGACCATAATTCAACATTTCATTTTCGATTGCTTTCCTTAGTCAGCAGACTTTCACTACTCTCCCTTTATCATCTAGTATTTCTTAGTCCTACATGACCCTGTTAAGATTCTCTCCTACATTCTTCTATATGCAGGCTCCGAATGTAGCCTACAGATTCAGATACCATTTAGGCTACTTGGCCACTCTTTTAAAACTATACTTTTAGCTCTGTCATGAAAGGGCTATGAGAGAAAACTTTAGCATAGCGTTTACTCCTGTGCAACTAATATGCAGATGTTGTTTTGTGCTGGGCATATGCTCAGTAGGTAGAGTGCTGACATAGCACACCACAGGCCCAGGATTGAATCCCTAGTACCACCTTAAACCAAAGTCATGTTCACCAGCCTGTAGAGCCAGGACTCCAAGGAAGAAAGCAAGAAGATTAAGGAGTTCCAGGTCACCACAGTCCTCAGCCTCACTTCACCCAGTTCCTGGGCAACCTGAGCCATCTGAGATCTTCTCTCTAAACAGCGACAGAACGGACTTTGCTAAATAAGCTATTTTCTATACTCCCTCCGCCCCCTCTGTTTTCTGTTCTTCCCTACATCTCTTCAATGCTTGCATCTTTCCATCCCACTTACTTCCCTTATATATTAGAAACTTCAGATTGCTGGAACTTGACACCCTGTTTTGAACTGCCATCTAAGGAAGGATGGCACACACCGGCTGTCTGTTGAGTCATTTTGTTCTTTGTGGTTCTGAGAAGGGTAAGCCTGGTGGGAGGGTTGTTAGCACACTGCTTCTTAGAATCACCCTTTTCTACTAATGATGACAAACGACACTTTCATGAACAATGCTGGAGTAGGCCCTTTATTTCAAAAGCTAATTTGCTGTTGCCATGGCGAAAACACATACACACACACACACACACACACACACACACACAGAACAACAAAAACCAAACCAACCAACCAAACAAACAAACAAAGCAAACTAAAAAAAGAAGATTGGTAGGGACAGCCAAAAACAAAAAACAAAACAAAACAAAACCAAACAAAATGGTTTTTTGTTTTGTTTTGTTTTGCTTTGCTTTTGTCTTTGTTTTTGGTGTTGCTTAGAAATCTTGAGCAGTCATTATTGGTACTTTGTGGATCTGGGAGAGTGCTCATTTGGTAAAGTGCTTGTCTCTTGAGTGTGAGGACAAGGTTTGATTTCTAGAACTTACATGAAAAGTCAGGCACAGCCAATGCCCTCGTTAATCCCGGTGTTAGGGAGGCAGACAGAGGTGACTCCCTGGAGATTGCTGGTCAGTCAGCTTAGTCTCTCTGGCAAGATCCAGGCAGGTATTAGATTCTGTCACAAAGAAGATGGATGCACCAGAATAACAGAACAGAGAATTGTTCTCCGGTTTCCATATGTAGGTCAAAATACACACACACACACACACACACACACACACACACACACACCCTCACCACATCCCATACCCGTAAGTAGTGGGTGTCTGTTGCCTTAAAACTGAAGGGGGCTTGCTTTTGATATGTTTGTCTCTGACATGAAAGACACACAGACCCACTAGGACCCTTTCATTCTTCAGCATCCTTTCCTAGTTCCTCCCTTATGGCGCCTTAGTGAAGAACAATTGTTCCTCTAGGAGAATACAGGTGCAGATGGACACTTAGCTCATTGAAGGGTCGCCTAGGAGACTCCTGTTTCATTGCCTGCACGTGGCCCAATGCAGCCAGAGGAAGTAGGAGACGAGAAAGCCTGAAATGATGCTGCGCCTCTTGTTTTGGGATTTTGTTTGTGTGGTTTTGTTTTGTCTTTTTTTTTTTTTTTTTTTTTTTTTTTTTTTTTTTTTGCCTAGAAAACACAAAGTTCCTCATTTTTCATCTCCCTTCACATATTTATTGGATTTTCCACATTATTCCATTTGCTTAAAGTTCCAGAGAATAAACATAATAACACCATTGATTGAAATAATTAAAATAGATAGCTTCAATAACAGCAGAGCCAAACAGCGATGAAGCGACTGACTTTTCTTTTATCATTCTCTTGGGAGGGTAGGTTTTCAAAAGCCAGTATATTCTACTATTGGAAATGGCAATATCATAGGGTACAAAGCTCTGAGGGCAGAGGCAGGACCTGCCTTGCTCTTCAGAGATCCAAGCACCTGGAAAAGACTCCACTGTGGTCCTCTTCATTTGTGACAGGAAATCTCCTTCTGGGAGAAGATCTCTCTGTGAGTTTAATTACACCCTACAGGTCCTTCCATAGTCTCGGTGTTTGCCTCTTAGTAAGTGAATTAGGTTCAGACATTCATGGATGATGAAGAATAGAGAATTCTATTTTCCTTTTAGGAGAAACTACACTTACTGAGAAAATCTTTAAAATACATCACTTGATCAACCAATCAAGAACATTAACACATAAGGGGAAAAATCAAAATAGAAGGATATGCTCTGTCCCCAGTGGAAAGGGCCTCTCTCTAGGCCCTTCTAAGACATAGAGTTGTGGATCCTGGAAGAAGAACTTTAAAGTAGGGCCTTCCTTAGGGAAATGGTGACTTCTGAAAATAGGCAGCAATTTCACAGAAGGCCATTCCTTTGTCCTAGCTGATTTCTGGTTAGTTTGAATTTCCTTCTTATGTGTATGAGTGTGTCTCTGTATGTATCTCTGGGTATGCAGTTGTATCGGTGTGTGTGTGCATGTGCACATGTGCACAAACATGTTAAGTCGTCTGGCACTTGAGCATAATTCCTCAGACACCACAGAAAAAGTTATCATACTTCCCCAAGTAAAATAGGCTGGCTGGCCAGGTAGCACAGGCAGATCTCTCTATCTGCATTCTCCCAGCTTTGGCATCACAAGTATGCATCCCTATCCCCATCTCTGTTTGCTTTATATGGATTCTAAGGATCAAACTCAGGCCTCACATTAGTAAGGCAAGCCCTTCAGAGCCACCTAGCCAGACCCTGGTCTTTTCTCTTCAGTAAGGATTTCTCCTCTACTACCACTGAGTCCCATTGTGTTGCATGAGTTAAACATT
Organism: Mus minutoides; assembly: GCA_902729485.2. Taxonomy (NCBI): domain Eukaryota; kingdom Metazoa; phylum Chordata; class Mammalia; order Rodentia; family Muridae; genus Mus; species Mus minutoides. The sequence continues at coordinate 1,312,738 of LR749796.1, read as the reverse complement.
TATTCTAGATGCTCCTTCATCCAGCCTTTATCTGTTATTGTCCTGGTAGTATCCACTTTTGAGCTAGGAAGAAACATTTTTCTCTTTCATACCTTTTCCCTTCAAAGACAGTCCTGGTGGTTTAGGATTACAGAAGTTTAAGAATCCTGACAATGGGAAGGAATGTGGTTGTTTAGGAGGCCAGATACTCTTCCAGACCCCTAAAGAGTTGCTGATAACAGTCTTAAATGAAAGCTCAGGCTATAGCCAAATCAGCTAATCTCATCTCTGGCTGTCTGAAGATCAGGACCCCCCAGGATAAACCAGGCAAACAAACTAAAGGACTTTGGTAGCTAGACACCAGAGGTTCTTCGGAACCTCTTTGAAGTTTGGGGCCTGATAAAGGAGCCAGGTCTCTAGGTTTGTTGTTTAACAGAGCAAGCCTTGCAGCTTAGCTTGGAGACAGGTCCTTTCTGCCTGGATTAATAGTAACCTCAGCACGTAGGGTAGGGATGCCACCGAAGACAAGAGAAATGAAAGCATCTACTGGGATATTGAGGTGAATGAAGATAAGTGTGGATTGTGTATGAAGGACCCTCACCTCGATCATCAGATGTAGGCTGCTTATTTGACCAGCCAGACAGCACTGCCAGCTGTAGCCCTGGGCTGTCTCCTGGTGGCTGGGTATCTGTATGCATTCTGTGTTTCTGCACAGCTCAGCTGTGTGAGTCACAATGGTCCCATCTCAGACAGTCAGGGATTAGGTCTGTGACTCAAATAGCACCATGCATTCCATTTTGTCTATGCAGGATTGTTCTACCTGATACCACAAGTAACAGCTCAACCTGCCGAGGCAATCACTTTGATTTTTTTATAAAGTTCTTTGCATGAATCACAGCAGAGAATGACAAGAAAAAAAAAGATTTTTTAATTTTTCAGTATTCAACTCCACTAGAACCGTCGAGCAAATATTTCATTTCTAAGTAAGTTCTCTTAGACTCTCCTTGGGCACGTTACAAAGTGAAGTTTGAAGGATGATGTCGTAATATAAGTAAATAAGAACATGGTTGTGATTCAGCAGGAGCCAGACTGTTTGTCTCTCAGAGTTCAAAGTCCGCTATCCTGTGCAGTGCGCCCTTCTCCTGGTGAGAATGTGGAATGTATACCCACAACTTCCTCAGGTCAGGGTTCGCTCAACAAATGCCAGGGTGGCTTGTTCTACCACCTGTGGAGGAGGCACAAAAACATAAGAATTCTGAGAATTCCATTAAAGTTTTATTCAAGTCCAGAGACCCCATGCCAATACATTATTTTTTGTTGGAGGAGTTTGGGTTTTCACTCATTGCCAATCAGGATTCAGATATGAAGCTCAAACCTTCAGAAACCATAGTGAAGACCGAGTCAAGGCTGGCTCTGAGTAAGGCAGCATTGGTGTCCATGTTATTTTATACTCCTGGAGACACTGACATGGCTGTAACTAATGCTCTATTAGCGAAGGAAACTGATGCTGAGGCTGTGGTTACATAGGGTCACATATCACTGGATTCTACTTGCAAACCCACAAGTTAAGGTTTATCATCAGGCACACTGTTTTTCCATTCTCATAAAAACAGACCTAATCTTCAAGAAAACAATGCTTTGTATGAGCTGACTCTTGAGCAATGTCTAGAAATAACTTAAAGGTCTAGAATTATATGCATAGAAACATTTCCTATATATGTGATTTTTTTACAATTTATATATTAATTATATTGATATATTAGACATTTTTTCTTGGCCTCTTTCTTTCTCTGTTTCCTCTACCCTTCTCTTTCTCCATCTCTTTTACCATCCTTTCCTTTGCCTGCTTTCCCTTCTTCCTCCTTTTCCTTCTGGTTTTCTTTCCTTCCTTCTTTCTTCTTTTTTGACAGGATCTCATGTGGCCCGTACAGTCCTTGAAATTTGCTATGTAAACTAAGATGACCTTAAACTTCTCATCTTTTTTTTTTCTCTACCTCTGCAAACAATGCTGAGAATATAGGGAAGTGCCACCATGTCCTCTTGTCATTGTCCTCCTCCTCTTCTTCCTCCTCCTCCTCTTCTTCTATTTCTTTTTCTTGTTCTTCTTGTTCTCCTCCTCCTCCTCCTTTTCCTCTTCTTCCTTCTCCTCCTCCTTCTCCTCTTCTTCCTCCCCCTTCATTTGTTTTGTAGTGGGAATGGAAGGCAGAACTTCATACACACCCACCAAGCAAGCATTGTATCAACTGAGCTACTTTTCCAGCCCCTTTTGACTGTTGTGATATTCCATTTATAGTGTGATAATAAACTGGGGGTTTAAAGAATAATCAGTGGTTTCTTCCCACTCATAGGTGGGAACTCCAAGACTAAGGTTGTCAGATACAATGGCTCATTGGGAGCCTATTTTCTGGTTCTTGTTTTTGTATTTTCTTTCAGTGCTAAGAATCATACTTGGGCCTGTCCAGGCACGTACAGGCAAGTACTCTCCCACTGAGCTGCTCACTTCCTGGTTCACTCCCAGCCCACTTCCTGTTCTTGGTTCTTGCCTCTTTCATGGCGACTTTTGTGTCTTTGGCATGATGGAAGTAGTGAGAGAACTTTACTTGGCCTTCATTCTGAAAGCATGGGTTTCCTCTAGAAGGATCCTTCCACATGAGACCTCAGTACCGTTCAAAAGCCCTACCTTTTAAAGTCATCATTTTGCAAGTTAGGATTTCAACCTATGAATTTTGAAGTAGTAACAAGCATGTTGTCCATAACATTTCCATATATTTCATATATGTATTCTGTATCTGGTATTATGGCTCAGGTAATTCTTTGTTGTGGAAGACTGTCTTATGTATAGTATGATGTTAAAAGATATCTTTGTCCTTCGTGTTCTAAATGCCAGAGACTCTTAATTTTTTTTAAAAAATCCAAACTATTTCTAGATGCTTCCAATTATCTCTTACCTAAGTGGAATGAGGAACAAAATCCTTTCAGATGAGAACCATTGTTCATGTCCTCCTGTAGTCATAGTCCTGAGAGCATACATCTTAGTGCAAAACATCAAAAGGATTGATGGTTGATACATGAAGGGCTGCTTGCTGGCTACTAAGAGAGTGGACTCTTTTTCTGTCTTCAGTCCCAACCATTAGTAACCTGAACAACCTCTTGAGGGCTTATTGTAATTTTTGTTTAGTTTGTTTGCTTATTTACTTAATTATTTGTTTATTTATCTATTTTCCTTTTTAATAAACCATACAAGACTTTAAAACCCTATGTTGAAGCCTAACATCTATTCTGGATTGTTTAGTACTTTGTATAATAAAACTGTGCTCCAAAACAATGTCTGGTAAGATTACATGACATTTTGGGCCAGGCCAAAAGACCCCTTTCTAGTGAAATTTCTCTTCCTTCCTAAGGTTAAAAAAAAAAAAATGGACATTACTTTTTATCTATTGTCACCCCTGGGCTGAATTCATGCTTCTTCTTTTGAATATTTAGAAAAATATTTTCATAAGACATTGCCTTCAATAGAGTATGATTTTCTCTAGTTCTCAAAATGGCTTTATTAAAGGAACAAGATGGTGATGAGGTCTATTGAATTCAGTATAATATATAAAGCACATGTTGGGACATTTAATCATACATCTTGTGATTCATTGCAAAGGGCCGTGATAGTGGTGACTGACGTGACAAGGTGGGCATAGTGTGACTCAGACCTACTCCCATCCTTCCAAAGGCCATGGAGGTTGGGCAGGAGTGCCACCAAACACCTGTTTCCCCCAACCACAGTATCCCTTTCACCTCCTGCTGTCATCTCCATACAATGCATATCCATCATGCAGGGATTTCTCCATGGGGTTCTGTTGTTCAGTGGATGATCTTCTGGGATGACTCGTTACTCCTTCCAGCTGAAAGGTCATCTTCTCCATGGGGATCAACCTTTGAGACAGTTGCCACGAGTGGAAAACTCATGTTTTTAATATCTGTACTTGGTCTACATTAAGTTTTTGTGTTGTTATTGAATTTTTGTTGAAAATTGGTGTATTCTATGTAGGCTTAGAAGATGACTTCGACTTAAGTAGGATCCCAACCATTTTGCTGAAATCTTTTTAAAAGGAAGACTAATTTGAAATGAGATATTCTGTGTTATTTTCAGACAAGGAGAGGAAACGTTACTACTATTGGGTAAAACGATGGAAAACATTTCTATGACTATGAGTAAATTTAATAGGAATATAGCTTAAAATAACAATACATCCCCAAAGTTATTTGCAAAAAATATTATTGATAAAAACAATGTAATAATGAGAATCATAACAAAGGAAAAATGTTGAAAAAAAACTTTTGCATACAAGGAAAATCAAATACTATAACATTTTTTCAGCTGTGACATTCAAAAGTACTTTAAACATTATATAAATCTATATTTTTTTCCTTAGCCAATTATATGATTTTTTTTTTGCATCAGTAAAATATGATGTTATTCATTGTCTTTGTAATTGACTTAGACTCAATGTTAAACTCTTGGAGGGCAGCCTTATAAAATCAAACAATTTGGTACCATTTTCTTAGCTCTAATACAGTTTGATAGCACGAGCTTGGTTTGCTTTCTCATTTTTCTCCATTTGAATGAAAGTAAACAGAAATATTTGGAAGAGCACCAGAACTCATAAATTTCCCATCTGAAAGCTCTTACAGCAAGGCTCATCCAGCCGATCTCAGAGGCTGAGAGGAACCTGGTTGCAGGAATTAGACTTCACTGGACCCAGCAAAACATACTGTGCACGCCAGTGTTTTCAATCACCCTTGAAAGGATGCAGTGCAGAAGGGAGCCGGGCAGTCTGGAGTCCCAGCAGGGTGCAGAAGCCTTTATTTCTGAACTGTGGACACACACACACACACACACACACACACCACACAAAACACACACATCCCATCCCACACATGTATTTTCTTAGTTATAAATAAATTTTTATTTTCAAGCATGCTCCATATTTATATACAACCACAATTTAGTTTGACGCAGGAACATAACAGAAGCACAGAAATCATTGCCACTTGGGTTTACTAATGAAGACGTGTACTTTTTTCATTTCTATCAACCATGTTCACTCTCTCGCTCCACTTCTTTCTGCCTGTCCTTTTAGGACCATGCAAAGAACACCAAATACTCACTGGATAGTGTGTTTAGAGTAAATGCTCTTTGTGTGTGTGTGTGTGTGTGTGTGTGTGTGTGTGTGTGTGTCATACCCTGGCATTTTACAAATGTAAATGGACATTCAAAATAAGCAATATATTAGAAAATGTGATACTTTGTACCCATTTTGGGATAAATAAAAAATTGAATAAATGGATGATTGGTGTGTAGATGATGGGTAGATAAATAACTAGGTAGATGGTAGATAGAAGCTTAGATAGATATGTGAAAGATGTTAAATAGATAACTATAAAATAAATAGCTAAGTAAATAGATAACTGACTTGTGAATAGATGGTAGAGAACAGATAATAGAGATACTGATAACTAGTTAATAAATAGGTGATGTTTGATATTTTATAGATAAATAGATAGATGGTTACATAGATACATGATAGATAGATAGATAGATAGATAGATAGATAGATAGATAGATAGATAGAATATACAGATGGGCAGAGTACCATAATATTGTAGGTGGAAATGATCAGAGAAAAGCCATATAAAGAAGCAGCAAAGTGAAAGAAAAGTGGTGAACTTGCCCAGTTCAATGAGCTTTTCTGGTTTTTAAGTCATCCTAGGAAGTGCTTTTTTATACATTCGTTAACCGAATGTCCCTTAAAAAGTCAAGCTTTAGCACAAAGACATTTTTGGTAAGTAAATATCAGCTATCAAATAATTCCTCGAACACAGAACTGTCTCCAGTCCTGGAAGAAGGCTAAATGATGGATGGGCTGCTCTGGGGAGAGAGAAAGGAGGCCTCTTTGTCTCCTTTAGAGCTAATTTGATTTGTGGAAAGTGCTCAGTGTCAGAGCCTTGGGAGAAGCCTGATGTGACGACTGGGATGCCTGAGCTGCCCCCTTCCCTGGTGGCCAGGGGCCCTGACCCCACCTGGGCGCCCAGCAGCTGAGCAGAGGGTCAGCTGCCAGGCCTAAATGCCTCACTTGTTTGGATGTCTCCCTGATGCTGTGAAACCTCCTCTCAAGAGGCATGGAATACAATTTTAGACTCAGTCTTAAAGCCCAAGGATTATGTCAGGTTCCCTACCACTAATTTTTTTCTCCTTAAAACATCTCTATGAACTTAATCAATGGGGAAACAGCTGTCAAACTTGTCTTATCAGAATCAAATCTTGAGTGGCCAGATTCAATTTTATTCTGAATTTCTTGATGTTACTGATTTTATTAGACGAAGCTTCCCACTGTCCCAACCCTGTTCCCTGACCGCCCTCCGAAAGTGCGGAACAACTATTTTTAGATCCAGGCAAGCCCCGGAGCGTCAGTCGGTAAATTATTAGCTGTGATTTTAAAAATAGTCCTGGAGACACATTGGGAACATCTGATTTCTCCCTAACATATGGACTCGAATTTACATCCCACCTTTACAATGCAGATCTCCAGAAATAGAATGCCAGGCAGCAGCGTGGAACGCTGCCCACACCTGATGCTTCTGGACTGAGCGGAAGCTTGGAAAGTTCCTGTTGGATAATAGTAATGCTTCAACATACCTGGGTAGAGAAATGGTCATATGCAAGAAACAACATCCTGTCTCTCGTTCTTGCATGGCAAAGGTAGATTCATTATTCAGTGACAGAGGGAGGGAGAGAAAGAGGAGGGAGGGAGAAAAGGAGGGGGAGGGGAGGGGGAGGGAGAGGGAGAGATGTTAGTTTACCAGACCTGAAAGAAATGAATATTCTGAGCCCGGAGGTGGTGGCGCACGCCTTAATCCCAGCACTTGGGAGCCAGAGGCAGGCAGATTTCTGAGTTGAGGCCAGCCTGGTCTACAAAGTGAGTTCCAGGACAGCCAGGGCAAACACTGTCTCGAAAAACCAAAAAAAAAAAAAAAAAAAAGGAAATGAATATTCTATTTGGAGTTCTTCTATTTGGAGTTCTCCCTCCCTCCCTCCCTCCCTTCCTCCCTCCCTCCCTTCCTCCCTCCCTCCCTCCCTCCCTCCCTCTGTTTGTGTGCAAACACACAAGTACCACTCTCCATGCTTGTGTGGCTGTGTATATGATATACCTGGCTATGTATGTGGAGTCCGGAGAGCAACTTCATCTCTCTTCTTTGATCTCCCTTCATCTTAAGTTTTGAATAGGGGCCTCTCACTAAACCTGAAGCTCACAGGGTCACACTGCCTGGCTGATGATCTCCAAGGCTACTCCTGTCAATATACTCCAGTGCTGTTTTTTTTGTTTTTTGTTTTTTTTTCCAAATGGGCACTATACCACCTAGATTTTACCCAGTGCTTGGAATCCACACTTAGTCCCTCAGGCTGGCATGACAAACTGCCGACAAATGAAGCCGCTTTCCTATCTCTGCTTTATATTTTTCCATACTGGTAACAAAGTATTGATGGTAAGCTGTGGCATTTAGCTTGTTCTTTGCAGATATTACGGGGTTATTTTACATGATCGAGGTATCCTAAGCAAACTCCCACAAGTGATTGCTACACGTATTGATGCTTCATAAGCCAAACAATGTCAGACGTGGACCATGTACTCTCCCAACTTTACAATAAGGAAACTGAGGTTCTGATAACATTAAAGACCTTCTGCAAATTGGTGACAAAATTATGAAGATTTGGCTTCTAGTCTCTCCACGTAATTCTGTTTGGGCAATGTACCATTCTGCTCACCGGTGACAGAAAGCCATTAAATATGGTTCAGAATTCTCAGCTCCTAAACGTCAATCTTCATGATGCCCCTGTATATAGTTGCCTCTGGCATGAACCTTCTTTGCCAGACTTACCATTAAAGGCATCATTGCAAACGACATTCTGGGCATGTGGATAAGAGCTAACTCTTAGCTGGTCTTAACATTTTGTTATGAAGGAAAGGGAACACAGAGACCATCAGCCGCTTCAGGTTTGGAACAACTGGGACTAGGTTAAAGGAAACAGTCATCCATGCCAGATTCAAAGAGGAAGGTGTTTCGGAAGGGGAAGGGACAGATGCAAATGCCACCAGTATTGTTTGTTCAGCTTCAGGCAAGTTAGAGGTCAGCTTGCAGTTGTTGACAGGGAGAGGTTTAGCGAGCAAAATACCTCTATCACTCGGTATTATCTTATAAAAATATTTACTAGGCTGTAAGTGGAGAACATTGTGCTACTAACAAGGCAAATTCATTTTGAAACTCTAGTCCTGTTCCAGAAAACAATACTCAGGAAAAGACCGCATTGTTATAACACCACGGTGAGCATGTTGTTTTGTTTTTCTAAGTATTTGCCCATTGGCCCTGTACCCTGTTTTGAACTTCTGATTTCATGAATTACTAGAGTTAACAGATTATTTTATTATTCTGTGAACTTCTTAGATGCAAGTGTAGATGATATCGATGTCGTCAAAGTAACATCACTTCTGAAAAAAATCTAACTAAAGTCCCATCTTTCACTTAGGAACACAGACTCCCCTCTATCTTTTCTCCTTGACCACTTTCTTTATTATGTAAGTTTCAAGGAGAAATAGGAGGTTCATTCACCCAGAAGGGTTTGTTAGGAAGCAAGGCTAGTTCTCATTGTTTGAAGGCTTCATTATACAGGGTTTCTGCCAGTAAGAAGCGGCCACTAAAAAAGAGATGTGTGGACTTCATGGGAAAACTAAGCTATACTTCTGTGTCCTGTAAGTTCTAGAACCTTGCTATTTGAGCCTCCTACATTTCACTGAACTCTGTCAAGTAACCTGATGGTAACCTCGGGAGCTATGGGGTGAAAATGTACACGCTCTGACCCTGAGGACTGTGCTGGACCCACAGAGAGCTAGAAATATCACTTCAGTAGCAATGCCCTCCCTGCTTTACCCGAGTCCAGAAACATAAATAGAAGTGGAAATGAAACCCATTTCCACCTTGCCTAGCACATGGTCCCTCCTGGTATTATAGCCTCATTCACAGAGGATTACTGCACTAGCCTCTTGGCTGAGTCCTCAGCCAATACTTTCTGCATTCGGTTCCCATCCTGCACACCAAAGCCAGGCAGAGCTTCCCCAGATGCCCTGTGTATCCTGCCATCCTTCGGCTTGACTATCCAAAGATTTTTTTTCTCTGGCCTGCTTCATTAGACTGTAATCCATCTACTTTTAAGGCACAGGCACAGACTCCTGGTCCTCACATGTACAAGCTGGTCCCCCAGGATGCCTTGCTCCCATTCCACTGAATCTGGTGTCCTTGGCTTTCTGTGTCTCAAAAGGTTTTGTCTATAGATTTCTATGCCTACCAAGAAGTTCCTTTGAGAGGCCCTGGAAAGTATCTGCATTCTTCTATCTATGCAGATGTGCACAGTATCAACATTGGCTCAATGGTTTTACTACAAATATCCTCACTAGTTGATAGACACCAGAGGCTCTATACCTAGTTTCTCAAAGCATGTTGGTCATCCACATTCAAATTAAAATGTCAACATGTGTTTAAAGTGAGGTTCACTGAAGAGTTGGGGCTCTGTCCTAACAGCATTAAGCTGGTTCAGTCTCTAGGCTGTAAGGTGTGTATCTTGTGTCACATTTTTGTCCTTGAAGGGTAAGATAAGAACTTTTGGGGTTGATTAGCATGCCCTGAGGACAGATAGTATCTCTGCAGTTCTGAGGTTTAAGCACAGAAGGTTACAATGTAGGTAATAAAGTTAGTTTGTGTACTATAAGTATAATAGAACTATAAAAAACCATTAATGTATCAGAAAACATAACTCCACATGCATGATAATGCCATAAAGAAGACTAGTACTCTGTATGCTAACCTAAAAGTACAAATATCCCTTCAATCACATTTTACAGTTATAGATCTGAGAAGATATGCGATTGATAAAGTGCGCCCCATTGGATGCATGGGGACTTGATTTCTATCCCAAGAATCCACATTAAAAAAAAAAGTGTCTGGCTAGGACACATTTGTAATCCTAGCACCAAGGCAAGAGTGACTGAATCCAAGTGGATTCCTGGGGTGGTTCCCTAGCCACACAGCCAACTTGGCAAGAACCAGATCTGTGTGAGATCCCATTTCAATTAAAAAAAAAAAAAAGTGGACCACATTTAAGCAAAGCTATCTTGGGCTGTTCTCTGGCTACTGCATGAATACAATCCTGCATATATGTACGACTGGATAAACATGTATGTACATATCCACACACATATAATTCCTCTCATACCATTATAGTCTCCTCAATTTTAAGGTGGGAGAAACTGGCCCTGATGGTGAAAGGATTTTTTTTTTCAAATCTCCTGACTATAGAGACTGTAAACGGAGCCCCCTGTTTATAGATCCTCCACTCAAAGCCGTCCAGCCAAACTCTGATGACTACAGTATCCTATAGAAGCCATATTTTATAAAAATACTTTAATCTACTAATAAGATATATATTATAACTACCAGAAATGTGGAATAAAGGAAGAACCAGAAAACAATTCGTTGTGCATAATTAACTCAGCCTGTTAATTCCCCAAGTTCTGTTTCTTTTGGCTTTGCTTAAGGTTTATGATAGGACCCTCCTTTCTCTTCCATTTGGAGCTCTTCTCTTCCTTCTAAATTTAATGATTATCCTCTCAAATAGATCAATACTGTTTGGCATGACCACTTTTCGGGTTGACATGATATTCGACTGATGGATATAATCTAATATATTTGATCCTTCCCATGTGGATGGCATTAGGCTGCTTCCCAATGCCATTAGGCTTTTAGGACGGCTACTTTTCTCATCAATTTTAGATTTCTGTTTCCTTCACATGAGAATGATTTCCGGAGATTTTTTTTTTTATTAATTGTGTTCCTGCTGAGAGTGGTCTTAGTATTATAGCGTATGTGATGCTCACTTCTTGTTCTAATGGTCTTCTGAGCAAAAGGCTGCTTCTTAAGGGGTAATAGAACTTGGTGAATTTGGTGTTAAGGTGGTCCTGCTCTGTGATATTGTCTGTTCATTGAATGTTAGTCTTTAGCAGGATGTGTCTGCAGGGCATTGTAGTGAGCATGAAAGAGACAGAGCATGAAAGAGACAGAGAAAGACAGAGTATATTGCAATATATACTGCAATACGAAATTAGGTGTTTTATATTATATATATATATATATATATATATATATATATATATATATATATATTATATATAGTAAAATAGATAGACAAATGTACTAGAGAAAATAAGTTACTCTTTGGTGAAAATATTGATAGTTTCTGGACTCCCCATTGAGAACATTGACTCTATGTTATTTGTATGTGTCTGTACATATGTGTACATGTTTTTTGCAGGTGTACATGCACACTTGTGCAATGCTTATAGAGGTCAGATATTGTCAGCAGATGCTTGCTCAGTCATTATGCAGCTTCTGTTCTGATACAGGGTCCAGCTGTTAATTTGGCTGCAGTGGGCAGTCCGTGATCCCCAGCCATCCTCATGCCCGTATCTCTCCCACATGGATTACAAGTGCTTGTTGTTTTCCATAGGTGATGAGAATCTGAACTCAGATCTGCACGCTCGCCCACCCAAACACCTTAAGGACTGCACCATCTCCACAGCCCCAGAACAGTGATTTTAGTGAGCAGATAAATATTTGGAAATGACACTCGAGTGTATTATTTTGAACTAAGGTGGAAAAAAAAAAAGAACACAAATTGTTGTCTGGATTGGTGATATTCAAGTAGATAATGAAGTGAACAGGAAGATATTTTAGAAACAAGTTCTGATATGTTTACCTCCTAATTAATAAGGGCCTGCATTCTGTTCCTAGAGTGTCTTGAAAAATGATAAAAGATGGCCTGATAAAATAAATGCCAAGCTTCCAAGCTCTGAGGTCAGGGACACAGATTTGTTCATCAATCAACAGTACGTAGCAGAGAGTTGAGGAGGTATCAGTAAGAGTTGTATGATGCTCTCTGAATGGCATAGCAATCTTTTCTCTATTCACAGAAACTGTAGCACTACTTACTACATAGTTAATTTAATCAGCATTATTGACTAAGACATCATACAAGGTATTGTCTTTATTCTAACCTTGTTTTTCCTCCCATACATTATACTTTTGATATCGATTGTGAGCCTTCAGAATGTCAGAGAGTCACATGTATTTCCATTTTAATTAAGAAAAATACAAAGACACAGAAAATAATAGGGGAAAGCAAAATACGTAGATAACAAAAGCCTAAAAAAAACAAAAACAAAAACTCTAAAGAGACCAGAACAGAAGAGGAAAAACAGAATATCAGAAAGCAAAAGCTGAGAAAGTAGACAATTATAGAAAAATACAAGTATGTTTCTCAAAGGCAAAGGAACATAAGATTTAAAAATTTAAAGGGTCTGCATCTGGATTTTGCTTGTATATTTTACCTAAAGAAGCATTTAAAAGGGAGATAATAAAATGTTCCACAGCAAAAATATTTGTGATGAAGGTTGCATTAGCAACACTTAATGGAAAAATAAAGCAAATTCTTCAAATTCATATTGGAAAATTATTGTAAGATACTATTGACTGGACTTACTCTATTTTTCCACTTGTTTGCATTAAGGAAGACATTATTTTATATATTTTGCACTTGATGGCTTCCATATGTCTCTTTAAGATAAGGAGGAAGATAGCATATAGCAGTTTGGGCTGCAAGTACATCCATCACTTTCTTTTTGGGATGTGGGGATGGCTTCTGACATTGAAACCATTTTAATCAGGCCAGTGAGTGACCTCAGTGCTGCCTATTTCCAGATTTTTCTTCTCAAGGGAGGTGAAGAAGCCTTTCCATGTCCATTATTTGTTTAATTTGCTGACCTCATCTTATTGTACAAAACCTCTTTAAAGAGAGGCTGAGATGGGAGATGGTACAGTAAGCTCCCCTCTTTGCCATCCCATGTTAGAGAAAATACTTCTACTTTAATATAATATCTTATTAACTTTTTGACAATTTCATACATATATTTTACCATATTCACCCCTCCTTATAACTCCTCAGGTCTTGCAATTTTGCATCTTTTTAAATTCTTTTCTTTTTAAAAAACAAGGCACAGAGTTCAATTTGTGCTTCCATATGTTCCCGGGTATGGAGTATGGAACTATCCACTAAAACATCCTTAAGCTGTCTGCCCTCTCTTTTTACATTGCATGCAGACTATGAATCATTTACTTTAGGAATTTTAGTTACATTTGATAGGCAAGAGATGGATCTAATCTACCTATTCTGAACTAAACCTAGAATTTATCTTTTCTTTCTTCCAACCGGGGCTGCCATGATGTCTTGAAGTCATGTTTATGCTTCTCTGTGTTAGTTGGAAGAAAGTCAAGTAATTCTGTGTATGTGCTGGCTGCGCACACATTTGCCCTTCTTCTCCTCCTTCTCCTCCTCTTTCTCCTCCTTTTGCTATTTCCAGGAAAAAAAATGAAGCGCTATAGTGAAATATTCCTAGCACATCGGCATCGGGACAGTTTGTGCTTTACCATTGCTGTACCCTTTGCTATCATTGCTATTTTTCACATTAGTCTACGAGCTTCTGCATGCCTAGGTATGTATTAAATACACTCATGATAAAATCCATAGTTAACTATGGATTTTTTGTTTTGGACTGAAACAGAATATAAGGGATTGTGTGTGTGTGTGTGTGTGTGTGTGTGTGTGTGTGTGTGTGTATCATGCATGTAGTGCAGTTTTGTTTATAGACATGCAAGTTTGTTCAGAAGCATGTTAGACTGCAGCCTGAACTATTCACTCAATATAACATTAACTAATTAATTAATGATATGAATGGTGACAGGAAAGACTCAGAATCAGGTATATTCCAACCAATAAACTCCAGTGAGTGATATACTTTAGTTGATCTGGTTTTTAGCATTTCTTATATAAATGCTATAAAATTATAAATTATAAATTATAAAATTCTATAAAATTAATATTAATACAAATTCACCATAACAATTATTACAGCTTGTTTGTAGAATTTCAGGGCAAAGAGAAGAGAGGAAAGTCTCATGAAGAACTTGAAGGATAAGGGCTTATACTGATGGTGTTTAAGCAAGCTGAGAAGGGGAGATTTCTACTTTAGTGCAATTGAAGTAATGTTTATATTTCTCAAACCACCCCATATCTACTTACTATCTATCTATCTATCTATCTATCTATCTATCTATCTATGAATTTATAAATATATGCTTATAATACCAAAGCTATATATTATAAATATATGTATAAAATTTTATACATATTTAATTATAACCTATAAATTATGCATGAGTGTGTGTGTGTGTGTGTGTGTGTGTGTGTGTGTGTGTGTGTGGTGTTTTCTCTTTTTTAAACACCTTCAAAAACACATTACAGAATGTTAGTTTACCAACTAACGGGTCATCTATCAACCCAGTCAAAACATGAAATTAACCATAACTTAAATTTTTGATAATAATTCAACTAGAAAGTATTCTGTTATCAATCAAGGAAAATTCTTTGCATCACAAAACATCATTCTGCCAGGCATGGTATAGCATACCAATAATTCCAGTTCTTGAAAAACTATGGCAAAAAAGTTAAGGAGTTTCATGATAGCCTCGACTACACAATGTTACCCTGGCATAAAATTAATATAAAAATAAAATATGCTATATGGATATTTTCATGAAGAATTTTAGATTATTCAATGAGCTTTAATCTGTTTTTATGTATTTATATTTTTTCTGTGAATATGTGTGTGATATATATGAAGACTATATATGCATAAGCAATGCATCTCTGTGTGTGTGTCTCATACACACATACAGAGAGAGAGAGTGATAGGGACAGACAGAGACAGAGATACAGAGACAGAGACAGAGAAACAGAGACAAAGAAACAGAAACAGAGAGAGACAGATACAGAGCATATATGCCCATGTATGTATGCAGAGGACATGGAAGGATATCAAGTATCCTTCCCTATCACTCTTCCTCTTTTTCTCTTGAGACAATGTCTCCCACTCTATCTGGAGTAAGACTAACATCCACAAAACTCCAGAGAGACCCTTCTGTCTGCTCCTTACAACACTGGGGCTATAGGCCAGTCAACACATAGCCACAACAAACATTCAATGTGATATCTGACTATGAATTCAGAGTCCCACACTGGCATAGTAAGAGCTCTTATCTACTGAGCCTTCTCCCTAGCTCATTGTCAAAATTTTTAGTAACTATAATGACTTTTTCTATATATTGGTAATATAATAAGAACTATCTAAATAAAGATAACTGAAGTTTGAGCTAGTGAAAGGCAGGGTTTTCCAATTTTTAACAGCTCATCTAAAGCAACAGACGGACATCTTTGCTTCAGTCTACATAGTGGCCAACAGTCCATAAATGGGTGGGTTGACTAGCATAGTTGAGCTATGACTAAACTATTCTACACAGTCTTTATAACTTCCCCCTGAAACAAAAGACATCCTGTGTTTAAGGTGATAGGGATGAAGAAGCATTAAGGCCTCTCTCTCATAGTTAGTCTGAGATTGTCTACTTAGTGAGTGATAAACCCAGGATGTGAACTTTACTCTAATGTCTCAGTTTATGACCCACCTGAGACACAGCTACAGACGTTCACACCTATTGGGCATGAGCACGTTGGTCCCCAGTACAAGTCATCATTTCCTGTGGGTTCTTACTGTTGGTGTGATTCAGCTTTTATGGATTCTTTTCCATTTGGCCTCCTTTGAAGTGTTACATAATAGATCCTTCTCTTTTACAAAGGTGTGTAATGTCAGTATCATTTCAAGTCTTTCAAAAGGAAATACCATTTCAAAAGGACGATCTAAAGACACTGTATTAGAAGGAAACAAGGTGGAAGTGATTTTGAGAAATGTCATGAGTCAGCTTCCAGTTCAGCTGGGGTCCATCTATTACCAACTGAGTTGTTATGGGTGGAACAAAAATTTTGCTTTAATACCCCACCTCTGTGTATGGCAAACAAACCCTGATCTTTATTTTATCACAGACATGACTGTGCTCATATTTATACAGGGAGTCACCCTTAAACAAAAATGTTTGTCAAGTATATCACTGGGACAAAATATATTGACCTTCATGCTCCAACAAGACCAGTGATAAATTTAATAACATTTTCTACAGAATGTTCAGGATATAATAAGTGTACTGATTTTTCTAGTACCATGGAGCCTCTGATATCAGCCATAAATGTAATCTAGAATTTTTAATTCCTTTCTCTTATTATATTTACTCATTATAAAATAACATAGGTACATTGTAATAGAGCTGAGGAACATAGAAGGGTACAACAACAACAACAGCAGCTGCAAAAACAACAACAACAACAAAAAGACAACAAAAAAGTATGACAACTTCCCATCTATCGATGACTTTGATGAATTCTTTCCCTGTGCCCATTACTATTAGACACATTTTAGGTGGTGAGTCTTTTTCCTGTTAACCATGAGATCACAGATGTGGAGTAATTTAATTTCATCATTTTTAGAAATCTATTTACTGTAGTTATAAATTTTTAGGAACTATGTATGAATCATTCTCTCTTAAGACTTTATTACTTAATAGAGAAATCTTCATTTTTGGTGCCTCAATTCCTTTATGTGATCATCATCATGATCATAGTCATCATCCTCATCAGCACAATGACAGCAGTAACTCAAAGATTTGTTACGAAGTTCAGATGAAGTCTTGCATGTTAAAACACCTGACAAATGACTGGCTTAAACTAAATACTTAAGAGTAGCTTTCTAAAACACATAAAATAATTTTATTTATTACACATAGCCTACGATATGGAGAATTTTTTTGTATAGCCATTTTTTTTATTCTTCAACATTTCCTCCCAAATCTACTAGTTCTAGAATATTAAGAACAACAACTTGGATTATCCTGGTTATATCTTTAGGATAGGTCGACAGTGATGAAAACAGAAATAGAGTCATCATTTAAAGATATTCATTTCAAAATAAGTTTCCAGAAACACTCTAGATAATCATAGTTGCATCAGGATATCTCCTTGTTCACTGCAGCCACAAGGTATCAATTAAAATCTGTTTTGATAGAATGCAATCGGCACACTTATACGGAAATTAGATAGTGAAGATAAGACTCAGAAGAAAATAAACATCTCCCATGATCCATAATTACACATGACACATATTATGTTTTGTTTCTGTGATTCTGATGCTTTCCATGTACATATGAGCATTTTCTCTTTAAAGTAATCATTTTATTAAGAGTCAACATATCAAACTATTCTCAACAATAAAAGAAACTCCGGTGGAATCACCATGCCTGACATTAAGCTGTACTACAGAGCAATTGTGTTAAAAACTGCATGGTACTGGTACAGTGACAGACATGTAGATCAATGGAATAGAATTGAAGACCCAGAAATGAATCCACACACCTGTGTCACTTGATCTCTGACAAGGGAGCTAAAATCATCCAGTGGAAAAAAAGACAGCATTTTCAACAAAGGATGCTGGCACAACTGGCGGTTATCATGTAGAAGAATGCAAATTGATCCATTATTATCTCCTTGTACAAAGCTCAAGTCTAAGTGGATCAAAGACCTTCACAGAAAACCAGAGAAACTGAAATTTATAGAGGAGAAAGTGGGGAAAAGCCTCGAAGATATGGGCACAGGGGAAAAATTCCTAAACAGAACAGCAATGGCTTGTGCTGTAAGATCAAGAATTGACAAATGGGACCTTATAAAATTGCAAAGCTTCTGTAAGGCAAAAGACACTGTCAATAAAACAAAAAGGCCACCAACAGATTGGGAAAGGATTTTTACCAATTCTAAATCTGATAGGGTACTAATATCCAATATATACAAAGAGCTCAAGAAGCTGGACTCCAGAAAATCAAATAACCCCATTAAAAATGGGGTATAGAGCTAAACAACGAATTCTCAACTGAGGAATACTGAATGGCTGAGAAGCACCTGAAAAAAATGGTCAACATCCTTAATCACCAGGGAAATGCAAATCAAAACAACCTTGAGATTCCACCTCACACCAGTCAGAATGGCTAAGATAGAAATTCAGGTGACAGCAGATGCTGGCGAGGATGTGGAGAAAGAGGAACACTCCTCCATTGCTGGTGGGATTGCAAGCTGGTACAACCATTCTGGACGTCAGTCTGGTGGTTCCTCAGAAAATTGGACATAGTAAAACCTGAGGATCCACTAATACCTCTCCTGGGCATACACCCAGATGTTTCAACATGTAATAAGAGCACATGCTCCACTATGTTCATAGCAGCCTTATTTATAATAGCCAGAAGCTGGAAAGAACCCAGATGTCCCTCAACAGAGTAATGGATACAGAAAATGTGGTACATTTATACAATGGAGTACTACTCAGCTACTAAAAACTATGAATTTATGAAAATCTTGGGCATATGTATTCATATCATGAATACTTTTCTATTCTAAATTGTCTTCACTGATTTCTCTTAAAAGTACTTATTTTTTAACATTTTATATTATCTAGCTCTGTGTGTGTGTGTGTGTGTGTGTGTGTGTGTGTGTGTGTGTGTGTGTTAGAGTTCATGCATGGCACAGTGTCTGTTGGTTCTTTGTCCACTATGTGGCTCTGGGAATCAGAATCAAGTAATCAGGCTTGGTACAAGCAACTTTATCAACTGAGGCATCTTTCTGCCTACTATTTATTTTAATCACAAGGGAATAATAACTGCATTTTACACTCAGTAAAATTTCTAATAGCCAAAAGTACAAAAGAACTAATGAAAACACAGCTAATTTAGGATACACGGGGGGGGTGGGTAATTCACGTAATATAAAAATTCTACCACACTGACTTCAGTGTGACTTCTTGCACACTTTAGGAAAACAAAAGGCATTTCTATAGAAAACATAGTTTGCTTTATAAATAAAAATTTAGTTTTAGTCAGCAAAGTACTTTGTCTTTCAAACAGGAGGACCTAAGTTAGATTTCCTCAACCTACAGTTTTTTTTTAATTTTTAAAATTATATATTTTCTTCATTTACATTTCAAATGCTATCCTGAAAGTTCCCTATACCTTCCCTCCGCCCTGCTCCCCTACCCACCCACTCCTACTTCTTAGCCCTGGTGTTCCCCTGTACTGGGGCATATAAAGTTTGCAATACCATGGGGCCTCTCTGCCCACTGATGGCTGACTTGGCCATCTTCTGCTACATATGTGGCTAGAGATGTGAGCTCTGGAGGTTCTGGTTAGTTCATGGCGTTTTATATTTTAAAGTCTATAGGCAGGTGTGATGGTTCACACCTCTAATCCTAGCACTCAGCAGTAGAGGGAAACAGATCTTTGAGTTCAAGGCCAGCCTGGATTACATGAGGAGAGTCAGACCAGCTAGGACTAAGGCCAGCCTGGATTACATGAGGAGAGTCAGACCAGCTAGGACTACATAATTATCTCAAACCAAAACCCCAAACATCACAAAGGGCCGATGTGATGACACCCTCCAGTAGTCCCAGCAAAGGGAAGCAGAGAAAAGGAGATTCATGGTGCTGTCTTGCCAGCCATTCTACTGTATGTGCTGCTCTCAAACTAACATGGTAGGAGTCTCCTGAAGAATGACAGCCAAAAGTTGTCTCCTAGTATCCACATACACGTGCACCTTTAGACACACAGAGAGAGGCGACGGCGGCGGTGGGAGTGGGGGTGATCTAAATGGCAAAGTAAACCTGAAACACTTTAGGTGTATTTTCCCCTTTGATTGTCTAATTGAGTGGACTCTTGTTCTAATAGACAGAATGCGGACTTAGTAGAGCTTCCCAGTTGTAGATAATGAATATTTCCCATGATGTAAAATGCTTTCTGTTTTAGAGGAAATATCTAGATAACTTTTAGATATTCATTTTCCTGAAAGGCTCATTCCTTCATTCAGTCTAGGTGCAACAGGGAAAAGATCCAAAGCCCTTTAGTCGTGAAAAGTTAAGATAAATTAAACTCTCTTGGTTTTGAGGGCAGTGGCTTTTGTGCTCTTCCTGTTAAGAGGACTCTCTTCAGTCACTTTTCTGTAGTTATTCTCTCCAAAGCAATTTAAGATAAACAATATCCCTAGGAGATCCTTGTTCATTTTACTGCTGAATTTTAGTTTCAAATAAAAATTTACTAGGCAGTTATCTTATCTCATCTAGTAATTATCATGTTTTGTTTATTGATTGTGTTATGATAATGTCTGGTCTGTGAAATTTATGAGACCTTCTGCCATAACGTCTGCTAGATAATGGGACAATCCCGGATGCATGGAATATTCCTTTAGTAATGATTCCAGCATTTGAAAATGTAACCTGCGTGGAACAATAATATTGCCTCATGATGTAGGAGAGGTACAGAATACAAAACATTCACTTCGCACTCCAAGGCTGTGTCTATGATTATTTATAAGTTAACCAATGCAAGCGAACTACATGGAGGATACACAGATCCAGGGGGCCTTTCCAGCAATCATGAGGTGGGAAACAAATAGCCCTATTAAGAGAAATTATGATAAAGACACAATTGCCTTTGGTATTATTAGCAAGTGTGATTCAATTAGACTCAAAATTGAAAGGGAATTCTCTTGAAATATTCATAAATGTTTTTTAAAATATACATTAGGAAGAAATGGGTCAGAGAACCTACATGAATCTTGGAAATAAAGATAGTAATGAAGAGGAATTTAACCCATTAGGGTATGAGAATGTGTATGTGAATTCAGGGGTGGGGCACATACATGGTGAATGTTTTCTTATAAGACTATTTAAGCAAAAATATATAATAAATTCATACAATCATTGTAGTCTATATTAACATAACACATAGTTCCAGTAAAGCCTGGTCTATGGCCCAATCCAAATTTTTTGTCCCCTAAAAGTGATTTTTAAAACTATCATATCCAAATCTCCACTTTCTAGAAGTAGGTCTCATCTTGATCAAGTCCACTCGGATACTAACATCTGAAAATCCAATTGTACAGTAGGATTTGGTATAAGAGCTCACAGCTTTCTCTTGCTTGAATAATTAGAATTGTCTAGACGTCATCTAGAGAAGCTGAGCTTAGCAAGAGAGCGCTTTAAAAACCACCACTAACCTTCCCCATATTAACATGAGTCAGTGAGCAGAATTTGTTCTTTTTGCCAAGTTGATAAATTAAGTAAATAACTTTGTAATAGATAACAAGGCATATGTGTAATCTTCTTGACCTTTAAACTCTGGTTTCCTTAGAATTGTTGGAGTGTACACATACATAGCAATCATAATATGCAGCTATAATAAAATCATTACTCATATGTATCCACTTATTTTGATGTATGAAGTCATATGCTACATTTTTTCTTTTATTTTCCTTCCCTTCCCTTCCCTTCCCTTCCCTTCCCTTCCCTTCCCTTCCCTTCCCTTCCTCTTCCTTTCTTTCTTTCTTTCTTTCTTTCTTTCTTTCTTTCTTTCTTTCTTCCTTCCTTCCTTTCTTTCTTTCTTTCTTTCTTTCTTTCTTTCTTTCTTTCTTTCTTTCTTTCTTTCTTTCCCTAAGTCTCTAGAGCACAAATCATGGGAAGGCTGAGTCTGTTTGAAAATATATTTTAATGTCACATTAGGCCATTTCAAGCCAAAGAAGATATTAAAAGATGCAGAGACTAAGGCAGAAATCCACTAATTGTCTACCCTGATGGTCTGAGAGCACATCCCAAAGACCTTAATGTACTTTTGGAGAGGGATTCGAAAACAGGCAATATCTGCTTCATTATCTGTGGCAGCAAGCTCAAGTCATTTGGGAAACCTTCATTTTATTATTTAAAGGGGGTAATGCTTTCTAAATACTACATTAAGAACAGTATAGATAGGACTTCTAAATTCAGGACAATTTTAAAGCTAATACAGAAACACACACACAGAGGCATGCATGCATGCACACACACACACATACAACATTGAATATCTAGATAGTAATCTTTAATTTAACTAAAGGAGGGGAGACAGAAAGAATAATAGAGTATAATGATAACTCAACCCAACTGTATCAACAATTGATTTATTTAAGGTATACTCATTCATTTATTCAACTGTAACTTCTAAAATTCAACTATATTTGTGTTTTCCTGTACTTACAAATATATTTACTTATAATTATATCTGCTGTAATAGTCTATCTATTATTTATTTATATATGTATGTGTTCTGAAAAAATAAGCTGAGGATCTGGAGGTAAATAATATTTGCTTTCTCATTGTGCTTACTGCCTAGAAATGAACAAAGCAATTACAAAAATTGATAGGCCAGCTAAAGTAGCTGGGAGTGAGTAAGCGTGGAGTGACTGTGGAGAAAACTTCCCAAGAAAGATGATGTCAGAGTTGGGGATATGTTGGGCATCAAATTGTTCCTGTGAAGTGGGTGGGAATTCACAGCAGGGTGCTGAGAGTGTAGAACCTACCTTGTGAGCTGTGCATGTCCCATCCTATATTCCCTGTCACTCACTGCCCTTGCTCTCCTTGGGCCAACCCCATCCATCTTCTCAATACAGTGTACATATTTATCTTCTATAGGGTCTTCCTGTGGCTTTTGCTGAAGTAGCATTTTTTTTTCTGATAAAAAATATCAAAGTAGACATAGAGGAGCAATAATGTATTATGTTTCTCTTTACACATCTAGCATCCAGACTAAAGTATAGTGTGTTAATGGCTATCATAAAAATAAATCAAATACCTCCTAGCTACTGATTCAACATTCTCTGAAAATAAAAATAAGAAGTATAAATAAAAATGTAAACAAATGAAAGGAATTAGTTGCTGCTCAATCTTTACCGTGAGCAATGCTGATGAAGTTGTACAACAGGAAGAAGATCATGGCAGAAAGTATCTTGGATCTGCAGGAATAAACCAAAAGCATCAGAGCTGGAGAATTTAGGGACAAGTGAAAGGGATTTTCTAAATCATTTGACTATTTAAAATAAATATATACTTTACTTTGGGTAACTGGTGGAGGCAACTTTGTGTGTGTGTGTGTGTGTGTGTGTGTGTGTGTTTTGAGGGAGGTGGTGCGTTGGTGCGTACATTTCCCTGAGGGTGAGTGCATGTGTGGGAGTTAGAGGTAGATGTCATGTCTTTCTCTTAATTGCTCTGCATCTTGAATGATTAATATAGGGGTCTCTCAATGTATTGGAAACTTCCTGATGCTGGCAAGCTGACAGACCAAGAGCTTAAGGGATCCATCTGCCTCTATCACCCTAAGCACTAAATTTACAGGCATAAGCGACAATGTCTAGAGGTTAGGTGAGTGCTCATAATAATCTGAACTCAGGTCACTTTTACTGATAGATCCATCCTTCAGCCCTGGAGGTGATTTTTAAATGATTTGTGTTTTGGTCATGTCTTTAGTTGGTTTGTTTTAGGACAGAGTCTCATTTAGACCAGGCTGTCCCTAAGCTTGCTAGGTAGTCAATGATCACCTTTAACTTTGGATCTTCTAGCTCTCAAGTGCAACAATTACAGGCTTGCACAGGTTTGCACTACCATTTCCCAGCCCACAACATAGAAATAAAATATTAGACTGAACCGAAATATATCTAAAGTTACATTAAATGTCATGAAAAAAAAATCAACTCTCTACTTGAAAAGCACAGATAATCTGGATGGTAAAAAGCAGGACACCCAACCATTTAATAGTCATAATTGACAATATACTGTAGGTATATTCAATAGATTGAGAGTAAAAGAATAGGTAAAAATGTACTATCTAAATGGTCAACCTAAAAATGATTGCAGTTCCCATGTTAAAAGCAAACACAGATAAAGCTGTTATCAAAGAATCCCACCTGGAGAGTCAATTTATCAGAAACTTAGGATAAAAGTTTGTAGGCAGCTGGAAGCAAAGCCTTAAGTTATATTGGGGAGATGGGAGGTGGTATCATAGAGTATAGGACTGGGCAGACGGCTCGGTGGTTGAGAGCACTTGTTGCTCTTGCAGTGGGTCTGGGGTTAGTTCATAACACTCAGATCAGGTGGCTAACAGCTGCTTGTAACGCAAGCTTGTTTGAGGGTACCTACATCCACATGTACACATAATTAAAAATAAAACAATAAACCTTTTCAAAAGAGAAATACACAGTCCTACAGACAAGAATGGGAGACTTGGTTTTTTTCTTTTAGCAGTGTATAGAAAGACTAGAAAAACAATTAGTAATGTGTAGAGTATGCAAATAACTCTATTATCTCTCTTGATCCAGAGTTGGCTAGGAATAGGAACTTGAACTAAGAAAGTGGTTTTCTTCGATTGCCTGTTGGGCATGTTCTTGTGTTTTTGATTCAAACAGGTGGTCCTGTGTTACATAAGAAAGCAGACAGAAGCAGCCCCAGAGAACAAGCCAGCAGTGGCCCTGCTTCAGTTTCTTCTTTCAGGTTTCTGCTTGAGTTTCTGTTTTGATTTCTCTCAGTGATGGAGTTTGACCTTCAATAAACCCTTTCCCCTCACAGCAATAAAAACATAATCGAGGCAGAAGTGATAGGACACTATGATTCTAAAATAAACAATGCATGTTTCCTTATGGTATGTTTATCAAAACAAATTGTATATTACATGTAACATTACACAGTATATTTAACATTTTTGAAACCAAGAGTTTCTAATCACAATGGGATTAAAGTAGAATTAATGGTGATTAATCATCTTCATACCTCTAAAATGTTTGGAAAATAACCCACTTCTAAATGATCCTTAAGGTAAAGTGGAAACCACAGAGGAGTCTATTTGCCTAAGTGATAAGAAAAATAAAACACAACAGCATTTGTGAAATGTTCTGAAGCAGCATTAAAGCATTTTATAGTTTGAGGTTTTTATTAGAATAAATGAAAATCCTGAAATTATTGATGTAGGCTCTACCACAAGGTAACAAGAAACCAGAGGTCAGGTGTGCTCAGTGACTCGGTCCTCACATTACATGCACAATGTCCCTAGTTCAGTTCCCCAGTTCCCAACAAAACACACACACACACACACACACACACACACACACACACACACACACACACTACAATCATAAAAAAGAATATCACTACTGTGAGGGAAATTGAGACACAATGTTATACCACTCTAACCGTAATAAAGCTTTTTCCAGACAAGCCAGAGTGTGTACAAATGTATATACCTACATTACTCATAATAAAAAAAAGGGAAAGGCCAAGTGCATTTAACCTACTGGCCTAAATAATCTTTGGCTTACTTAGCTGTTAACAATGTAAGTAGTAAAACTGCTTAAATACAAATGTATCAACTCAGACGAGTCTCAGAAGCATAATATCAAATGAAAAAAAAATGCATAGAATTCAATTTTTACAATTCTCAGTGTAGTTCCTAGTAAAATAATACACTGTTTAGGGATATGCATTATGCATAATAAAACATTATATATTCAAGTACTGGAATGAGAAACATAGATTTTAGTTATGTATGGATATTAAATATGTGATTCAAAAATATTTGGTACTTCTGGGCATGATGGTTACACACATTTAACCTCAGCATTCAGGAGATAGAAACAGGCAGATTTCCATGAGTTCAAGGCCAGCCTGCTTTACATAGTGAGCTCCAAGACAGTCAGGACAACATAGAGAAACACTGTCTTAAAAACAACAACAACAACAACCAGAGGAAATTAAAAAAAAGGCACTCTTTTCTTTGAAACTCTGGGTGGTGCAGTCCTGCAAATCCTTTTGTACTTAGTATTTAAATCAGGCATATATGATGTACGATAGGTGATCTTTTTATTTTAACTCATGGAAAAACATACACATTAGGTGTCATATACCATAGACTAAATGAAATAAAGCTGACTGATTTCAAAACAGTTGTACTATGTTCAACAATGACAAACTATGAAAATGTATTATACCTGGAAACGAGTGGAGTGGTTAACACTTATTTTAATATAATTATGTATTTAGACTCCAGAGAAGCAGAACCCATAAGATATTTTTGAATTTTAATTCTTGCACGCCTTTAATCCCAGCACTCGGGAGGCAGAGGCAGGAGGATTTCTGAGTTCGAGGCCAGCCTGGTCTACGGAGTGAGTTCCAGGACAGCCAGGGCTATACAGAGAAACCCTGTCTCGAAAACAACAACAACAACAAAAAAATTATCCTTATGATAGATCCATTTAGGTAAATTTAATAAAAATTGGTTTACAAATTTGATGGGGCACAAATGTTAAGCAGTATGCTATTTATTGTTAGTATACTAGAAATATTTACAAATGTTAAAAATTATACTGAGATGCATGAAGACACATTTCACAACATGGAAAAGTTACAAAAGTACCAACTTTAGATGAACTGAAATTAAATTCAAAGCAATTTTAAAAGGCAAAGGAAAACCAGTATTCTGGAAGAATGAATTGGAAGACTATAATTGTAGCCTAAAATCTAGAAAACTACAGTTTATAAAGTTTTACAAGAAAAGTATGTGCATATGTGTGTGTGTGTGTGTATATATATATATATATATATATATATATATATATATATATATATATAATGTGTGTGTGTGTGTGTGTGTGTGTGTGTGTGTGTGTGTGTGTAAAGGCTTGTGGATGCATGTGTTCTTATGTGTGTGTCTGTGTGTGTATCTCTATTTGCTTGTGTGTGGACATGCACATGCATTAGAAAGTCTCTAAAGGTCAGATTTGACTTCCATCTTCCAGTGTGGATTCTATGAATTAAACTCAGATCATCAGGTTTGGCATCAAGTGCTTTACTTTTTGAGTCATAAATATATTTTATTGAAAATTTTAACTTATCTATTGGGAACATTTCTAATAAAGCATATAAAAATGTAACAGGCAACAATAGCACTCAGTATTTAAACATGTATTTACACACACACACACACACACACACACACACACACACACACACACATGCTCATAGACTCATTTATTTGTAGGTTATATACAACTGATATTGAAAAATAGAAATTCACTCATCCCTAGCTCACCTGGAATATTCACATACAGGACCCCAGGACTGCACTGTAGTCTGTTTCATTATCTTCTAACTGCTAGACAAAACACCATATACCATGTAGTTTATGAACAACAGGAATTTATTTTGCATAGATTATAAAGTCTAAGATCAAGATACCAACACACCTGCACTCTGCTGAATGCTCACCTGGTTTACATATAAACATCTCCTCATTTATCCTTCCAGACAAAAGAAGTAGAGATTCCTCCCAGCATCTTCCACTGGGAGTTAAGACCAGTGATTAGGACTCTGCCTGATCCCCTCCCAAAGAGAAGCCAGAGAGACTCAGTGCCTCCACCATGGGAGCTAAGATTTTAACAGATAAATTTGGGGAAATAGGAGACATAAACATTCAGATCCCTACAGTTTTTCTGTGTGTCTTAATATAATTAATGGAGAAAAGTTACTGAAGAATACACATTCACTATAAGTACAACTAAATTAGAACTTACAAAGGAAACTCAAAAACAATTTTTGACTAAAAAGTAGATTCAATCACACTACCCTAAACAACTTTCGGAAAATCATACTAAAATTTGAAAGACAAGGATAGTATCTCATAGTAAAATCATCTAACAGGAATAAAGCAAAAACTAAACTGAAAAGTTCCAAACTGAGCAGTCTGTAAGTACAGAGAAGACTGAAAACCAGTAAACTTAGTATACCCCCAAAGCAAGGAAAGTGAAAAGCATTAGAGTCAAATCAAACAGAAGTTAATACAGGAAGAACCCAGTAGCTGCTGTCATCGTAACACCTAGCTGACACTAAAACCAGAGTGATGCAAAATTCCAAAAGCCAAGACTTTGGAACCATTAGTAAACATTTCGTTTGCAGTAAGACTGAGAAACCACGTGTTGGGAGAGAGGGAGAGAAGCTGGAAAATGGGGAGGATGGAAGGAGGAAGAGGAAGAGGAGGGAGGAGAAGCCTAGAGTGATAAAACTGAAATTATAGTCACAAAAGTTTAGTCTAGAGGTTAGGAAACTGCCCAGTGGGTAAAGTATGTGCCAAGTAAATGTAAGGGCGTGAGTTACACGCTTTAGTGTCTGTATAAAGACTCATGCACAGTGGTGTTCACCTGTCTCTACTTCCAGGGCTATGGAAGACATAACCTTCAGCCCTCCACCCCCATACAATTCTATCCTTGCAACCACAAATACAAGTACACACACACACACACACACACACACACACACACACACTACAAAGCAATTGAATTTCTTGTCTCACTATATGCTAAAAGCCACAAGATCTCCATAGATGAAACTGTACATAAACTCAAAACTTTATAAATACAAAACATCCTTAGAAAACTAGTGGAGAATACTCTGAATTCACCCACTTAATGTTTCTGAATTTCTCCTACATTTCAGCAGTCTTTATGCTGAAACAGAGCTTTAGATTTAATTCATTTTCTTTTCATGTCACGCTGATGTTCTCATAGAGAGACATAACCTTCCCAGGGAACACGACTTATCTATTCAAAACAATTTATTTAAGTAGCTTATGAATGGCAAATTACATCACTGTTTTTCTCAACCCAGAAGTTTCCAGCATCTCAACACATTATAATTTCACATTTTCTGCCATTGTGAGCCTCAGCAAATATTAGCATATGTATTGAATGTTATTTTTCAAGAGCTAAATCAAGACCCAGGTTATCAAGCTATAGAATGAAGGCCAGGACATTGGAAGTGAAAGTGTGTTGGTTTTGATAATCTGCATGGGTACACGTGTCCACCCTGCAATATCCAAAATCTGCTTTAAGTTTGATCTTTGTCTTCCTTGAGGAAGTACACAGGAGACATTCCCAGATGGTTCTCTATATTTCCTGGATTTATAAGTAGCTCAAATCTAAATGTGTGTGTGCACATGAACATGTGGGCACTCATGGGTGTTCATATGTATGTGTATGTGCATGTGTGTATGTGTGTGTGTGTTTTAAGTGCTAGATAAAATCAAGAGGAAGCTAAACAGATGGTCATACCCACCCCCTTCTCATCTGAGCTAGTCTGCCTGACTAAAATGGTCATTTTTCCAAAACTTTCATGTCTTATGCAAATGTATCAAATATTTCTCCAAACCATATGTTCTATATTGTAACTTGAACATGATTGAATTTATCAAAACTTAATATTGACATTCAACTTAATAATGTACTCTTAAAGATTTCAGATGAATTTTGATGGGGTGTTTTGTTTTGACACATACCAATCATATGTAGAGAATTTGATGCAAACATTTAAATCAGTTGACTACAAAACAGAAGGAAATCTGCTACTTAGAGTAGGTGTCTTAGGGTGACTATTGCTGGGATAAAATACCATGACCAATGCAAGCTGGGGAGGAAAGGGTTTATTCTGCTTGGAGTGTCACATGATAGTTCATCATCAAAAGCAGTGAAGCAGGAACTCATGAAGTGCAGGAAGCAGGAGGCAGGATCTTATACCTAGGCCATGGAAGAATGCTGCTTACTGTCTTGCTTCTCATGATTTGTTCAGTCTGCCTTCTTAGAACCTAGCAATACCAGCTCAGGCTTTCGTAGAACCTTAAAATACCAGTCCAGTGATGGCACCACCTGCAATGGGTTTGGCAATCCCACAATGAAAACTAAGTAAGAAAATGACTTTTGCAGGCAAATGGATAGAGCTAAAAAAAAATACCATTCTGAGAATTGAAGACCAAATGAACCCACACACCTTAATCTTTGACAAAGTAGCTAAAACCATCCAGTGGAAAATGATAGCATTTTCAACAAATGATGCTGGTCCAACTGGCAGTCAGCATGTAGAAGAATGTGAATTGATCCATTCTTATCTCCTTGTACAAAGCTCAAGTACAAGTGGATCAAGTACCTCCACATAAAACCAGAGACACTGAAACTAATAGAAGAGAAAGTAGGAAGAGCCTTGAACACATGGATGCAGGAGAAAAGTTCCTGAACAGTACACCAATGGCTTATGTTCTAAGATCAAGAATTGACAAATGGGACCTCATAAAATTGCAATGCTTTTGTAGGGCAAAGGACACTATCAATAGGACAAAACAGAAACCAACAGATTTGGAAAAGATCTTTATCAATCCTACATCCAATAGAGGGCTAATATTCAATATATACAATATATACAAAGAAATTAGACTCCATACAATCAAATAACCCTATTAAAAATTATGGTACAGAGCTAAATAAAGAATTCTCAACTGAGGAAACTCAAATGTTCGAGAAGCACCTAAATAAATGCTCATGAGAAAAATGCAAATCAAAACAACCCAGAGATTCCACCTCACACCAGTCAGAATGGCTAAGACCAAAAACTCAGGTGACAGCAGATGCTGGCAAGGATGTGGAGAAAGAGGTACATTCCTCCATTGTTGGTTGGATTGCAAGCTGGTAAAAACCACTCTGGAAATCAGTCTTATAGGTCCTCAGAAAATTAGACATAGTATTACCTGAGGACCGAGCTATATCACTCCTGGACATATACCCAGCAGATGCTCCAACATGTAATAAGGACACATGTTACACTATGTTCATAGCAGTCTTATTTATAATAGCCTGAAGCTGGAAAGAACCCAGATGTCCCTCAACAGAGGAATGGATACAGAAAATGTGGTACATTTACATAATGGAGTACTACTCAGCAATTAAAAACAATGAATTCATGAAATTCTTAGGCAAATGGATGGATCTGGAGGGTATCATTCTGAGTGAGGTAACCCAATCACAAAAGAACACACATGGTATGTGCTCATTAATAAGTGGATATTAGTCCAAAAGCACCAAATACCCAAGATAAAATTCACAGACCCCATGAAGCTCAAGAAGGGAGACCAAAGTATGGATTCTTCAGTCTTTTTTAGAAGGGGGAACAAATACTCACAGGAGGAAATATGGAGACAACGTGTGGAGCAGAGACTTAAGAAAAGGCCACCCAGAGACTGCCCCACCTGGGGATCCATCCCATATACAGCCACCAAACATAGACACTATTGTGGATGCCAAGAAGTGCTTGCTGATAGGAGCCTGATATGGCTGTTTCCTCAGAGAGGCTCTGCCAGAGCCTGACATATACAGAGGCGATGCTTGCAGCCAACCATTAAACTGATTGCTGGGTCCCCAGTGGAGGAGTTAGAGCAGGGTCTGAAGAAGCTGAAGGGGTTTGCAACCCCATAGGAAGAACAATATCAACCACAAGAGCCCAGGGTCTAAACAACCAACCAAAGAGTACACATGGAGGGACCCATGGCTCCAGCTGCATAAGTAGCAGAGGATGACCTTGTTGGGGCATCAATGGGAGAAGAGGCTCTATGAAGGCTCGATGTCTCAGTGTAAGGGAATGCCAGGGCAGGGAGGTGCAATGGGTAGGTGGGTTGGGGCACACCCTCTAAGGAGCAGGAGAAGGGGGATGGAATAGGAGGTTTCTGGGGGGGATTTTGGAAAGGGGATAATATTTGAAATGTAAATAAATAAAATATCTAATAAAAATACCATTCTGTGTGAGGTGACCCCAAAGCACATGCATAGTATCTACTCACTAAGTGAATATTAGTCATAAAGTACAGGATATCCATGATACACTTCACAGACCCAAAGAAACTAAACAAGAAGGAAGACAGGAGCTTAGCATCAACTGTCCTCTGAGAGGTTCCACACAGCAGCTGACTGAAACAGATGCAGATACCCACAACCAAGCATTGGATGGAGGTCAGACATTTTTTTTTTTTTTTTTTTTTGGTTTTTTGAGACAGGGTTTGTCTTTATAGCCCTGGCTATCCTGGAACTCACTTTGTAGACTAGGCTGGCCTCGAACTCAGAGATTCGCCTGCCTCTGCCTCCCGAGTGCTGGGATTAAAGGCATTCGCCACCACATCCGGCCAGGACTCTTATAGAAGAGCTGGGGCAAGAATTGAAGAAAAATTGAAAGAAGAATGAGAATTGATCCATTTTTATCTCCTTGTACGAAGATCAAGTATAAGTCGTTTAAGGAACTCCACATAAAACCAGAGACACTGAAACTTATAGAGGAGAAAGTGGGGAAAACCCTCAAAGATATGGGTACTGGGAAAAAATTCCTGAATAGAACAGCAATGGCTTGTGCTATGAGATCAAGAATTGACAAATGGGACCTCATAAAATTGCAAAGCTTCTGTAAGGCAAAAGATACTGTCAATAACACAAAAAGGCCACCAACAGATTGGGAAAGGATCTTTACCTATCCTAAATCAGATAGGGGACTAATATCCAATATATATAAAGAACTCAAGAAGGTGCACACTAGAAAATCGAATAACCCCATTAAAAAATGGGGCACAGAGCTAAACAAAAAATTCTCAACTGAATACTGAAGGGCTGAGAAGCACCTGAAAAAATGTTCAACATCCTTAATCATCAGGAAAATGCAAATCAAAGCAACCCTGAAATTCCACCTCATACCAGTCAGAATGGCTAAGATCAAAAATTCAGGTGACTGCAGATGCTGGCTTGGATGTGGAGAGAGAGGAACACTATTCCATTGTTGGTGGCATTGCAAGCTTGTTCAACCACTCTGGAAATCAGTATGGCGATTCCTCAGAAAATTGGACATAGTACTTCCAGAGGATCCTGTAATACCTCTCCTGGGCATATATCCAGAAGATGTTCCACCTGGTATAAGGACACATGCTCCACTATGTTCATAGCAGCCTTATTTATAATAGCCAGAAGCTGGAAAGAGCCCAGGTATCCCTCAACAGAGGAATGGATACAGAAATTATGGTACATTTACACAATGAAGTACTACACAGCTATTAAAAACAATGAATTTATGAAATTCCTAGGCAAATGGATGGATCTGGAGGGTATCATCCTGAGTGAGGTAACTCAATCACAAAAGAACTCACATAACATGTACTCACTTGTAAGTGGATATTAGCCCAGAAACCTAGATTACCCAACATACAATTTGCTAAACACATGAAACTCAAGAAGAATGACAATCAAAGGGTGGACAATTCACCCCTTCCTAGAATTAGGAACAAAGCACAGAGGAGTTACAGAGGTCAAGTGTGGAGCTGAAACAAAAGGATGGACCAACCAGTGACTGCTGCAGCTGGGGATCCATCCCATAATCAGCCACCAAACACAGACACTAGTGCATACACCAGCAAGATATTGCTGAAAGGGCCCTGATATAGCTGTATTGTGGGAGGCTATACCAGTGCTTGGCAAACACAGAAGTGGATGCTCACAGTCACCTATTAGATGGAACACAGAGTTCCCAAGGGAGGAGCTAGAGAAAGTACCCAAAGAGCTGAAGGGGTCTCCACCCCTATAGATGGAAGAACAATATGAACTAACTAGTACCCCCAGAGCTCATGTCTCTAGCTGCATATGTAGCAGAAGATGACCTAACTGGCCATTATTAGGAAGAGAGGCCCCTTGGTCATGCAAACTTTATATGCCCCAGTAAAGAGGGTAATGCCAGGGTCAAGATGTGGGAGTGGGTGGGTAGGGGAGCAGGGCGGGGGATGTGGGAGGGTTTAGAGGACTTTCGGGATAACATTTGAAATGTAAATGAGGAAAATATCTAATAAAAAGTGGAAAACAAAACAAAACAAAAAAAGAATTGAACTCCACAAGAAGACCAACAGAGTCAACTAACTTGGATTCCTGGGATCTCTCAGAGACTGAGCCACCAATGAAGGAATATATGCAGCCTGGAACGAAGCCCCCCAGTACATATGTAACAGATGGGCAACTCACTCTACATGTGGGTCCCCTAATCGCTGGAGTACCTAAGTTGTAGGCTGACTGTGGAATCTGATCCCCAACAGTGTTGCCTTCTCTAGACTCAGTGTGAGAGGATGCACCTAATCCTGAAGAGACTTGATCAGCCTTGCAGTGGTATACCCAAGGGGTCCCCATCCAGAGGAGAAGGGGAGGTGGGGAAGGGACTCTGCGATGGTTGGATGAAACAGGATGGAGGAAAACATTTGGCATGTAAATAAATAAATAAATAAATAAGAAACTGCCATTAGGTCTGGTCTTATGGAGGTGGTTTCTTAATCTAAGCTCCCTCCTCTCTGATGAGTCTTGTTTGTGTCAAGTTGACATAAAGTTAGGGAGTAGAGTAGGCAATTGTAGAATTGACAAAAATTATATGTTTGTGCTTGCTAGGACAGAATAGTAGCATCGTGGTCGTAACATATAAATAATAATAAAAAAGAATTCACAACATAAAAGTATTATTTTCTTTTCTTTTATTCAATATGAATTTAATCAAACCCCACTTTTTCTCTGGAAATATTTCAGACCAGAATATTTAGGGTTTTGAGTTGACAGATTAAATTTTCTGTCTTGGTGGCTAGAGTGCTTTAAGTGAATTGAACTGACCAGATTAACTAGTCTTGTATAGGTAAGATTATCAAGATGTGAGAGCTATAGAAGTTGCTTCTTCCAGATATATTTTCCTATGTGATTAACATGCACATACAATTAAAAGAATACTACCAACAGATTCCTGGTTTAGTCAGTCAGTTTACTCTACATCATTTAAAATATAC
Source organism: Mus minutoides (assembly GCA_902729485.2). Lineage (NCBI taxonomy): Eukaryota > Metazoa > Chordata > Mammalia > Rodentia > Muridae > Mus > Mus minutoides. The sequence goes on along the minus strand of LR749796.1, from coordinate 1,278,118 downwards.
AGAGTGTGGTAATTTGAATGCTTATGCCATCATAGACTCACATATTTGAATACCTGGTTCCCAGTAGGTAACTAGTTCGGGGAGGATTAGAAGGTATGGCCTTATTGGAAGAGACCTGTCACTGTGTATAGGTCTTGAAATTTCAAAAGACTTGAGCAATCTCTAGTGTTCCACTCACTGCTTACAGTTTGTGGTTGAAGATGTAAGCTCTCAACTTTTGCTTTACCATCATAGATTCAAACCCTCTTAAACCATAATCCCCAAATTAAATGCTTTCTCTTATAACTTGCCTTGGTCTTGGTGTTTTATCACAGCAGTAAAAAAGTAGTTAAGACAAAGCCTGCCAAGAGAACAACGAGAGCTCTGGATGGGGTTGTGTTTAGTCATAGGAACAGAAATTCATTCAGTAGATATGGTTAGACTTTAGGCTATCATTGCTTAAAATATTCTAATCTTTCCCTGGGTAAATATATCTCTTGATATGACATGAAGTTTAAATGAATATATAAGTGAATAAGTTATTGTTTGCCCCTTCTATATTATATCAAAGAGAACCTGATTGCTACATCTAAATTGTAGGTAGGAAGTGGACAGTCTTGAAGAATTTGACACATATCTATCACTTACTTAATTCTGTTTCTTTCTCTCTTTCTACTTGCCTATATCTACTATCTATTATCTTGCAATTATTTATCTCATGAATCACTATCTATCTATCTATCTATCTATCTATCTATCTATCTATCATCTATCTAATTCTATCTATACATATTCTTTATTTATCTGTGTGAATGTATCTATCATCTTTATACCTATATCATCTATCTTTTATCTGTCATCTATATATCTATCTCTAATCTGTATCAGCTGTTTTCTATCTCTATCATATCTCATCAATATGTACTATTATGTATTTATCTTTCTATATATCCCCATCATCTATCTACCCAACTCATATATTCATTTTTACTGATCTGGCAACTGATTTGGAATTTACAATCCATAATATATCAGAAAGACAAGTTGTAAGAAAACTCATCCACTTCCTGCTTGGGATGCCTGTACATGAATCATCTTTATCTCCCTAAATTCTCTTGGGACAATTTCCCTACAGGAAGTCCTAGGAGACTGCAGAACTCCTATCTTGTGGATCATTGCCTGAGGATAATCAGCCTGAAAAATTCTTGCATGTATTTCTTCCAGCAGGCATTTCCTTTTCTCGTGACATCCTTAGAGCACATTATCAGGTCACCCTCCTTAGCTAGTTTTCCAGACATTATTTAACAGGCAAATGTAAGAAGCCAGGTCTCTGGTTTCAGGGTTTGGAGGGAGTCCTATCACACTATTTATTTTAAACAAATACTTAAGTACTTTGAGATTCAAGTTCTGTATATGAAGATTACTGCATCCCACTGTACAGTAAGAATTAGACTATTAAATTCAAGCTATATACTGATACTCAATATATTATTCCTGTATATAGGGATGTTGGTATCCTGATAGCCATTTTTTAAAAAAAGTATTTGCTATGTATATAGAAGAATTAAAAATAAGACACATTCCAAGGAGAGAATACCATCAATACTTTCATCTGTACATATTTCTGTCCACTTTCCACCATCTCTATCAAAGTAAGTGTCTCCATTTAGAAAATTCTTTCTTTTTCTTTTTTTTTTTTTTTTTTTAACCAGGGGAGAGCGCGAACGCAGTCGTCCCCCACTACCACAAATTATGCTGTCGAGTTCCCCAAGTTTGGAGAAATCGCAGGGGTCAGCACATCCGGAGTGCAATGGATAAGCCTCGCCCTGGGAAAACCACCTTCGTGATCATGGTATCTCCCTGCCAGGTATCATTTAGAAAATTCTTAAAGGAGTTCTTTGCTGTGTGGGGATTCTTGATTATCAGGACTGCCAAATATTCTCTTAATTGGTCTGAAATTAAAATTTCACGAGTTCTTAGGCAATGAATACTGAACTTAGTCATAAGAACATAGGTCATTGGTGTAGTCCCATGCTGGTCCCCTGGCTCATGTTTCTTATTAGAAGGAATTATATATACACACTCCTACTTTATGCTTCAGGGCTAATTAGTGTATGATTAAAAATGTGTGGTTTTTAAACAAATCTACAGTTAGCAAAGAATTTGAAGAAAGTTATTTCTCAATACATGTTTTACAAAATGTACTACTTACATTAGAGGATTGTGTTTATTTGTAAAGAAATTTGTAACTTCTTTGTTTTTAATAAAGAAATTTCTAATTTCTATATTAACTTTTAGTAGCTAATCACCAATTTTTATTTAGTGTTATATAATTAATTGTTAATCATTTTACAAAGAGTAAGACTTAGATATTCTTACAAGAGATAGTAATAAAAGCAGGCTTTAAAAAATCTAACAAAACAAGGAAATAAAGAATTAAAATACTCTTCTGGGGAATGGGACATCTGGGGGATGGCTCAGTGTTGAGAGCTTGCTGGTCTTCCAGAGGACCCAAATCATCTTGCTAAGCCCCATGTCTGGTGGCTCACAACTATCTGAGACTTCAGCTCTAGGGGCTCTTACATGTTCTTGGGCCTCCGTGGGTATGTGCACTCAGGTGAAGATACAATACATATAGAAATAAAAAATTTTAAAAAATCTATAAGCCAAGAGGAAAAAAAAAACCTATGCTTTCTGGTTCACTCGTCTTATTTTATGTCTTCCCATAGGGGAATAAAGTTTTGCAATATGATTTCAAAGTATCAATTTTTATGTATACAATAGAAAAATCTTAATGTCATTTGGTCACAATATATCTCCTTTGTATTTTCTTGTTTAAAAAAGATAAAATTTTCCATGTATTTTTTTCTCTTGCAAGTGTTCATCATCACAGTACTGGCAGAGGCCAGAAAAGAGTGTCAGAACCTCTGAAACTGGAGCTGCAGATGGTTATGAAAGGCTACGAGGGAGCTGGGAATGCTGGGTACCAAGCCCAGGTTTCAAGAGAAGTCAGTACCCATGAGCTCCCTCTCCAGTCCTCTTGAGTTTACCAGAAAAATTTAGAGTCACCTGTAAAGATAGTCTCAGTGAGGGATTATCTATTAGGGAGCTCAATGTGTGTGTGTGTGTGTGTGTGTGTGTGTGTGATGGAGTGATATTGTTTTGATTGTGTTAACTGATGTGAAAAGACCCATTCAAGGTGGCTGTCACTGTTCCTTGAACTGTCGACAGCAAGAAGAAACAGCAGAGTGCTGGCATGCATGCATCTTTTCTCTCCTCAACTTGACTGAGGGTGTGACCAGCTTTTTTCAAGCTTCCGCTACCTTTACTTTCTTGCAGAGATGGACTCTAGCCTGGAGCTGCGTGCTAAGCAAATCTCTCTTCCTTAAAGGTGCTTCCATCCAAATATTTTATCACAGCAGAAGGAAATAAAACTAAGACATGAATGAAAATTTATAATAGACTTTTCTTGGAGGGATGAACCATTTCACTTGAATTAGACACACATCATCACCCAGTTGCAGAAGCATATCATAGACTTAGCTTATTGTTTCTTGAGATTTCTTCCAGAGGTGGAATATCTTTGAAACCAGAGTGCTCAGATATGTTATCAATTGTCCCCTTACATAGTTCACAATTAATAAAGATGGACAATTTTTTGCTAAATTTTTTTGCTAAATTTTTGGACAATTTATTTGAAGTTGGACTGCTATCCAGACACACATACTCATTAAAGAAGAATAAGCATAAATTTAAAATATTCACGAACAACGATAAATTGAATACTGAAAGGATGAATTTTTATGATATACAAAGTGCCCATTAGGGATTCCAGAATCTGATTGTCTTGTACAGAGTGTCAAAGCGCTACCAGAATGAAAGCATTTTACTATAGTGACTTCTTTTTACTCTACAGGCTCTCATTAGGCATGCTCACAATAATTAATCTCATCCTTTGTCTGATTTGTGTCTAATGGAGGCTTATGGTTTTGTTCTCTATTGTCTTTTGTGTGTATGTATGTGTGCATTTACATGAGCCAGAGGCCAACATTGGGTATTCATAGAATGTTGCGCGCCTTTACCGTCCAGTGGGAATAAGACACAGGACAAACCAGGTTTCTTCTCAGGACAGTTTACTCAGGAAACGTAATGAGGTAAATGGCAATGCAGAATGGCCCTGCATGCCATTACAGAGTGAGAAAGAATGGTGCAATGGCTAAATGGAGCCGAGAAGAGTGGAGTAACAGAGTGGAGTGGTAGAATGGAATGGAGGCCCCGAGCCAACCCAGGAGCAGCTATTTAAACCCTGTCCTGGTCAACCACACGAGCTGCCCCGTGGCTCTCGCTCATACCCCAGGTGGTCGGGCACAATATCAAACAACAGCCAACACTGCCTAATGCCAATTAGGAGTTGTTTATGCCAGTACAGCTGAGGCGGTCTGTAGAATGGCTCCCTACAATAGAACAAGAAGCTTACCAACTTACCAACTAGAGAATGAGCCCCGAAATCCTCCCCTTCTCACTTCCCAGCTGCGTGATATGCACAAAGGCATAAGCACCAAGTTGTGTTTTTTGTTGTTGTTGTTGTTGTTGTTTCTTTGTTTTTTGTTTTTGTTATTTTGTTTTTCTTCTAACTTGGATGCTGGGGATTTAAACCCATTTTCTCATGTTTGCACCACAGGTATTTTATCCACAGAGCCACCTCCCTAGCCTACTGTTTATCCCTCTTTTTAATAATTATGGCATCTTTGGTATACAAACGATTGACACACATTTCAGATACCACGTAACTTTTCTTTCCCTGCCCCATGATATTATTTCCTATGAGGTCCCGTTATCATTACAATATGCTCTTGATTCAATCATGGAGTGCTCTCAAGTCTTATCATATGATAAAAGAGCACCCTCCCACTCTCCCTCCTTCCTTTCCTGCCTGCTCAGTCCCAACCCCAAACATAACTACTTCCCGTACTTGTCTGTCTTGGGGAATTCTAAAAGTCATCATTGCATGGGACACACACAGTATTTGTACTCATGATGGGATTTAAGCCAACCTCTCTAAATCCATAAGGACATCCATATGTCTTTGCGGCTTTCCTGTGAACTATTTAGAAAACCCTGGGTATGAAAGCTGAAAAGGCCAACTATATATTTGGACTGCTCACACTGGCAAGTGTTTGTCTTATGAAACTTTTCCTGCTTCCTGTAATAGAACCCAGTGTGTCTTCCAGAACTCATGCAGAATGGCTTACGTAAGTAATAGGCATTTGGAGAGTTGGCCCCTGACATTTTTTAACTTGCCTGTGGTGACCATGTGGTAGTATGATTAAAATATTTTGCAAGCTAGTAATGTCTGATAATAAGTCATATTAACAATGTCTATTAGCATTCTGTATGTTATGACTGACTCAAGTCCACTCCTTGAGTAAGAAACAATCCCAAGGAAGTTGACTACAATAGCAGATTATTGTCAAATAAAAACATTAATAAATGCAGTTTCTAAGGAGAGTTAGGTGGGATAGAAATCTGCCATTTGTAACAGTGCTTAGAAAGTAGTCTAAACCCACTAGATCTTTTTCAAGGGACTCACTTTTTAATTGGGTTCACTATCCTGGACCAGTTAGAAGCTATTATAGTGTTTTTAGTTTTTTATTTCTAAATCACATTCAGAATAGTAAAATATTTTGGGATGGAAATGAAAGTCACTTTAATCATCATTGTGCTTTGAAGTTAAATCTCAATCTACTAATGCCCAGAATCTTGATTTCCAAACGACAATCTCCTATTTCTTCTAAATATAAATGCTGGTATGCTATTTACATGTCTTGGAGACTGATCTGGATCAAGTCTATGCCCATTTGGGGACAAATCTAACACTATGGATTTGCCTATGAGCCTTGAGACCCCACCAACTCATTATTACTATCATCTTTCCTTCACATTGTATCTCTTCCTGTACTATTTCTTGTATCTGTACATGATTCTCAAGGATGTCCATCTTCCTCTTCTCCTATCATACAATTACCATGGCTGTAGGTACCCATCTTGCCTTCTTACACAGGTACTTAGGCACAAGCACAAGTCATCAACACCATCCCTTTATTAAGTCTAGTATCCCTATCCTGAAAAAGAGAGCTATGAAGCAAACACGTGTTGGACCGTATCAAGATTACCCAGATGCTTAAAAGGAAGGGTCTGTAGGAAATGATTATAGTGTTTATGGTTAACATGCCAGGGTTAGGAACACTTCTTAGTGGTCCCTTGTTTTTTTGTGTGTGCTTTTTTTTTTTAAATTGTTGTTTTTCTTCTTATTTATTTATTTATTTATTTATTATTAGAGAATTTCTTCATTTACATTTCAAGTGTTATCCCATAAGTCCCCGATACCCTCCCCCACCCTGCTCCCCTACCCACCCACTCCCACTACTTGGCCCTGGCATTCCCCTGTACTGGGGCATATAAACATTGCTAGACCAAGGGCCTTTCTTCCCCAATAATGGCCAACTAGGCCATCTTCTAGTACATATGCAGCTAGAGACATGAGCTCTGGGGGTTCTGATTAGTTCATATTGTTGTTCCATCTATAGGGTTGCAGACCCCTACAGCTCTTGGGTACTCTCTCTAGCTCCTACATTGGGGAAGTGGTCCCTTGTTTTTATTGCATTTCTAGCTGGTCTTTTGCATGCTTACAGACCTTGAAGGACCTGTCCTCTAAGAAGAGAAGAACAGTAGTTTAGGTTTCAAACATCCTTATACCCATCTCTAAATGGAGGTTTCTATCTCATCTTTTCCTTGTACAATAGTGACTGTTTTTGCTTACCAGGTTCTTGTCTTCTCATCAATATGACACTGTGAACATTATGAGGGCTGATTCACATTATCTCTTCTTATCTTCTGGGGGCACCACCTGACCACTCCAGCCCGGGGGCTAACTGGACCCTTTGCTTGATATGATACTATCAAAGAAGTCACTGCTATCTCTCCTTAACTCACTGTATGCCTTCTTCTTCTTCTTCTTCTTCTTCTTCTTCTTCTTCTTCTTCTTCTTCTTCTTCTTCTTCTTCTTCTTCTTCCTCCTCCTCCTCCTCCTCCTCTTCCTCCTCCTCCTCCTCCTCCTCCTCTTCCTCCTCCTCCTCCTCCTCTTCTTCCTCTTCCTCCTCCTCCTCTTCCTCCCCCCCTCCTCCTCCTCCTCCTCCTCCTCCTCTTTCTTCATTTGTTCATTATGAATCAAAGGATCATAGTAGAAAATGGAAAAGATTTGGAAAACTAAAACTCTCAGATTGATCTCAGTTTGTTCTCAACTTGAATAAAATGTGCATCCTCTGCCTCCTCACCTATAAGGTAGGCTTAGTAGTAACCATTTAAAGTCCTGTTGGAAAACACAGAATAAATGTTACTTAGACTGTGCAACATACATAAAGGCCTGCAGATATTGTCCAGCGCTCCAAATTTTTCTTCATTTTTAATCATTTTGCTGACTTGCATCTCAGATTCTTGTGTCTGAAGAAATTTGGCTCCCTAATTTCCGTTCTCTTGTGTGGAGATGGAGGAAAACTTGAGTAGCTCTGACACACAGAGTTCATTCCTCCTGTTCTAGAAAGTAGGAAACGGAATGCTGGTCTAAGTCACTGAAATTCCTTTCCTCAGGTTTGGTTCAGATTTATTCTGGTTATATTTAATTATCCACTTACCTGTTGGTGAGTAAAAATGCCTATCCCAAGAACATTATGAATTGATGCATGAAAAATAAAAAAACAACATCAGCCAGAATATGCACACTATGGGAAGTTCTTTTTTTTTAAAGATAATTTTTATTAGATATTTTCTTTATTTACATTTCAAATGCTTTCCTGAAAGTATCCTATACCCTCCCGCCGCTCTACTCCTCTACCCACCCACTCTTGCTTCTTGGCCCTGGCATTCCCCTGTACAGGGGCATATAAAGTTTGGAAGACCAAGGGGCTTCTTTTCCCAATGATGGCCGACTAGGCCGTCTTTTGCTACATATGCAGCTAGAGACACAAACTCTAGGGGTACTGGTAAGTTCATATTGTTGTTCCACCTATAGGGTTGCAGACCCCTTCAGCTCCTTGGGTACTTTCTCTAGCTTCTCCATTGGGGGCCCTGTGTTCCATCATATAGATGATTGTGAGCATCCACTTCTGTATTTGCCAGGTACTGGCATAGCCCCACTGGAGATAGCTATATCAGGGTCCTTTCAGCAAAATCTTGTTGGCATATGCAATAGTGTCTGCGTTTGGTGGCTGATTATGGGATGGATGCCTGGGTGGGGTAGTCTCTGAATGGTCCATCCTTTCCTCTTAGCTCCAAACTTTGTCTCTGTGACTCCTTCCACGGGTGTTTTGTTCCCTATTCTAAGGAGGAATGAAGTATCCACACTTTGGTCTTCGTTCTTCTTGATTTTCTTGTGTTTTGCAAATTGTATCTTGGGTATTCTGGGCTAATATCCACTTATCAGTAAGTGCATATCAAGTGACTTCTCTTGTGATTGGGTTACCTCACTCAGGATGATATCCTCCATATACATCCATTTGCCCAAGAATTTCATAAATTCATTGTTTTTAATAGCTGAGTAGTACTTCATTGTGTAAATGTATCACATTTTCTGTATCCATTCCTCTGTTGAGGGACATCTGGGTTCTTTTCAGCTTCTGGCTCTTATAAATAAGGCTGCTATGAACATAGTGGAGCATGTGTCCTTATTACCAGTTGGAACATCTTCTGGGTATATGCCCAGGAGAGGTATTGCTGGATCCTCAGGTAGTACTATGTCCAATTTTCTGAGGAACCACCAGACTGATTTCCAGAGTGGTTGTACCAGCTTGCAATCCCACCAGCAATGGAGGAGTGTTTCTCTTTCTCCACATCCATGCCAGCATCTGCTGTCATCTGAATTTTTATCTTAGCCATTCTGATTGGAGTGAGGTGGAATCTTAAGGTTGTTTAGATTTGAATTTCCCTGGAGATTAAGGATGTTGACCATTTTTTCAGGTGCTTCTCAGCCCTTCGGTATTCCTCAGTTGAGAATTCTTTATTTAGCTCAGTACCCCATTTTTAATGGGGTTATTTGAATTTCAGGAGTCTAGAATTCTGGAGCTCTTTGTATATATTGGATATTAGTCCCCTATCAGATTTAGAATTGGTAAAAATCTTTTCCCAATCTGTTGGTGGCCTTTTTGTCTTAATGACAGTGTCTTTTGCCTTACAGAAGCTTTGCAATATCATGAGGTCCCATTTGTCAATTCTTGATCTTACAGCACAAGCCACTGATGTCCTGTTTAGGAATTTTTTCCCAGTGCTCATATCTTTGAGGCTTTTACCCACTTTCCCCTCTATAAATTTCAGTGTCTATGGTTTTATGTGGGGAAATTCTTTTCTTGTAATGAGAGGTAATAGACATGTGTTTTCTCATATTCCCCTTAGACATCTATGAATGGGCGTGTTTGATCTCTGTCTCTGGCTCCTAGACAGACTCTTATATGTACGTCTGGAGCAAAAGGAGGATAGAGAGTTTATGTTCTTGTTTGCTTGGTGTGTTTTTTTGTTTGTTTGTTTTGTTTTGCTTTGCTTTGTTTTGTTTTTGTCGCAACTAGTTGCAGGCAAAACACAATAAAGTAGACATTGTCACTTAGAGGCATAGGCCTTGTGGAAGACAGGGTCCGTTATCCATCCTTTTATATCATCCTATTATTTCTTTCCATTCAATGGTGAGTTTAACCTTCAGATGTTCTTAGTTAGGGACGATTTTTGGTCTTCTATTATTATAGAAAAAAAATTTTTAATAGAAAATTTTAAAACAACTTTATGTGAGGAATAGTGTCTCTCCTGAGATAACTTTATGGAACAAAAGAAGTTAAGGAAAACTGGACGCTGTAATTAACAGTAAGTTACAGGTGTGTTGTTCAGGGTTTTCTGTCTCATTCTCTACAATTTAAACCTAGTTGTCTTCTTGTTATTAGATGAGTTTATTTGTTGTTGTTTTTTTTTTTTTTTTTTTTTTTTTTTAATTTATATGGGTGCCAGAGAAGTGAAGCAATAATATATTTTAGAAACAGCAGGCAGGATGAACTTTTAAAATCTGTCATCACTTACTGTTTCATCCTGGAAAACTTCAACTGAAGGAGCCTCTAATTCCCCTTTCTAGTCTGAAGTTCCATTTGTGAGCTACAGAGTAGGGGAAGATTAATGGCAGTTAAGTTGTGACTATGTCTTCCTCTTTACTTATTTTGTGAATCCAGTATTTATCTACTTAACTTAGTCACTTAAGATTATGCATTATTTAGATTTTTTGAACATGTGCCATTTTTAAATTTGGATATATAAATATTAAAATACCCATTTACTATAGTGTTCATAATATATATGATAGTACTCATAATTAACACATTGTTTTAATATCTGATTAAAATATATGTGCTTAATGTTATGAGGAAAAAGAATAATGAGAGTTCACACTTCTATATATTTATTTTTGTTTCTTTTACATCTTAAAATAGAGCTATACATTCAGTACATTGATCTCTATTATGTTGCATCTTATATTTCCTTCCTTTCAAATATTGTAAATTTCTATTATATGAGCATGGTAAGGGTGTAACATGGTGGGTAAACATGATAATCTACTGGTGTGAACAACACATCACTGTTTTATTAGCATGAAAACTGATAGCAACCATTTTTGAGATTATGAAAACTTGTGGAACTGATGATGTGTTGTTGACTGAGTGTCATATAGATAGGTAAGTGTTGACTTTGATTTTTCAAACACTACTTTAAATCATGGTACTTAAATGCTTTAACCTCCCTTAAGCTAGCCCACCACCCACCAGAAGTAGTTGGAAAGAAAGGTAATTAAGATGCTGAGGGTCCCTACCTCCAATTCAGTTTTGATTGGTTAATAAAGTTACTGACAGCCAATGGCTGGGCAGGGAGACAGAGACAGGACTGTTTGTTTGTTTGTTTGTTTGTTTGTTTGTTTTTCAAGACAGGGTTTCTCTGTATAGCCCTGGCTGTCCTGGAACTCACTTTGTAGACCAGGCTGGCCTTGAACTCAGAAATCTGCCTGCCTCTACCTCCCAAGTGCTGGGATTAAAGGCGTGTGCCACCACCGCCCAGCTGAGGCAGGACTTTTAGTTTTCCTGACAAGGGACAAAGGGAAGAAGAAGGAGCAGAATCGCCATGATAGGGAAGCAGAGAAATCAGATTTAAAGTTGCAGGAGAAAAATCATCCAGCCATGCAAGAGTTGGGGGAGTGGCCCCTGGGCCTGGGGGTGGGGGGAGCAGAGATGAAATATAGATTTGGTAAGTATTAACTCAAGAATATTGGAGGGGAGTGTGTTAGGCACATGGAGGGTCAAGAGTGGCCCAGCCATTCTAGCCATTGAGCTAGTTAAGATAAAAAAAAAATCCAGGGGAAGTGGGCCTGTTTAGAAATTATTCTTTGGAGCAAATCCAATCTGTGTTGTCAGGAAATCAGCCGTTCAGTTCACAGGAATCAGCAGCAGCTGGTCAATGCACTCGCAAATACTTCAGGAATACAACAACAGTCCAGTTCAGTAGCGTCAAGATAGGAAACATGAATCAGCAGCAGTGGCACGACAGAAACAGCCAGGTGTCTGCGGAATCAGCATTTGTCAGTGGGAGTGACCAGGACCAGCAGGGACACCAGAAGATCTCTGCTGTACTTCTCTCAATGAAGCACAGATCAGTGTTTGGATTTGCTCCAAAGAATAATTTCTAAAAAAGGTCCACTCCCCCCCCCCGTATCTTTTCTTTCTTTCTTTCTTTCTTTCTTTCTTTCTTTCTTTCTTTCTTTCTTTCTTTCTTTCTTTCTTTCTTTTTTTTTTTAAATCTTAACTAGCTCAATGGCCACTCTTGAACCTCCATGTGTCTAACACACAAGACATGATACCAAAAAGCATTGTAAAGCCAGCTAGGCAAGCTTCTCTCACAGTCGGTTGAGTTCTATTTATACTCCCTCCAAACATCACGTGTCCTTCCATGGGTCTTTCCTCAGTACGTGAGTTATGAGTCTATATCCGCTGACATCACTCTGCCAATCTGCTCAAGTCTGTGGAAGCGGCAAGAGGCAACCAGAATACCACCAGAAATTTTTTAGTGTGTTTCTATGAAGGCACAGAGTCCTTCATCACCTGTTCTTTCATGTGCTTCCTTGAGCAAAACATCTTTTTACTTTTATCTGCTTCAGCAAAACATACCTTCACCTGTATCTGCTTCAACAAAACATTATCTGACATAAGTGACTTTCCTAACAAACCAGATTTTTCCACCTCAGGTATGGATCTATACCTCTAAACATGACACTCTTTCATATGACACACACCCAGTCAGCCACTGTCCCTGCATTTGGCGCAGAGGAATCTTAGAGTACGAATCTTGTGGTTCCATATCTCTGTGATTTTTGAGAACATGTGTCATGCAAAGCTGATATCTGCTTCTGAGAAAGCCTGCTATATAATGCTGGCTAGTGTATCTGACGTCAGTGAAAGAATCTCCTCTAGAAGCACAGATTCTCTCTCTCTCTCTCTCTCTCTCTCTCTCTCTCTCTCAACAGCCACAAAGGATCCATACTGAAGAAACATCAAAACTACAGTAACATCATTTATCATTTTGTGTAAAATATGAAAGATGTTTGAAAATGGACATTCCAAAGTAGATAAAACTTCCAACCAACTTAAGTTCTAAAATTGCCTCTGACCCTTACATGGAGCAGTTTCCCTACCCTATGCTAAGAGGAAATTTTTTTAAAAGTAGGTTTATTCTTTGTCATTACCTCATGTATACAAAAAATTGGACAGTAAACCCCAAGTCAATTTCTGCTACTACATTATTCTCAAAACTAGTATTTTCCCGAAATCATAAATAAAGGTTCTGGTATTTTCGATGTAGCTAAGAGAGAGTTGAGAGATAACTTAACAAGACTCATATCAGTTCTATCTTTTCAATTTTTTTTTTATTTCTTGTAAAATAACAGCCAAATGTGTCACCTAGTAAAAAGAATTCATACCAGAGATAAGACAAGAAACTTAAACAAAGATAGGGTTTCTGTTGAAGACTCATAACCATATAGGAGCCCAAGGCAGCTACAATGAGCAGTGTTAATTATAGCAGGAGCAAGGAAGAGCTCCTGAGATCATTAGGGGTTGGGGAAAAGGTCTCTTCATAAGGAAGCAAATTAGACAATTATGGGTGTGGAATGGGACTGGGGAGAGTTTCATTTCTGCCTTTCAGAATAGACAAAACATGTGCTAGTGTCTGAGACACACCTTAGCTGTTAGTGAAAGCAGCCCACTGATGACCTGGTCTGCCACAGACAAAAAGAAATTTATCACAAAGATTCAGACGATCTTCAGCAACTTAACTGCATGCTGCAACAACGGCCAACAAACTCTAGAGAATGGAAGGTTCACAATGCCTAGCTTCTAATCAAAACTCACCAGGCATAGAAAGCTTAAGGGAAACACAAAATGTTATCTGGAGAGAATGAGCTGATACAGCAGAAGTAACATAGAGTGATAGATAGGAGAGAAAAACTCAAAACAGCCTTATCAATCCTTAACCATGCTAAGAACTGAAAAGGAAAACACACACAGGAGGAGTAGGAGACACAGAAAGAGCCAGGTGAATCTTCTAAGCATAAAACACACTATCTGGAGGCCATTTGCAGTCTCTGGAGGAGGACAGGTTTTTTATTTATTAAAATATTTTTGAAAATTGAGAACAACTTATTTGTATCCAATGTACCGTGAATACATGCACCTCCATTACAGACTCACTCATCTCCCAAAACAGCAAAATCAGTATTGGGGCCATGTATGAGTTTTGACCACCACCTACTGCCAAAAGAGGTTTCTCTGATAGAGGTTAAAAACTGCTGCCGTCCACAGATGGAAACTTGTATCTTTGGAAGACAGTTTGCTGGATAGTCATTGGGAAACAAACAAACAAACAAACAAACAAACAAACAAAACATCAGTGGTAGAGTCCCCATAAGGATTGGGATTCCTTCCTCAGACCTCACATCCATTTTGATTATTTCTAGAAAATTTATGTCACTACTGTATTAATGATATTGGAAGATAATACCTCTCCAACTTTGTAGTTTTAAGGCTAGAGATCCTAGTATAACAACAACAACAACAACAACCAATGGAACTGACTCACATTGCTGCTAACATCGCTGCCTAATAAGACATAACCTTTGCATTTTCCAAATCCTTGTTGTTGTTTTTTTTTTTTCCCCTAGAAAACCTTAGAACTCTCGGACTGTCCTCTTCAGGTAGGAGGATGAAGCCTCATGAACATGATTGTGGTAAATATTTAATGTCAGAGTTTTAAGAATAGTGTAATCATAAATCCCAACAGACAAAACAGTTTCTCTCATTTCCGATCCTTGAAATTCAGTAATAACTAATTTGGTGACATTTTATCCTCAATCATTTTATATATATAATCTGGACTATCATAAACCCACATCTAATCTCTCATGTGTGGACATGTATCTGCATACATGTCATGTGTGTTCACAAGTATTTTGCATGTATGTTGTGTGAAAATATGTTCTGGGAACATGTATATACACACCTGTGGTTAGGCCTGAGACATGAAAGCTAAAAAAAAAATGTCTATGATATGCCCATGCAAATTGTGTGTGTACATATGAATGTCTGAAGTACACTTATATGCTGTGCTGTGCATGCCTGTTCATGCACATGCACATTACTGTGTTTGTGTGTATGTACGGTACAGACTTGTGTGTGTAGGTATATTTCTTGTTGTGCTTATATTTGTCTATGCATGTATTTGCATATATGTCTATCTGTATGCTGCACATTGAACGTGCATGTATTGGGTATATGTACACATACAGATGTCTTTTTCGCATGCATGTGGAGTGCATACACAGTAAATTCTCTCTCTTGCCCCTGAAGCCTGCTCTGCAGATCACTCTTTCATCTTTATCTTCTTGCTCTATCTAAGAGGCAGGGCTTTGTGGGGAGGCACACTATTATCATTCCCTGATTCCCACTGCCGAACTTGCCGTCTTTCATCATTTATCCTTGTTTGCTGTTTGTGGGGCATGTGAAAGATGAACTGACATTTTTTTTTTTTTTGCCAATAGTCATAAAGGACAGTAAAAAAATAATTAGATTTTGAATACAGAACTACAAACCTTGAGCAAACATCCAGCAACATTCACTCCTATGCTGATAGCCAAGTACAGTAAAAAGGACAGAATATACCTTTCCAGTTTAAGCAGAAAAAAAATGTTCTCTAGCACTGAATGCAAAATAATGCAATAATGCAGGTAGTTTATTTTTTGTTTACTTTTGTTTTAAAAACGGAATCTAATTCCTCTAAGTGCTGGTTGTGATTCAAATGATATTTTATGATAAATACTTCAGTTGATTTCCTCATGGACCCAGATGGAAGCTTTATTTTCCTTTAGTATTTTGATTTACTTTAAAAAATATACCATTCAATCAATGTGTTAGATCATGTATTTTAAGTCAGCCTATTAGTTTTTTTTTTTTTCTTTCTTGGCAAACCATTAATGTGACTCAAACACTTAGGTGGTAAGTTTTGCTTAAACTGCTATTGCCAAGTTTACATCATTGCTTTCGCAAAAAGTCTTTTACACAGGTAGTTCCTGGAAGGAACCTTTTGCTGGAGGCTCAGAGCAAGCTGTCATTCCCAAAGGAAAACACGAGAAAAAAAATCATTTATCACTTCATCCCTTTCCTTATCAAGGGTTTCTTCTCAAAGAATGAGGCTTATCCCTGAGGCTGTTTGGAAATTGACAATTCAAGAAGAATCAATGGAGAGCTGCATTTTTGATGGATGAACCATTAGAAAATTCTATGGCATTCTTCCCATGACCTTTTCTGGAGACAGATGAATAGCCTTCCAAAGGTTGCATTTTATTTTATGTGAAAAAAAAAAAAGGAAAAAAGACAAACCAACCACAGTGTATTAGAAACAACAGAAGGAGAGAGGTAATGAGAGTTAGAGGAAAAGGGAGAATGATTTTCAGACAGAGCTGACCTTGATACAGGATTTTTAAATCAAGGAAGTTCTCTATTTCCTGGAAGAGAACATTTAAAGCAACACCCCCCCCCCCAGTTAATATATTCACAAGCAATAAGTTTAATTTACATAGTTCATTTTTAAGTGCTCCTAACTCTATAGGTACAGTTGTGATTTTTTATGGCCCATGCAAAATTAGCACACATACACAAAATTAAACCTGGTAAGGTATGAACATATCAATAAAATGATGCATGGTATGTAGAAATATTGATTATCTAAGTGCTGACAGAGTGTGAGGGACATCTGTGACATGAGTCAAGAATCTATAGTGTTTCTTATGGGATTTGAATGTAAAAGTAGAGCTAAACCTCAAGAGGATTTAAATAATAGAGGCAAGCGATGTAGCTCAGTGGCAGAATACTTATCTAACATTTGCCTGGTCCTGGATTCCATCAACATCACTGCAAGATGGATGGATGGAAGGACTGATGGATGGGTGGGTGGGTGGATGGATAGATAGATAGATAGATAGATAGATAGATAGATAGATAGATATAAAAAAGGCAAACTGAAGCAGGTGTGAGGGTACACTTTTGTATTCCCAGCACTCAGGTGGACGAACAAGGAGGATTATGGGTAACACAAGATATCCTGAGCTACTGTATTAGTTCCTTTTGTATTGTTGTGATAGATATCATGATCAACTTATAAAAGAAAGAGTTTCATTAGGTTTATGCCTCCGTTGAGTTCAAGTTTATGATTGTGGAGAAAAGACATGGTGATAGGTGCCTGAAATAGCATCTGAGAGCTCACATCTTGACCCACAAGCAGAAAGCAGGGAGCAGCACAATGGTAATAATAGAAGTCTTTTAAAACCTTAAAGCTTTCCCGGAATGATACCTCTCTTCCCAGAATGCTATACCTCCTAATCCTTCCCAAACAGTTCTACCAACTGCTAATATTCATATGTTCATTTTATTCAAACCACCATACCTGCCCAGTAACTTTGGCTATCCTGAGCTACATTGTTAAATCTTAGCTCAATAAAACAAAACAGATAAAGCAGAACCAAAGAGGGTTGGCAGTAACAGATCCAGGACCTGGAGAAGAAAAGTGGTGACAGAGCTATCACACAATAATGGAGAAAAGAGGATGGCAAGGAACATTTTTCTACTTGAGACATTAATAGCTCCATTGTAATTTACATGTTATAAAGTATTAAAATTATTTTCATAAAGTATTCAAATAATTTTATTTTTGTCTTATGATATATATAACTTAGCTGAAAAGCAAAACAATTTTATGTTTTCTAGTTCAACACTAATATTTTGTGCATAACTTCAACCAAACTTTATTCTTAAGTCCTGTTTCTCAAGTTATTACTACTCTATTAACCACTAATGAGGTCATAGCCTTATAGATCAACTATCTTAGGATGAATGAACTATTTTGCCTGATTTATAATCTTAAACAGTGACAATTACAAGAAGAATGAAAAAAATTCAGGAAATGTTTTAGGAGATGATTGCCTTCCTATGTTGGGTGTTGGGATGTGTTATTGATGTTTCTGTATCACTTTGGGTTACCTTGATAAACTCACCTCCAACAAATCATGTATTAAGTGAAAGGAAGTAGGTAAAGCAATGGTATTTTAAAAGCATAGATTGGTGTTAAAAAGAACATCCTCATGAAATCAATCTGCAAAATAACAGGGATTATAACAAAACCCAGGCACCTTTACACTGAAGATCTTGACAGATTTTAAGAAATTTTAAAGTGGTCAGCTGGAAGTCAAAACAATGAGCTATTTGACAATGAAGTACCCCTCCCCCAATCCATTAAAAATGGCAAATAAACATTGCTATGTCTTACAAAGAACTTCACTGCAATAACAAATTAGTTGGCAAATAGTATAAATTGGGGGAAATTTCCACTGTAAATATTAATTTTTATGATGTTTTCTTCAACTTAAGAAACCAATTTCTTAATACTTCAGAGTGCATGTTGTAAATGTTCAATCATTCTATCCATTTCTATCCTGTTGAAATTCTCTATGAATAGTAGCTTTAAGTCAGGCACCATGGAGGGAAAAGACTAGCCAAAGGCAAGGGGAGATGGCTCAGTGGGTTCTCAAAAAGCAAAACCTGAGTTCAAAACCCAACCCCCACAAAAAGCTGGGCATGGCTAATGTGTGCTCCCATGGGGATGGAGAAGTTATTACTGGTGCTTGCTGGAAGAGGTGGTCTCAAGGAATAAGACTGAAGGTGATAGACAAAGATACCTGTTACCTATACATGTGCTTCCATCCCAATATGTACACCACACACAGTCTCAAGAAGAGAGAGAGAGAGAGAGAGAGAGAGAGAGAGAGAGAATAAATCTCTTAAGATATTCTTATAAGAAGAGAAGCAGAAGCTGTTAAAGAGTCAAAACTAATTTGACCTTAAACACACAGAACAATTAGAGCAGGCTTGTGGATAACTGATAAGTCATTTAGGCTAGCTTTATTACAGATTCAGTAAGTTACAGTTTAGAAAATGCTGAATTAGACTATGATGTTAGTGCAGAGTGTATTGGTGATATGCATGTCCAACTAAGGCACAATTACTTAAAACATTCAAATAGTGGCAAAATTCCAGGAGGCATAAAGAAAAAGTTTATACAGAGTAAGGCTTGTAGCCCCCTACTCTGGAGGTTCAGGTAAAAGGACCATCTCTACTGTGGTCTAATGAGTAGTTTCAAAGCCATTTTGAGCAATGAAGTAAGATCCTGTCTAGAACCAGCAAACACAATAGGCACACTACAAAGACACTTGCACAGAGATGCTTGTTACAGCACCTTCACAATGACTGAGTGATGGAAGAAACCTAGGCATCTGTCAATAGATGAATGGGCAAAGAAAATATGGTACATGTCACAACAGAACTTCATCTAGTCATAAACAGGAATGAACTTAGGCCACTTGAAGGAAAATTGACACAATGGGAAAGAATCTCATTAAGCAACATAACTATGATTTAAAAGATAAATATAACATTTTTCTCTTTTATAGTACCAAAACTTGTTATTTTATAGACATAAAATCATATACACATAGATATATATGGCCTAAAAATAGAAACAAAACTCTCTAGAGAGACATAGAGGTCTATTGGTATGGCGGAGGGAAGAATAGAAAGGGGGAGGTATGTTGTATAGAGGGATATAATTAAAGAATATTAAATACTAGTCTAAAATGTCCTATGAAATACAGTTCTATGTATAATAAATATATTCCAATAAAATATTTTATAAATTGATAAAAAGGACTGGAAATGTAGCTTAGCTGCATGTGTGAGGCCTTATATTTAATTCTCAATGAGAGAGAGAGGGAGAGAGAGAGGGAGAGAGAGAGAGAGAGAGAGAGAGAGAGAGAGAGAGAGAGAGGTGGGGGAGAAGGAAAGGGGGCGGGGAGTGGGGAGGGGGACAGAGACAGAGACAGAGTGACAGAGAAAGACAGAGTCAGAGAGACAAAGACAGAGATAGACAGAAGCAGAGATAGAAATAGAAAGGAGGAGACAAAGACATACAGAGACACAGAGAGAGTATTTAATGAAACATCCTTAAACAGTTAAGGGACAATAAGAGTGGGATCTCCTGGGACAGAAGCTAAGCCAGCTGACAAGCCTTGGTCTCTACATAAGAGATCTAGAGTCAATTACCATTCATCCGTTCCTACTTCGTATAATATGAGTGACAGCTTGTCTTCTTTGAGTAACCTATTTAGGGAAGATGATGTAAATTGAGGAAACTTCAAATCAGAGAGAAGAGTGCTTCTCCTTGAAGTTTCAGAAGGCCTCTACACATTTTAAACTTCAGGTGCTACTTCATGAAGGATGACTAATCTATGTGTGTCACCAGGGAACAAAATATAGTTTTGTCCCTCTTGTGGTCTCATTTGCTTTGGAATTACAGGACACACTAAGAGATTTCAGGGTGGACTTAAGAATCAAGGGAACCCATTAGCTCTCTGAGAACATGGGATAGGCATCCTATAATTCACTTAAGCACTACCCAGAGGTCATGTAATTATCCTGTGAAGTAACTCTTCCAGTGGAATTGGAACACTAGAATATTTGTGTGTGTGCTTTAAAGGTGAATATTTACCACATACTAATCTGGGTGCACAGTGGCATAATATCTTGCTTAACTACAGAACCTCTGAGACCAAATAGAGTCACAAATCTTTACACCATCTTCCAGCCATCTCCTAGCAAGGCCCTTTGCCACATGCCCTTAGGTATACCCTTCCATTTCTTTCTTACAATGGCTCCACCGAGAGGCTCCTTTCCAATCTTGTAAGAAGAAATGTGCTCTGTGCTCCTGCTTATAGGCTACTGAAGTAATCTTATTAGTGTTCTTCATGCATTATCTCCCAAACTAAATCTTACAATATGCTAAAATTTAGCAATTGCTAATTTGTTTAATGTCCATATCTAATATTATTAGGAGAACACAGCTTAAAGCATTTGAAAAATGACTCAAACTAAGGTGAAAGAATGAAGATGATAGTTGAATTATGAGCACATGCAGAAAGTAGAGATTTTTTTAAACAATTTAAAAAATAATTTGTGCTTTAAATTGTGAAAGAGATTAAGGAAGTATTTAATAGGCTGATAGAAAAGAAGGCAATATAGTGTAAATGAAGTAAAAAACAGTTATATATTTCTATTTACTCACTATTTCCTCAGTACATTGGTCTTAAAAACACTCAAAAATCTTTATTGCCTTTGAAAATTGCAATGTAATATGCAAAGAGTAGCTCATATTTAAAGAACAGTATGTATCTCTGTTCGTTTGTATTTAATTTCTAATCTAGAGTTGCCAAGGCAATGAAGTGGAATAGCTTGTGTTAGCTTTTAACATTTTAGTTTTCTCATTTCCTGGAATTTTTTGCCATGAAATTCCATCAAATATTTTCATTAAATAATTGCAGATGAAAATTTTCCATTGGCTTAAAGGCAACAATATAGCATAGTGGCTAAGAGCTGAGAGATGGACTCTATATCAGTTATTAATCTTTTTTTTCTACTGCCACGAGGTTTAACAAAGGGCACTGCAAATATTAGGCAAACACTCTACCATAATGCTAAATCTCTAAACCACTGTCTTATCCATGGGTGAAAGCTACACCATCCTCAAGGTCAAGAAGGGGAATCAGACTGCACAAGCAACTACCCCATAGTTCTATAGTTTGTATAATTGCAAAAACTTCTCGAAATACAAGCATGCCAGTGTGTCATGGCTGACTCGGAGCTTGTTCCCCATGAGCTTAGGCATCCTAGGGCTGAGTAACGTTGCATAATTTCAAGCCTTGGTTAGACTAGGAAGTTTGCTGTAGTTGGATTCCCTTTTCATAAATTATTTGTACTGCTGTTCAAATTGAATGAAATGTATGGATTTTAAGAGAGTTTTTTTTCTTCTTACAGAATCATGCTTATGTAGTGCATTTAAAAACTATTAAAATAAATTAAAAAAAATTCACACAGACGACTACTAGTAAGTCATCCTCCTTGTCTATGCCCTCCTCTGGGTGGGGGTAGCTATTGACACTTTATTACTTGTCCCCTTTTCTCCTTTCTACCCAAGTAGCAGCTCCTTTCCTGTGTGAAATAATTGTGCTTCTCCCATAGTGCTATTGTCTCTGTGTGTCTTGCTTTGTTTGGTTTTCTTAGTCTGACATCTCCATGCTCACCTTGAGGAAGAAATTCAGGCAGTTGGCCAAGTTGCATATCGTTTGTGTAAATATTTATGTTGCTGTTTCCCCAAGTCTACTCATCCTTTAGAATTAATTATTATGTTCTTCGAGGAGAACTTGAATTAGAAAGAAAATCGTGTTTATACAAAGCTGGGAAGACTTTTAAGGTCAGAAAACACTATAAAAATGTTTTTGAGAATATCAACAGTGTGCTAGTTTAAAGAAGAAAATATACCCGTATACTTGGGCTGCTCCCACCTCTGGCCAGATATGACTAATTTTGGAGTGGACAGAAAAGAAAAAAAAAACAGTGGAGAAATGTATAGATGTTTGAAATACTAAGAATATGAGACCAATAGCTCATTCATAAACAGGGCAACTATAGCAACTGTACTGGCTAGGTTTGTGTCAACTTGACACAGCCGGAGTTATCACAGAGAAAGGAGCTTCAGTTGGGGAAATGCCTCCATGAGATCTAGCTGTGAGGCATTTTCTCAATTAGTGATCAAGGGTCCCTTGTGGGTGGGGCCATCTCTGGGCTGGCAGTCTCGGGTTCTATAAGAGAGCAGGATGAGCAATCCAGGGGAAGCAAGCCAGTAAAGAACATCCCTCCATGGCTTCTGAAACAACTCCTGCTTTCTGACCTGCTTGAGTTCCAGTCCTGACTTCCTTTGGTGATGAACAGCTGTATGGAAGTGTAAGCCAAATAAACCCTTTCCTCCCCAACTTGCTTCTTGGTCATGATGTTTGTGCAGGAATAGAAACCCTGACTAAGACANCAGGGGAAGCAAGCCAGTAAAGAACATCCCTCCATGGCTTCTGAAACAACTCCTGCTTTCTGACCTGCTTGAGTTCCAGTCCTGACTTCCTTTGGTGATGAACAGCTGTATGGAAGTGTAAGCCAAATAAACCCTTTCCTCCCCAACTTGCTTCTTGGTCATGATGTTTGTGCAGGAATAGAAACCCTGACTAAGACAGCAACTCACCTGCTCCATTGAGGCTGGGGAACACCTTAGATGGGGAGGTGGGAAAAAAAAGGAAGAGTTCCAGGATGAGGAAGAGTGCTGTCTTCTAACATCATATGGCTACTGGAATCATAAACTTGCAGCAGCTTGGGTTACTCAATAAGAAGAGCACCAGATCAAACCATGGAAGACTATTGCATAGGTGAAATAGATTCTCTGTGCCCTGCCCCTTTCTGATGAGCTACTGATAGCTGATAGTTGAAGCAGGAGGTACAATCAGGCTTTTCTGAGCATGTGGCCACTAGTAGGTTTCCTGACACTCAAGGATATATGTACAGTCCTAAGAATATTTAGAAGGTTATTAAAAAATCTGGTGTTGGGAGGTGGACAGGTTGAAGAGGCTAAGGGTGAGTTGTAATGGTCTCACGTTCAGTTCCTCTGTGCAATATTCATAGTCAGCCAGTTCCTAAAGATGCTACCCATCGAGGTCAAGGATTTCCAGAGAGTCTGTGATATTTCAATCCCCTGACTGACAAGTGATCCTTTCCTAATGCTGCTATCTACTGTGCAGCACTGTGATAATGAGAATCATCATCTTTCCTGAGACCAAATACCTGACCCAAATAACTTAAAGGTAGAAGACTTTGCTTTGACTTATAGGTTAGGGGATGCAGTCTACCATGGAGGTAGCTGGTCACATGGCATCTGTCCTCAAGAAGTAGAAAGTAATGAATCCTGGTGCTCAGGTAAATATCCCCTTTATCTGTAGTCCAGGGTTCCTGCCCATAGCATACATGTTGTTCACATTTAGGGTGGATCTTCGACATTAATTTTTCTAATTAAAAAAAAATTACAGATACACTGAGGGTTGTTCATATGATGACTCAAATTCCAATGAAGCTGAGGCTAAGGATTAACGATCATAGGAAGGAAGACCCACCTTGATCATGGTTGGGGACCATTCTGTGAGCTTGGGACACAGGCTGAATAGAAGGGTATAAAAGGAGAACGTGAATTTAGCATCACCCTTCACCTCACATTGCCATTTGATTTGCGACCAGCTTGCCTCCTTTTCCTGCATAGCTCAAGTGACTTTCAGCATTGTGCCTTGCATGCCATGATAGACTGTACCCCTCCTCAAATTCTGGGCACAAACATATCCTTCCACAAGTGGCTTCCTGTCAGGTATTTTGTCACCCCAACTCAAAAAGAAACTAGCCCATGGCTGAATTCATGGAAATGAATCCCTTTATCATATTCACTTGGAAGCATCATGTAGCAAATAAATTTAATGTAATTTTGGTGCTGTCAGTCAATATCAAGTTTTCTTGGCATTGGTATTATTTTAGGTTTAACATGCCCAAAGAACTATGGACAGTCCAAGTTTTCTTTAATACATAACCAAATCTTCCCTGCTCTAGACATTAATGTACTTTACAAGCAAATACAATATTCCTACATACACATTTATCTTTCTGCTCCTGTTTTGCAAGTTTGCTCTAGTTTGTCTGTCATTTTGGAATACTTGTAATCCCAAAGGCATTGAATATATTGATTCCATACCTAAATGTAATTCAACTATGAACAACCATGTAAAAAGCCAACAGATTTTTCAGATATGTGGTTGCCCAAATGAAGAGGAGGAAAGAGAAAAATATGGATGAATATTTCAGAAATAAAATATGTGCTGAGGAATGCTACCATTGCAAAATATGCAAATGTTTGAATTTCTGGCCCTGGTTAGTGTGAAGAATTAAAAGCTGTGATGTGTAGTGTGAAAAATTCTAGGCTGATTTGGTGGTTTTGTGATAGATGATGCACAGTTAATGACAAAGCATCCTTGTTAGCATGCTAAGGACCTCACAACTGCCGCCCTGCTCTTTCTAGTTTATCATTACAGGAACACTCAAGAAAAATAACAGCTGGGAAGCTTAACTCTTCTCTGCATCTCTTGGGGTGGGGTTGACTGTGTTGAAGAGTAACTTCTGTGGAAGTAGGCTAAGCAAAAGGACTGTAGGTGGCAAGGCAGTACCAAACTACTACCGAGATAACTATCATATTAATGTGATAATGAAGGAATCAAAATGAAACACACATAAAATAAGCTCAAAATATTGTTTGGCTTTTGAAGGGGGAAATTACCTTAGTATATGCAATGGTTTGCTACACTCAGAAAGGACTAAGTCTAGCTTCTGTCCTCAAATGCCCAGTGCAAATAGATTTTCGCATAGGTTATCTCCATGTCACCAAGTAAAAGGGCAAATTATTTAGTCTTTATTTTTCACTTGCATGTCCAGCAATGCAATTTCCTGCTTCTTAAACACCTCATCCAACCAGCATCTCTATGCTATCCATGTTTCCTTCTTTTAAAAAAAATTATTTTTATTTCAGGTGAAATGTGTTAATGCTTGCTTGTATATATTCACACCATACGCAGAGGCCAGAAAAGGATGTTGGCTCTTGTTGAACTGGAGTTACAGGCAGTACTGAGCAGCCCAATATGGGTGCTAGTAACTGAACCCAGGTCCCATGAAAGAGTACCACATAGTATCTCCTCATGAGGCATCTCTCCTGCCCCTACATGCCAATTTTTAAATTTCATGGATCACCCTGAGTAGTCTTCTCTGACTTGTTCTATTCTGTTCTTATCCAGGTTGAAGGAATCAACTGTCTTTTAACTGACAATGCCCTTTTGTTTGGGTTTGTGACATAGACTTATATATACAAGTGTTAATTATATATTTCCTCTGAATGTCTCAGAAACTCTTAAATTAAAACAGTCACAGGGAGAATGTTGGATTTCCTTGTTTCTACTACATTGCACCCAGAACTAGCCTTCCTTTAAAGTTTCATAGCTCAGGTAAAAGGATTGTCAATTAGCAGTTTTCAAGGATTTTCATAGACATTTGAGTCTCCATCAGTTACAAGCTTGTACATGGATGTTTCTCCAAACCTTCCTGGGAGCAATAAATATCTTATTAACACAACATCTGTACATTGAAGAATGGACAAAATCCTCCTTTTTTAGGAGTCTCAGGCTTCATACATCAGCTACAAAATATTATTATAGTTTGCTACCTAAAGAGATCATAAAGTAGAGCTAAAAATTAGACTTATGGCATAAATTAAATAATTAGTTTTTGAAACAGGTTCCCATGTAGCATAAAATGGTCTCAGGCTGGCTGCTTACTGGAGAAAATCTTGTCGGGAAGGACTATGATTCTCCTGCCTCTCTTTCCCAAATACTGAGATAAATATATGCTACTTAGTCTAGTTGATGGGATATGGAGAATTGTACCCAGGGTCTCATACATGCTAGGCAGGTGCTGTGCCAACAGAATTACATTCCCAACCCACAGTATGAACTTTTTTCACACTGGCACCAAAGAAGTTGTGGTCTCTTGCAACTATTTCTAAAGTATTAGAGGCTGTGCATACATTTAACAATCAGTTAACAACAGTCCTATCATGAGTTTTCATGTCCTGGGAACAAACCCAGGTAGAAAGGATCCAAACTGAAACTTCTGCAGATTTCTTCACCTTCACAACGTAAGTGAAATTGTCTGGGGGTTGCAGGGTTGAGTGCCTCTATTAAGACTTCAAGGTGCAGATGTGGAGATTCCTATCACATGCACCTCCATTTAACTTGCTTTTTTGTCTGATAAAGAAGCCAGATGGATTTTACAGACAGACTTGGATTAGCACAAACTTAATCAGCAGTGATAACAATCACAGCTGTTATACCAGATGTGGTTTCTTCCTTGGAATAAATCAACATTGCCTCTGGCTGCTGATATGCACCATGCACCCATTGATTGAGTAAACGCCGCCTTTGTGATGTTCATCAATAAAGATAAGCAGACAGAGCTTACCTTCTTCTAGGGAAGCAGTCAACCCCACTACCTTATCACAGGATTACACTGTGCCTCTGGCTTATAAAACAATAGATTCCTGGAAGATTTGACTGCTTAGATATCCTACAGGATACCATGCTAGACTGTTGCCCTAAAAATCTCATGTTACAGAGTCCTGAGATTATTATGAGCACCTTAATAGCCAAGATGAAGGGAGCACTGAGATATCCATTGTTTTGGAAAAGCTCCCAAAGATGATGATGTCTGGGAATACTAGGGAAGAATTCTTCAAAGTAAGAGGCCACTAAGATGGGCCTGTTTCTCAATAATCTCATGATTATAGTATAACTCTAGATATTGCTATTCTGGCATACTCTCCAGATACCTTTCCAGTTATCAGCTTTGAGAGAATTGTTGAGCAAGAGAAGGCTTACTTAAAAGCAAGCTATGGTAGAACTTCCTTCTTACTTGGACTGTGTTACCCAAGTTGACTCATTGTTACTGAGCTGCAGCTGAGTTTCCCAAACTCGGGAAAGCTTCAAGTGAAGAATAAGGAAATATCCTAAAAATTTGAAGAAAGAGTAGATAGTTTCCGTTATGTTTGTATGAGCAAGGTAGCTGATATAAGAGACTTAATTACCAAAGGAAGGAAGGATTTTTCTTGGCTCACAATTTCTGACTGTCCTGACCACAGTTTCTTGAAAGCATATACTTCAGCATAGCACTGTGGCATTGGGAGACAACTTTTCACATTATAGTCCACAGGAAGTAGTGGTAGAAAGTGGCTATGGATAGTGTACCCAAGGGACCTGACTCCTGTGGTCTACTTATTCAGTAGGCTGTATCTGACGAAGCTTCCAGAACTTCTGAAAATAGACACATCAACTGGAAACTATGCATCTAAAACATAAGTCTGTGAGGAACATTTTAGATTCAAAAGATAACAGGGGGACAGCAGCTATTGACAGCATTTTACATCAGAAAAGTCATTCTTGTTTCGATCTCAGGCTCAGGGGCAGAATGAATGTTTGACTATGGGATGATAGTAATTATGTGATACAACTTTATAAAGTAGGATTTATCTGACCTACTGAACCATAAATTTCCTTTGAATGTGCAGAGCACATTTCATTATGAAATGGAAATTGTATAAGTGAGAGAGATGCCCTGTCTCAATAGGTATGTAGCACACAAATAAATTATCTAAAGATTGACTTTTTCTGTGTCTGAGCTCAGCTTGCCATGAAGCATACTACTGTATCTTTGCTTCTTATCTCCCAATACCTCTTAAAAAACAGAATGTCTCCAGAGGAGGGAAAATATGAGTCTGGCTTACAGATGGATCTTTATAGTATGTCTCCATAAGCCCAAAGTAATGGCTTCGTGGAATACTATATCTCAGCCTAACTCTAAAAATGGCCTGGAGGTTAGTGGTGTTCCATGTCATGCTATGGAAGATGTCTTGATGCTCAGATATGATTTTCTTTTCTGTATACATACGTCTTCTTTCCTATTGAAGTGACCATCAATGAATGGCCATTGTGGTAGAGAAGAAATCAAACAACAGAAGTAGCCAAGAACAATATATCTCTTAGGCCCACTTCCAAAGACTTATTTCTTCCATCTAGGCCATACTTTATACATTTTTTTTTCAGAATCTCCCAAAATAGAACTACATACTAGAGATCAAACATCTAAAATATGAGCCTGTTGGTGCTCTTCAGACCTGAAGCACTATATCATGCCAGCTACTAATGGCAGATGTATTGGCAAAGTACACATCTGACCAAAGGATGCAGGACTCATGCTTGTTTTCCATGCTTCCCTGTTCTCTTTCAATATTGCTACAGTGCTGTAAATAACATCTTCATTGACATAGGCAGTGAATTCTCCTTCTGCGTCATCAGTGCTTTGTCTCCTGCCAGGACATAGACTGACATATTTCATAAATTGCTGGAAGGTCTTTCTGCTCTAAGTTTTTATTAGTAATAACACAGCCCAATATTAGCACCAACTCTCCTCTGACTACCACTTCTAAAAGCTTTCTACTCTGGTCATTTTCTACTTTCAAGATGGTTTGTAGATGATTCCTCCTTCTAGGTATCACTTCTTTTTGCAATAAGATCAGACACATCTACAGCTCTGCTTGCTAGAGAGAGAGAGTACACGTCTGTACTTCCTAGTAGATCAACTTAGCATTTGTCTTTATGCCTTGCCCAAGCCAATGGAAGGCTAGGTATAGGAGATAATAATTGAAGAGGCTATAAATATAATTTTAGGATATGATCTGCCCACTTGGACTTCTACATTCACACAAGAAGAACTATATGGCTGTAGAATCAATGATATGTGATGTCACCCTGAAACTTCCCTACAGCCTAAGGAATAAATTCAGTTCATAGTAACAGAGAGCACCAGACATGTTTTCATTTCTCTTCCTCCAACTCTTGCTACATCCACCCACACCTATTCTTTTCTATTCTGTAGTTTGGTTTGATCTTATATAGGTCTTGTGTAGACAATCACATCTGCTATAAGTTCATGAGTGCAGAATACTGTTGTGGCTAGAAGATAGTGATTTCTTTTGTCTTTCACAATTTCTAGGTCTTAAATACATCCATCCCCTCTTCTGTATAATCACTGAGCACTGAAAATAAAGAAATGTCATATAGATGTCCCAATCTGTGGCAGAATACTCCTCAGACATTTCTTTTCCACATTAAAACAAGTTTCGGCATTAGCTACTATCCACTGCAAACAAACCAAACCAAAACCAAAACCTTCTCTAATGAATGCTAAGAGCTACAAAGAGTTACATTTTTCAAACACAAATACTTCATAGATTTTTGTGTTTTAGACAAATTAATATAACAAAATGAACAAGCATTTGTATTTACACGGGGCCTGTTCTTGAACATTGTCTTACACAAATGTTAGTTGAATGACCTTAGAGATTATTGTACTCTCAGTTTCAACTCCCTTTATCTGTCTTTACGTATTCATTTTAATTATTTCAAAGACCACTGGGTATAATTATGAGAAAATGTGTGTTAAAAGTATCTGTAATTAGTTGTTCTCCAGTTTCTTATGTTACCAGCATTTCATGAATATATACTTTAGGGCCTGGGGAGATACCTCAGTAAAAAATGCTTGCCATGGGAGCACAAGGACCTGACATACAAGACACTCATGTAGAAGAGCTGGGTGTGCCCTTGAAGTATCCCTGGAAGTATCTGTGCTAGGATAGCAGAGACAGATGGAAACCTGAGACTCACATCAGTCTGCTAGCTTGCTTGGTGAGTAAGTGAAGAATTGATTTCTACAAAATTAAACTGTACAGCATCTTTTATTGTTATTGGATATTTTCTTTAGTTACATTTCAAATGTTATCCCCTTTCCCGGTCACCCCCTGGAAATCCCCTACCCCTTTGCTTCTATGAGGGTGTTCCCCTACCCACCCTCACACTCCCACCTCCCCACCTTGGCATTCCCTAAACTGGAGCATCGAGCCTTCACAGGAACAAGGGCCTCTCCTCCCATTGGTGCCCAACAAGGTTATCCTTTGCTACATATATGGCTGGAGCCATGGGTCTCTCCATGTATACACTTTGGTTGGTGGTTTAGTCCCTGGGAGCTCTGAGGGGTCTGATTGATTGATATTGTTGTTCTTCCTATGGGTTGCAAACCCCTTTAGCTCCTTCAGTCCTTTTTCTAACTCCTACATTGGGGACCATGTACTCAGTCCAATGATTGGCTGTGAGCACAGCATCTTAAGAATCATGCCTGACTTTAAACACTAGCATCCATATGTATATGCATAAACATGCTCAGAACCAGGTGTGTGTGTGCGTGTGTGTGTGTGTGTGTGTGTGTGTGTGTGTGTGTATGTGTGTGTGTGTGTGTGTGTGTGTGCTTTCACATGCAGCTCACTCATTTACATACATTGAAATACATATATCTTAAACGAATAAAAACAACAGGGCCTGGATCATCAATGACTCAGCAGTTAAGAGCTCTTGCTTCTCTTTCAGAGTATCTGGGTTCAATTCCTGGTAGCTACATAGTGGCTCACAACCATCTATGACACCACTTCCAGGGGCATCTGATGCACTATTCTGACCTCTGCAGGCATGTGCTTTGTGCACATGCATAAATGCAATCAAGCAATCATATGTAAGATATAAACACATCTACATAAAAGAAAGACAATAAAAACTACGAGAAAAGGAGAGAAGAAAATAAAATACTTCCATCACCTTAAATCTCCAGGAAGGCTTTTCTGAGGGAATGGCCTAATTCTTTTGAAGCTGGGCGTGGTGGCGCATGCCTTTAATCCCAGCACCTAGCAATGTTAAAAGTGAAGATAATTCATCAGGTTGATGCATTGCCTCCACTCATTACTTTTATAAAGCTTTGTAAGTACTACTTTAAGCACCTTTGTAGGTACTACTTTAAGCACCACTCAACCAAATTTCATAGAACTGTAGTATCCTCATAGGATGTCCTAGGGCAAACTCTTCTGGGAAGTGATTTGAATGTTTTGATATGGCTACCCTGTTCAGACCTAGTTGAGTTTCCGATTAACTTTTAAGAAACCAGACCAATTTGTGTGTGTGTGTGTGTGTGTGTGTGTGTGGTGGGGGCGTGTATATGTTTGAAGACAAAGACAAGCAAAGGAGTAAATCAGGAATGCCTTCCAAAAGGCAGCAGCACAAGTCTATCCTGTTCAAAAAGCACAACCAACCAAAGGGATATGGTGAGCATGGGTTCTTTTATTGGCAACTGCCTTGTGTCTTTTATTTTCTGTACTCTGTGTTCAGAAAGAGGAACTGCCACGACTCTCAGAAACCTATTCACCTGACATTTTATGATTGAGTTTTCTGATGCAGAAAGCGTCAGTGGCCACTGGGCAAAATATTAAATGAATTCTGGACAAAGATCTCTGACCCAAAGCCAAGGTATCCACAACTAGCCATCAATCTGCCAGGTTCTACTCTGAGTTTGAGGCATAGTGTGCTGATTTCATGGACCAGAGAGTCTGTTCATCTGGGAGTCCTGCTAGCATCATTTCTGTTAAATGGGGGAAGAAATCAGTGGCCATAGCTTGTCATGACTGTACTCTGAAGGGCTGCATTTGACAAGCATTGAAAATGAAGAAGGCTGGACAGTAGGAAACAGCTTTGGCACCTGTGGATGAGCAGTTGCTGTGCAGACAATGAAAGTGTAGCCCTAATGCATACAGTAGATGTTACCGTCAATTGTCCAGTTAAAAAAAAAGTATAGTTTCTACAGCAAAGAGATAAATCCCCCAATGAGCCACAGATAAGCCTCCTAAGCCACAGCTGTTTGAGATGTTAGGTCTTTTGTACAGTACCTTCCGTCGCTCACTGTATGGAATTGTCACAACATCTAAAAGGAGACACTTGCAGAATGTTAAAATGAGATAATTAAATTGGAGAATGTGTGGGAGCTCTTCTGCTTCATATTTAATAGGCTTTCCATAAATCTATTATGTTGAAACTGTTATTAAAAGGAAAGCTTTGACTCCTAACCCATGCAGCTAAAGTCACACAAGTGTCTCTAGGCACTATGCTGTAATAATAAAAGGAATATTTGGGAAATGTGATATGTTTTTGAAGTATGTTTACAAGGTCACACAGGGAATCGGATTTGGAGCTATTCAAATTTCCCATGGAAATGGATCAACTGATTGTAGTAGATTATTTTAAGAAGTAAAATTTTCAAAAAAATACATCCAACTTTCCCCAATAATGTCCCCTTGAGAAATGTTCATCTATTTATAGCCTTCTTGGTCACATTCTTCTGGTTTTATCGATTTTGGATAACTTAGCGTTTTCTAATCCATCTGAGCCTCTTTGGAGGCAAACTTTCTATTTTACAGGAAGTTGGTTTTTAAGTGAGACTCAAAGTTCTTTTTATTCATCACTTGAGAGAATTATTAGTGTCCCTGTCTTGGTTTGTAACTCCCTTAAAGACAAAGGTTGCTGTGACGTTTATTATCACCCTTGCCTCTTGTGAATATTTATTTTCCGTTTAAAGAAAACATTGAACCCTCTTCCTTGAGAGACTCTGACACTGTGATGGCTTCCCAAGTAGGTTTTCATTTTTTTTTTTTTTTTGCAGCCAAGTTGACTAAATGAACGAGTTGGTCACATTTCCTTCGCTCACCCCTCATCTGTTCTCTGTCTCTCCATCACTGGAAAGAACCTCTGTGTAAAGCATTATTTCAGCATGTAATTTTGAGTCCCCAAATCAGGGTTTCAGAGAGAGGAAAGTAGGCCTTAACAGAAAACTTCTTCAAACATCCATGAGGCTGGGTTAGCACAGGGCAGCTCGGCATCAAAGCAGTTATTTGGAGGTTTTAAGACTGAGTAATGAAAAGCTTTCAGACTGCTCCTCTGATTGTCTCGACAACTTCTCTTGAAAGTCACTTAGCTGTTTTTATTACAAATAAAATCTTTTAGTTTACAGGAAAATGAATGCACTTCTAATAAATTCTGAAGTTGTACATCTTCAACTCTGGTGACCAGAATAGTAAGATACCAAGTTGACCTAAATAATTTGTGCCCATTTTTCTCTGTGTCTCTCTCTGTGTGTCTCTGTCTCTGTCTCTGTCTCTGTCTCTGTCTCTGTCTCTGTCTCTCTCTCTCTCTCTCTCTCTCTCTCTCTCTGTATGTTTAATGCATGTATGTGTATGTGCAAGCCCAGGTACAGTTGCAGGTATAGATATAGGTATATATATAAGTATAGAGCATGTGTATTTGTATCTGCACTGTGTGCAGCAACCATAGGAGGTCTTCAAATGCACTACTCTCTACCTTAACCCACTGAGACAGTATCTTATTGAACCTGGAGAGGCCAGTTTTCCAGGTAGGTTGGTTGTCCAGCAAACCACAGTGTTCATCTTGTTTCAGACATCTCTATCTCTCTTCCCAATTCTGGCTGTGCAAGGACCTGTAGCTATGCCTGGTTTTTACATGGATGCCTCAAACCTGGACTCTGGTTTTTATGCTTGTACAGCAATCATGCTTAACCCTCCCCCAAAGCTATCTCCCACCCTCTATCTATCTCTTCCTATTCTTTCAATATAAAAGATGTCACCTGTCTCAGCAGAAAGCAAAAATAGCCATTTTCATTCTCTAAAGGATGAAAGTTGCTTGTCCTTGGTGTTTTCAGTATTTAGTCCAGTGTGGAAACACGTTTTTCTACCAAAGAGACACTACAGCTTCAAAAATATTGAGTTCTGTGTACTAAGAAGCTGTATATCACAGCTAGCTGATTGATGGATGATTCTGGAAAACTCAGAAAAGTTTCAACCTTGATAGAAGAAGATAGTAAGAATGTTCATGTCTCTATTATGGTTTGTCCCATCCCAATGGTGCTTCAATTTTAACAAAATGATAACATCTAAATAGCACTTGACTTGAATTTAGCACATCACAGACACATACATTGTAGATTCCCATGGTGAAACTGATGTCAACTACAAGGTAAGAAATTCAGCGAGTAAACATTTATCAAGGGCTTTTGTAGGATATCAGAAGACTTGTGGATACTATATTCACTGTCCTGCGTGATGTCTATTCATCCAAACAGTCATGTTCTGATAAAGAAAACCTTGTGGTGAGTGAAGACAACAATCTTACATTGTTTCACATAATAGTCTAGGAAGAGGAGAGATGTTTATGCAAAAGATGATGCAAATAGGTGAGAATGCCCTGTTTCCCATCCCATAATAGACCTCCCTTGATCTTTCTAAAACGGTGTTCACCTAAGAGGCCTTGGATTTCTTGAGAATTCATTTGAATCAAGTACACTAACCAAGGCAAATTATATGGCATACTAATGTTTATTGTATGCCTTAGGTTGCATGGTCCATGCTACTGTAGTATGCAGGCAGATAATGTTGAAATGTTTCAAGTAGAAGCTCCTTCCTCAATGCAATTTCACATTAAAGTCAGGAGAAATTGTAGATGATGAAAAAAATGTTATTGGCCAATGTGAGTTTTGTCTTTATGCAATAGTACAAGAATTTTAGTTCTTATTTCTACCAATAGCTTTGATTAAAAATTTTTAAACATTTTTTTTCAATTAGGGAGTTACTTTGTTTATTACCATTAACAATGCAATATTAATTTCTGATTACTTTGAAATCATGATGCATTTTTTTGCACTTAAGTTTTAGTTTTAAGAATTTAATACGCTTGTAGCCCAAGGATAATTGATATGTTTTTATTTATTGGTCTAGTTACAAACACATGACTGTGTTTTTATACATATGTAGTAGTTTTGTTGGTATGTGTGTGCATGTGGTGTGTTTGTGTGTGTCCGCATGCTCATACATGTAATATATGTGTGTGGATGTGTGCTTGTAACCTTTCCCATGCACACATGTAAATATGTCAGGAAGATGTTAACTGTCCTACTATCACTTTCTCTCTTAGTCCCTTGATAGAAGGTTTCTCACTGAACCTTCAACTAGACTGGCAGCTGATATTCCTCTCACTGTAATTTTTTCCACTGTCCCTTCTGGTGCTGGAATCACAGGCATGTTCAAGATCATTCTTAGATTTTTTTTTTTTTTTTTTTTTTTTTTAGTATGGGTCCAGAGAATTTGAACACAGATCATCATGCTTACATAGCAATTGCTTCTACTAACTAAGCCATATCCTCAGCCCCAGAAAAGGCAATTTTGTAGTTTACCTTACAGTTCTTTTGCATCACTAAGAGCAATAATGCACAGAGGAAATAAAAATGTACTAGGGCCTGAAGATTGGATTTTAGCCCTAATTCTATCTGTAAACTTCTTTAAGCACTAGCTCATTTATTGCCAGAATTGAATGAGAAAAAAATCATCTGACTGAACACCTCAAAAATTTATGAGAATCCAAAGGATAAGTGTGACTGTCCTGAAAACGCTAAAAACGCTAAAGAACTGCTCAGCTATGAATAATATCCATAAGCAAATAAAATTGAGTTGCAGGGGACAGATTGATTAGTTGCTTATTTCATGGGTTCAGATTTCTGTTTTTAAACCAATGTGTGATATGAAATTATTACCTTTTCTCGTTTAAAGCATCACTGTCAACTATATTAGTTGTTTTCCTTGTTGCCGTGACAAAATACTTGTCTCACATTTTGAAGGCACACTCCATCATAGCGGGGAAAACATGGTGGCAAGTGTGTGAAGTGGTTGATCCTACTATATCTACAGTTGGGAAATCAAAGATGAATACTGATATTCAACTTATTCTTCCTTTTCACCCTTTTGTTTAGTCCAGAATTCCAGCAATGGTGGTACCACAGGCACTCAAGATGCCTCTTCTTTCCTCAGCTAATCCTCTCTGGAAATCCTCTCACAAACCCCCACACAGATGTTTTTACAAGGTGATAATAAATTCTATCAATGAACCATTAACCATCACACAAACTTTCTCTCTCTGTCTTTGTCTCTTTCTCTCTCTGTGTCTCTCTCTTTGTCTCTGTCTTTTTCTGTCTCTCTGTCTCTGTCTCTCTCTTTTTCTGTCTGTCTTTCTCTGTCTGTCTTTCTCTGTCTCTCTCTCTCTGTCTATCTCTCTCTCCTCCCCCCCCTCTGTGTGTGTGTGTGTGTGTGTGTGTGTGTGTGTGTGCATCCATGGAAGTATGAATATGTTTGTGTCTGTGTCTATGAGTGTGCATGTTTGCTTGCATGTGTGTGTGTGTGTTTTATAGGAGTTGAACTAAGATTTGAGATGATTTGTGCAACAAATGAATTTAGAAGAGAAAAGTTATAGAAAGGGGGACAAACCTATCTTTAGAACATCTAGGCAACTAATCCTGTTGTGTCAGTATAAAAATTTTTACCAGAGTCCTGTTTGCTCAGTAATATCCTAACCACATGGCAAAATGAGGTGCTCAACAAGCCACTCCAGGACCATCTATTCCCCACTTAGTGTTAACAGAAAGATGTCAACCAAATTGAATTCCAATTGGTTTTCCTCAAGTTACTGCCTGCAAGGAATTCCTCACTGCCCAGAGTGTTTCCATGTGCTTTCCTACCACAAATACTGACTCTAAACTCTATGTGAGTATAAATGTAAGAGCAAGACATCCTAAGATAACAGATGCAGCCTTTGCCCTCTTGAATCACCCTCTCTAAGTGATGATAAATACATGTAAACAAAATACAGTCACAGGGTGCAGAGGGAATTATGGTCCTGATGCTGTAAAAGGAGTGGAGGGAGACAGCATTAAAAGAGAAGCTCATGTTCTGAGAATTAAGGAAAATTTATTGAGGAAAATGTTACATTTATCCAGAAAGAGGGGGAGATAACAACATTGTACATTTAATTTTGCTAAAAGTCCTTTATAAAACAGCATATTTTCTAATATCAATATCTAGTCATATATTGTTAGAAATATTCATCTATACAGCTTCATTTGCTTCACAAATAGTGTTTGATGTTTGTGGATCTGTTAAAAATCCTAATTACTTGCCAATTCAGTAGCAAATACCAGGAGCAAGAACAATAAAAAAAATACTTTGCTGCCATAATTCTTACTTGTTATGGAAATAATTCTAGATATCTTATCACCCACTTAAATAATAAACCCATTATATTTTCCTAACTTAAATATTATGAAATTATTATAATGCAACTGATCAATCTCTTAGCCAACATTTTTTAGAATTCACTGTGAGCTGGTATCCAAAAAAAAAAAAAAAAAAAAAGCACGGAATTGTTTGGATTTGAAATGTCCCTACCTAGTAGGCTTGGTCTTTAATGTAATAACACTCAGAGGTGGCCTTTTTGGGAAGATAATTAGATTCTGAGAGCTTTGACATTACCAGTGGTTTAATTTGTTGATGGAATAAACATCTGATGGTATTCTTTGCAGGCAGTGGAAAAACTAGATGTGCCCTTGCTGGAGGAGTGCTACAGGTTACCCTCTGGAAGTAGTATTACCTCTTGCCTCCCATTCTCTGATCACTAGTTAGTCTCTGGCTTTCACTTCCATTTCTGTCCTCTCCCCTTTCCCTTTCTTTTTCTCCCCCTTCCTCTCCTTCCTCTCCAACTCCTCCTTTCTTCTCGCTTTGATCTCCT
Source organism: Mus minutoides (assembly GCA_902729485.2). Classification (NCBI taxonomy): domain Eukaryota; kingdom Metazoa; phylum Chordata; class Mammalia; order Rodentia; family Muridae; genus Mus; species Mus minutoides. Next base: position 1,240,407 of record LR749796.1, on the reverse strand, counting down.
GCTTTCCTGTTCGACATTATATTAGCTGATTCACATTATCAAATGCTCCACTCCATAAACTTCTGCCTCAACACAGGCCCAGAATCAACATTGTCAGGTAACCACGGACAGAAAAGTAAGAAACCATGAACCAAAAGGAACATTTCCTCCTTCAGTTTTCTTATCCCTGGTACTTCCCCACAGGAATGAACAGATGACTGACACAAGGTCTATTCATGCAAGTGTTATCACAAAGGTAAACTGTCTGGTGAGTACCACAATGACAGCACCTCTTTCTTCTTAGGTACTTTCCTTTTTGAGACATTTCCAATGGCATGCTTGTGACTTCAGGAAGCTATAACTTGAACAACTGGTCTGTGGCTTGCCTTAAGGATTAAGTCACATAGAAATTGAGTTTGTGTGTAGGTGACTTCTGATGACAGCATTCCATAAAATGCTTCATAATCTTATCTTCACTCAATATGCCCTTTATTTCTCCTCCCTCCCATTTCCCTCTCTATGGAGTGAATTTGAGTTTTCCTGCAATGTCGCTCTAATTGACAAGATGGTGAATTACGCTAAATGTTTAAAAAAAGTTCCCAGCTCAAATGATTGAGCCATAATGTTTAAGTTTAACATCAGAGCATCTGATTTCACAGTAGCATATGGCCCTTAAAACCACAGTACTTCCTGAAAAAGGATTGCCTTGTCCTTAAGCCCTCCTGAATCCCAATAGACGTTCCTGTGTGCCTCAGGATCCCCAGCACAAAATGCCCATATTCTTTTTTCATATCTGTGTGCATCCTCATGCATGTGTGGTGTGTATGCTGGTGTACACATGTCCAGGAAGAGATCAGAAGACAACTGAGGGTATTGTTCTTGGGGTGTTATCAAACATTAGAATAAGAAATTAGAATTGATCACATTTAAAGAACAAAGAGCAAGAGTGAGGAAGAACCGGTTCTCATTGTCAGAAGGGAGTTGAAACTAAAACAGCGGAGCAGCAAAGACCCCATGGTCCCATCCCTTGCAAGTATTATGGAAAAACAATTTTGATTATGGTATGAGTCTTTCTTGGTATTATTTTCAACTAATGTGGTCATAAAGATGTGTAGAAATACCCCAGTATCTACATTTGTTAGCAAGGGAAAAGCCCGAGAACAGTGAGTTCAAGACACACAAAGACCAATGGTAACTGTGTAGCACACATGCACTAGTAGGCTGCCTGCCATATCCCAGAGCATGCAGAAGCCAATTACAGTAGCAAGGGCTGAAGTAATTGGCATTGAAAATACAACAACCAAAAAAATCTTACTACTTAAACTTTAAAACATATTCATGCAATCGCTTATAGTTGTTTGTAACAATAATTTTAGATAGAGCAGGAATTTGAGAGAGTGTGAGGAAGAGGGCATGGGAGGGGTTTGTGGGAGGAATGGTCAGGGGGATGAATTAATTATGTTTTAATTAAAGTCAAAAATTTAAAAGCATGTGGGCAAGTAAATATTTCATGTATGTATGTATGTATGTATGTATGTATGTATGTACGTATTTTTTTTCCCTAGTGCACAATACCATTGCAATGGATAAGTTTGTTCACTAAGTTGATACACCCTAAAACTAGAGAACCCCAGTTGAGGAATTGTGTCCATCTTATTGGCCGCCATGTCTATGATTGCTAGTTCATGAAGGACCCAGCACCCTTGTGTGCAGTAACATCCCTGGGCTGGTGAGAGTGGGCTGTATAGGAAAGTTAGCTGACTACAAGCCTGGGAGAGAGCCATAAGCAGCGTCTCTTCATGGTTCCTGCTCACTGGACCTGCTTATAACATCCAGATTACTGTTTTGGGCTCTAGTCTTACCTTCCCTCAGTGATGGACTGTCACTTGTGAGCTGAAGCTGAACCCGTCCTGCTTCTGAGCTGATTTTGTGTTTTATCCATGCAGCAGAAAGCAATCTAGAACAACCATAATTCACCTGTTTAGGCAGAGTTTCAAATTTTGTATAGAACTAGGATGTGTCTTCTCTCAAGACATTAACCTCCTCCATCCCCTATAGATCAGAACCCAAGTCTGGTTCATCTTCTGTGGTGTATACAGTGCAAGCGTCTATTCTATGGATATACATTTTCTACTGATGGGGCTACTATAGGCATACTATTCAGAACACAATCTCTCAGATTCATAAAAGAAGTTGAAAAGTCTTGTAAGATGGCAATGAATTTGCTTGGCAAGTGCCATGATAAGAGATGTTAAGTTACTTGACACTAGTGCCCAATTTCATAACCAGGGATTGAAAGAAACATTTATATTGAGACATTTTGAAACTTTCCTTCCTTCCTTTTTTTTTAAATCACTTTTTAAAAAGTAACTTTCTCTATTACTCTTTGTTTTCTATCTTCAATCTATTCAAATATTTCTTTTTAATGGATTTTAACCATAGTAGTGAGAGCTCAAGTGGATAGAATAATTTTACGTGTATGGAATTATATTCAACGCACTGTTTTAAATGTCAGTTTAATTTAATGTTAAAGTGTAGTTATGAGAAAGTGTGCGCGTGCATCATTAATTTTTCTCCTGTGGCTCAGAGATTTTCAGCCCAGAGTAGATTCTTTCAGATCATCAGTATTTCTTAGGAGTGTGATTAACTTCTGCAGTGTGTATCAGACGAGAGCAAAAATGAATCTCATTTAAATAACTTAGCATTCAACCCTCAAATAAACTTGGTTTGGCCTTTTTCCATGCTTGTCTTTGATAGTGTGATCAGTTTAATGGAATATGTAGAGAAAATACACCAGCTTGTTAAAAACCTTTCCTAAAATAATCTTAAAGTAGAACTAAATGCTAGAACACTCCCTCAATGAGAGACCTATTGTGAGACTGAATAATGGCGTAAGGCCAAAAAAATTTCTGATATTTCCTATTTATCACTAAAACTCTTTTAAAAAAAGAAGCTGTAAAGCACACTCTGTAAACAGGCACAGGGACCATCCTGATTAGGACAGTAGCTTAGTCATTCATAGGAGTTCTTCCTGAGGTCTCCACCCTTCCAATTTAACAAAACCTGTAAGTGCTCAGGAACCAGCAGCTCACCACAATGGACAACTGAGAGATCAGAACAAAGATTGTGAGTGACTTCCACAATGTTGGATAGTGTCTTAGTTTTCTCATCACTGTGACACTGTGACATCACTGTGACCTTAAGGTGGGAAGGATCTATTTTGGCTCATCTTTGGAAGTATAGATAATTACCATAGGAAGTCAAGACTTTGAAGCTACTTCTAATTCCCATTGGTGCTCAAAAGAAGAGAAGAGTGAAGGCCTGTGCTCAAGTCTTATTTTTACGTAGTCCAGCATCCTTCCTCAGGAAGTGCTGCCACCCACGATGGGTGGGTCTTCTCATCTTAGTGAACCTATCAAGGTAATCTCTCATAGGCATGTAAAATGACATCCTATGTGATTCTAGGTTTTACAAAGGCAACAATTGAAATTAACCATCACAGTTAGGTTGAGACTAAGTATAAGAAAATTAAAAATACATTCCCTAAATTTTGAAGTTTGCCTCCACCTCAGTCAATACACTTACACAGATTCATAAATACATGCACCACTCATTCACTCTGATACCTGCAGCCACAGGAAGCTTTCTGTGCTCAGTATAAACTACAGTCCTATGCACAGAAACCCCAATTCATGACCTAATTCCTAACAATTACGCTTTGTGGTTTTAAAACAAGTTTCAGATTTCTTGAGACAAAATTTCCCTTTGTATCCATGGCTGGCCTGGAACTCACTTTGTAGTTCCCAGCTAGCCTTGAACTCAGAAACGCTCCTGCCTCTACCTCCTGAGTGCTGGGATTAAAGTCATGTGCCCCTACACTTGGCAATGTGGTTTCCTCTACCCTAGTCCCTATCAACTGTAACAAACAGGCAAATTGATAATAGTCAGGTATTACTAAAGTTTTACCTTTTAAAAAATGTCCTTTAATTTTTTTTGAATTAATCTTTCCTAATGATGATTTTTTTTTTCCTGAAGGCTGTTTATCTTCTGGTAATTCATTTTTATACTTGTATGTGAGGATGCATGTGGTTGTGTGGGTGTGTGTGTGGGTGTGTACATGTGT
>LR749796.1:1141305-1231305 GCA_902729485.2 Mus minutoides | reverse complement strand
GGGGTAAGCTTTTGCTGACACAGCTGCCCTTGAGTAATTTCCACTCCTATAAGGAACTCCTTACCCACATTCCCTGTAAAAAAGAAACCCAGTAAAACTCATTGGTTCATTATGGTAGACTTAGTGGGATCTTTTTGTTTGTTTGGTTGGTTGGTTGGTTGGTTTTGGTTTTTTGTTTGTTTGTTTGTTTTTTTAATATTTTTATTAGATATTTTCTTTATTTTCCCAACTTTTATTAGATATTTTCTTCATTTACATTTCAAGTGTTATCCAGAAAGTTCCCTATACCCTCCCCCGTCCCGGACTTAGTGGAATCTTTACTTTGGTGTTTTGTTGGTTATCTCTTTGGGGTGAGCAGATTTTTATATCCATTTCTCAGATACAGTTTCACCCAATACTCTACTTATTTATAAATTCACTAAAAAATAGAATTTGACATAGGGCCAATCTGTTGTCCTGGTTCTGTGAAACTTATTTTAAAATAAATTATTTGGACTTCCTAAAATGGTACATACTATGTGTGAGATCCAGTTCATGTGTCATGCACCTGCCTGGGTATGCAGCTTAATAATTTGAAATCTGTGACAGGAAAGGTCCTGGTGATATCCATCACAAAACATGATAGGTTCATACCACATACAGTTTTGATACTAGAGGCAAGGCCTTGAGAAGTTGTATTTTTGGTACACCTGTTCTTTTGTGCACAGAGACATAATCATTCCACTTGTAGAGGAAGTTACCTGCCGACTGCTCACACCCATGTCAATATTGTGCTAATGCATTTTTGTGGCATTAAATCTGCAAAGCATGAATGAACAAATCAGACTGGTCTATAAGCACTTATATGACTTAAACCTCTAATATTGAGAATAAAGCAAAGAAAAACTATATAGTATAGAAAATTACAAAAATTAATGTTAACAGCTTTTAACAGTCGAACAAAAACCTACAAAAGGGATCATAAGCAGGGCAGTGGTGGCGCACGCCTTTAATCCCAGCACTTGGGAGGCAGAGGCAGGTGGATTTCTAAGTTCGAGGCCAGCCTGTTCTACAGAGTGAGTTCCAGGACAGCCAGGGCTACACAGAGAAACTCTGTCTTGAAAATAAAAAACAAAAACAAAAACAAACAAACAAACAAACAAAAAAGAAAAGAAAAAATAAACATGGGAGGAGTTACAGAGTTCGGAGCTGAGACTGAAGGAAGATTGCCCCACCTGTGATCCATCCCATAAACAACCATCAAATCCAGACACTATTGCAGAGGCCAACTAGAGCTTGCTGACAGGAGCCTGATATAGCTGTCTCCTGTGAGGCTCTGCCAGTGCCTGGCAAATACAGAAGTGGATGCTCACAGTCATCTATTGGATAGTACACAGGGTCCCCAATGAAGGAGCTAGAGAAAGTACCCAAGGAGCTGAAGGGGTCTGAAACCCTATAGGAAGAACAACAATATGAACTAACCAGTACTCCCAGAGCTCCTTGGGACTAAACCACCAATCAAAGAAAACACATTGTGGGACTTTGTGTCTCTAGCTGCATATGTAGCAGAGGATGACCTAGTCAGCCATCAATGGGAGGAGAGTCCCTTGGTCTTGCGAAGATTCTATGCCCCAGTAGAGGGGAATGCTAGGGCCAGGAAGCAGGGAGTTGGTGAGTTGGGGCGTAGGGGTACTGGGAAGGGTATAGGGGATTTTTGGAGAGGTAACTAGGAAAGGGAATAGCATTTGAAATATAAGTGAAGAAATATCTATTAAAAAATATGAAAAAAAGAGGTCATAGGGCCTACAGGATGGCCCAGTTAGTTAAGGTGATTTCTATCAAGACTGACAACCTGGGTTCAATACCTGGAACCCACACAGCAGAAGAAGAGTTTGGAAAATTTTCCTCTGACCTCTACACAGGTGTTGTGGCATGTGCACACCCATTGTTACCTCAACCCACCCTCAAAAAATTAAGTCAATGTCAATCTATTTTGAAGAGAGAATAAAGGTTTTTTTTTTAAGTTTGTTATATGAGATAATGTTTATATTGATAAGTTATAGTTAACTGCTGATAGATAATAGCTATTTGATTGCTATAAATACCAATTGTATATTATAGGCCTGGATTCTTATAAATAGTTGATTATTTAGCGGTGGATCTACTTTCTTCATAATCATGTGACAGTCATTTTTTTTTATTTCTCCATGATTTGGTATATTCCAACAGAAATATTTGCTATTAAATTTTTCCACATTTTGTATTAAACTACTGTGCTGTTTTGCTGTGTAAAAAGGCATTCCCATACACAGTAACGACAGGATATAAATTTGGTAGAAATGAAAAAGAAACTGAATGACACACTATTGTATAAAAGGCTTGTCTCACCAGACACATAATGGTTTTGAAATCACTCAGTAATTCAATTGGGTTCTTGAAGTAAATCAGGTTTTGTGTCATTAAAAATCTTCTGAAATTTCATCAGTTGGAAGAAACACAATAAATTTAAAAACTGAAGTTCCAACTGTTGCCTTCTTGAGAGCCAATTATGAGCATCCAAATTTTTATTAAATATATTGGTATGGATAGAAATAATAATAAAGTCATTTCTTAATGCTGACATCTAAAGGCCTGGGTCATATCTAAAGTCCACAGTTGTTATTATGATACAAGAATTCAATTAAAATCTATTTTCTTCTGTAAAAGCAACTAAATTTTTAATTAATGTTGATAAACATCAATCTTCATCTTAGTCTTAGTAGGCTTAGACGTCTTAGTAGGCTTCTAGGTATTCATTCCAGTGAGCATGATGCAGCCATCTTAGAGTCATCCAGAAACGCCCGTGCACATTCAGCTTACTGTAACTGAAGCCATTTTGAATTGTAACTGCTAAGAGTGCTCTTGAGTCCTACAGGTCAATTTTCCTAATGTAGTTTCCACAAATGCTATAAATAAACCATTGGAGTGACATGCAGAGATTTATAACTAGATCCTGCTCCCACTAGCTCCTGAAATGTGGCTGAATTCTTTGATATTCGCTTGATAGCATCCAGAAGCATCCTGATTTATATTGTCACTTCACTCTGATCACTGTATAAGTCCATTTTTTCTGGTCCATGCAACAGAGATCAATTGGCCCTGCTGCTTTCTAGGGCTGCACTTCAGTTAACAAATTCCCTGATAAATTCCAGTTCTTGCAACCCTGAATCTGTCTGTGCCTCAGAGCTGGCCCCCACTCCCTGGGACTGATTTGTTCTGGAACATCACTGTTATCCTTTTCTTAGAATTCAGCTTTTCACTCATCTGTACCTTTTTCCTCTCAGGGGGGAAGCACAGTTCTGAAGATTTGGACTTTTGAAAGTTCAATGTTTGGGTGTTTGATCTTTGGGGAATTTTGAGAAGAAATTGTGATTTTCAGAATGCTAGAGTTGAGAGCTACTTAACCTTCCAGGAGTTTTCTTTTAAAAATTGAATATAGAAGGAAATTCAGGATTGTATCTTTCAGGATTGTGACCTGCACTGGGCCATTGGAGGGTGGTTGATGCATAAGAACCGAGTCCCATAAGTGGAAATAATATCCTTGTAAGGGAGCATAGAGTGTGCTTTATCTGCTCTGCCATATGATGGTTCAAGAAGACAGTTGTCATCTGCAAACCATGAGTGACCTCAGCAGATATCCTATGTTGCTTTCTAGAACTATGAGAAATAAATTTATTTTCTTTATACATCATGCAGTCTAAGGTATTTTGTTATAACAGCCTGGATGGACTAAGGCAGAGCTCAGGAATTTGCAAACATGATGAAATCTTAGCACTTATTTTATGCTATGGGCAATTCTGGAGGACTTTTGATAGCTGAGAGATGTGCTTAAAGTGTTACTGTAGGAAGTTCTAATAGAGATGACAATTCGGACGTGGAGAAAGATCAAGGGATGTGAAATTGTAAAGTACTTGGGTAGATATTCTGAAGGAAGAGGAGAGAAGATTATGGTTAGCATTCAGCACATGCATGTGGATGAATAACTAAGAGGTAACGACAATCACTTTTTAGTAGGTAAACTAAATACTTAAGAGGTGAGACAAACACATTTTATTTTACACTCTCTACCCTTTTCTCTCCTTGCCAGTCTCTCCCGTGTTCCCTGCACAGGTGTGATTGTGTGTGTGTGCAGTTGCTTGCATGCTGTAGCACATGTGTGGAGTCAGAGGATGACCTTGGGTGTTGCTCTTTGCCTTTTGCTTTGAGATAGTCTCTTTGTTTTGTTTGTTTGCTACTGCATGCAGTGGGCTCCCTAGCACATGAACGAGGCATTCTCTTACCTTGGCCTACAATCTCATAGTAGGGGCTTTAGAAGATTACAAAATCAAACTACTGGGTCAAGCTTCACTTGGCTATTGGGGATCTGAACATGAGTCCTCATGCTTTCACAGCAGGTGCACTAGCCACTGAGGCATCACCTCGGCTCACCAACAGGTGTGGGTTCTGGAGGAAGAATGTAAAAGATGTAAAAAATGGTAAGGATGGAAGTGAAGGTGTAGTCAAAAATAGGAAAGATTTTCCAGTAATTGTTCATACACCCTAACTGCTCATAAGCTATGGGGGATGGGAAGGAAATTTTCTGCTTTGTCCTTGTCCAATTAATTGTATCATAATCTGATCTGAAAGACCTGCAGAGCAAACAATTTTAGCAAACATAAAGGTGGCCAGAAGTGGCTCAGAGCTTAAGGGGCTACATTCCTTTCACTTTGTGCAGCTGTGACTCCAGATGGTCGTAGAACTTTAAGTTCACGTCTTTCCTCAGAATCCAGGGTCAACCAAAGAGAAACCCTGCACACCTGGGCCCGGAGGTTTGACTGAGTCCTACGGTGGTTTGAATGAGGTACTCCCCATGGTTTGGGGCACTTGAATCCTTAGTCCTGAGTTGGTAGCTCTTTTTGGAGAGGCTTGAGAAGTATGACCTAGCTGAAATAACTGTACCGTTGGGACTGAGTTTGGAGGTTTCAAAAGTCACATTTTATTGATCACCAGTCTGTTCTCTGCCTCTGACTTCACGTTTAAGGTGTGAGCTCTCAGCTTGCTCCCCCACCCTGTCAAACCTGCAACTGACACTCAATCATCATTGATTACAATCCTTTGGATTTGTTTAATTTTGAGGAATTAATTTAATAAATTTAATTTATTTCAAAAATATTTTGCCAAAACACATCAAGGAAGGAAGAATTTGTTTGAGCTCATACAATCCACTGTGGCAGGAAAAGCATGGGCACAGGGTATCCTTTGTAATTCTAAAGAAATCCTTTCTTCTATTACTTATTGTTTATAGGATTTTACTACAGCAATAGAGGCATAACTAATACACGGCTCCCTACTTCTATTTAGTCAAATGGCGCTAGCATCTCCGGACCTCACCGTCAGTATAGTGGAAAATATCATTGATTACTTTCCCCAGGATTACTATCACAGATGCATAGATTTTTTTCTCTTTTGGCCTCCATTCCCACTCTTATCCAGACCACTTTTTATTGATGTGCTACTTCATTTATTGTTTAATAAAGTATCGGGCCAAAGCAACTCACGGAAGAGGAAGAAAAGTTGTTCATACAGTTGTCCATTGTGACAGGGAAAGCATGGCACAGTACAGTACGTGGAGCAGGGAGTAGTGAGGTGAGCAGAGGTGAGGGGTGAGGCTTTCTGATGGCACTGGAATGGGAACCACACAGGGACATTTGGCAGGGAGCTATAACATGGTGAATATAACAGCTATATGATTAATCTCCATGACCAACTGGCATGAATTTAGAGTCATCCAGGAGAAATAATTGTGGGCATGTCGATAAAAGAAGTTTTATATGCAAGGAGGCTTAACTGAGTAGAGAAGATCCACCTTGAGTGGCCCCTTCCTTTAGGCTGGACTCCTGGACTGGGTAGAAAGAAGAAAGTGAGTGGTGCTCTAGCATTCATGGCTCTTTGTCCCTGACTATAGACACCATGTGACATGCAGTCTCCTACTGTGCAGTGCAATGCTGACAACGAACATGTTACTCTGGTGTGGAAGCTCACCACCTGCACCAGCACACCAGCTGCTCTCTGCTGTGATTTCAGTTCCTATCCTTTCGCCTGGATGACTATTCTTCACATCAGAGGACACAGCAATGCATCATTTCCTTTCCAGATGCTTCAAAACCCAGAAGACTTCTCTGCAGGCTCACATTCTTAGAAACACCCTTTAGATACACATATAGTCTGTAATACAGTTTTCTCCCACCCAGTAGGCTAGGCGAGCAACTTAGCCCTATAAACTGTCTCAATAAAAGCCAAGAATGAGTAACAAGAAATACGACTGACTCGAAAGCATATACTTAAAAAAAACCCACAAACTAAAGTTGAAAAGCAAACAACACAGCTAAAGGAGACCCCTCTACCGAGTAGAGAAACTCTATCAGCGGAGTGGACTTCATCCAACCTTTGCAACTTGTGATTAGAAAATTAGACAGGATCTTCCTGGAGGCCATGCTCACAGAAAGTGTGTGTTCTCCAGTGAATGAAGAGATAAGTGCTCAAGGTGGTAGGAAGGCATCATTCCATTTTTAAGAAGATGTGGCCGATAGTTCAGGGAAAGGAGCATTTGTGTGCTGCAGCTTTATAGTTACCAAGATAAGGAGGTTTTCTAGGGGAAAAGTGAAAAAAAAAAACAACAATAAATGTTGAAGAGGTTTCAAACAGGAGGAAGTTGAAAGAGAAAATAAGCCAACTGTTTTCTATACAGAAGGGAAGAGTCTCTTCCTCTCTCTCTGTGTGTGTGTGTGTGTGTGTGTGTGTGTGTGTGTGTGTGTGCGTTGAATTTTGCTAATACAAACACCAGCACCTTTGTGTTCTAGAAAACTCAAACTGAAACTAACAAGAGATGGGAAACAAATTTCGACCTGGTTTTTGTTCTATTTCTATGGAACTTTGGAGTGGGTTGAAAACAATATTCGAGTTGAAGCAGAATTAGAGATGATCGAATAGGGGCAGAAAGAGGTTCAGAAAAGCAAAGGCCAGCCATTGTAAGGGTAGAAAGGCATTGTGAGTCCAGACATTGGCTGTGGACAGATGTGGATATGAGGGAGCTGAGACTATCAGAAATGAACTCATGACAAGGGAAGGAAAGCTCAGGCAGGAGAGATGGGGCTTGAGGAACAATTTGTGAAATAAGGATCAAGAAACTCAGGGAAGTATTTTGTACTGTGAATGTAATTCCTGAAAAAATGGTCATTCGATACTAAAACTGTGGGTGAAAGGGTAACTGTAAAACAATGTATGTGACAGATACCAACTACCAACACCCTTCTTGTTAGTTACAGAGCAAACAGAGAGGTGGAGAAATGGGTAGCCACACCTCACCCATTAGCTATCTGAAACTTAATATTGCCACTAGGGCACACCCTGGTATCCACCTTCAGGGCAAGAGAGTTGAGAAGAAGATATAACTAACAATGTTCACTATCTAATCATGGTGAGACAGTGTTCTAGCTTTGAGACATTCTATAAAATAAGAAGTTTGTGTTGTTCAAAAATAATGTTATACAGATTGATCTGTATGATAAGAACTTCAAGTCTCTGAAGAAAGAAATTGAAGAAGGACTCAGAAGATGGAATGATCTCCCATGCTCATGGATTGGCAGGATTAATATAGTCAAAATGGCTATCCTGCTGAAAGCAATCTACAGATTCAATGCAATCCCCATCAAAATTCCAAATTAATTCTTTACTGAGTTAGAAAGGGCAAATTGCAAATTCATCTGGAACAATAAAAAAACCTAGGATAGTAAAAACTATTCTCAATGATAAAATAACCTCTGGTGGAATCACCATGCCTGACCTCAAGCTATACTACAGAGCAATTGTGATAAAAACTGCATGGTACTGGTACAGTGACAAACACGTAGATCAATGGAATAGAATTGAAGACCCAGAAATGAACCCACATACCTATGGTCATCTGATCTTTGACAAGGGAACTAAACCCATCCAGTGGAAAAAAGACAGCATTTTCAACAAATGGTGCTGGCACAACTGGCAGTTATCATGCAGAAGAATGTGAATTGATCCGTTCTTATCTCCTTGTACAAAGCTCAAGTCTAAGTGGATCAAAGACCTCCACATAAAACCAGAGACACTGAAATTTATAGAGGAGAAAGTGGGGAAAAGCCTCGAAGATATGGGCACAGTGGAAAAATTCCTAAACAGAACAGCAATGGCTTGTGCTGTAAGATCAAGAATTGACAAATGGGACCTTATAAAATTGCAAAGATTCTGTAAGGCAAAAGACACTGTCAATAAGACACTGTCAATAAGACAAAAGGCCTCCAACAGATTGGGAAAGGATTTTTACCAATTCTAAATCTGATAGGGGACTAATATCCAATATATACAAAGATCTCAAGAATCTGGACTCCAGAAATTCAAATAACCCCATTAAAAATGGGGTACAAAGCTAAACAAAGAATTCTCAAGTGAGGAATACCAAAGGGCTGAGAAGAACCTGAAAAAATGTTCAACATCCTTAATCATCAGAGAAATAGAAATCAAAACAACCTTGAGATTCCACCTCACTCCAGCCAGAATGGCTAAGATCAAAAACTCAGATGACAGCAGATGCTGGTGAGGATGTGGAGAAAGAGGAACACTCCTCCATTGCTGGTGGGATTGCAAGATGGGACAACCACTCTGGAAGTTAGTCTGGCGGTTCCTCCAGAAAATTGGACACAGTACTACCTGATGATCCAGCAATACCTCTCCTGGGCATATACCCAGAAGATGTTCCAACTGGTAATAAGAACACATACATGCTCCACTATGTTCATAGAAGCCTTATTTATAATAGCCAGAAGCTGGAAAGAACCCAGATGTCCCTAGAGGAATCCATCCAGAGGAATGGATACAGAAAATGTGGTACATTTACACAATGGAGTACTACTACTCAGCTATTAAAAACAATGAATTTATGAAATTCTTGGGCAAATGGATGTATCTGGAGGATATCATCCTTAGTGAGGTAACCCAATCACAAAAGAAGTCACTTGATATGCACTCACTGATAAGTGGATATTAGCTCAGAAACTTAGAATACCCAAGATACAATTTGCAAAACACAAGAAAATCAAGAAGAACGAAGACCAAAGTATGGATACTTCATTCCTTCTTAGAATAGAGAACAAAACACCCATGAAAGGAGTTATAGAGACAAAGATTGGAGCTAAGACGAAAGGATGGACCATCCAGAGACTACCCCACCCGGGGATCCATCCCATAATCATCCACCAAACCCAGACACTATTCATATGCCAGCAAGATTTTGCTAAAAGGACCCTGATATAACTATCTCAAGGGAGGGTATGCCAGTGCCTGGCAAATACAGAAGCTGATGCTCACATTCATCTATAGGATGGAACACAGGGCCCCCAATGGAGGAGCTAGAGAAATTACCCAAGGAGCTGAAGGGGTCTACAACCCTTTAGGTGGAACAACAATATGAACTAACCAGAACCCCCAGAGCCCGTGTCTCTAGCTGCATATGTAGCAGAAGTTGACCTAGTTGGCCATCATTGGGAAGAGAGGCCCCTTGTTCTTACAAACTTTATATGCCCCAGTACAGGGGAATGCCAGGGCCAAGAAGTGGGAGTGGGCTGGTAGGGGAGCAGTGGGAGTGGAGGGTATAGGAATGTTCAGGATAGCATTTGAAATGTAAATAAAGAAAATGTCTAATAAAAATTAAAAACCATAAATAATATTATTATGTAGGATAAAAAATGAGTAAGGAATCTAAAATGCTGAAAGCAGTGTGCTGTGCACTCTTTGATTAGATGCTGAATGGAGGAGACATGGCTGTCAAGGCCATTGGTGGAGCAAGCAGGGAGAGTGAACATGGGCTGAAATTTTGTGCGTTTGGCACTGGTGAAGGTATAGGTGAGGACAACTCTTTTAGGAGAGATGAATCTCGGAATCAATAATTCTAACAGAAAACCAATGTTTTAAAAACCGTTTTCTGTACAAAGGAAAAAAAAGTAGGAAACGTCATGTGATGATGAATTTAAGTGAACAGGCTTTCATTTACCAACCCTTTAGTTAGTTGTTTTGTAGAATTAAACATTTCAAAAGCTGAAAAAAATAAAATAAAATAAAATCAGATCGGGTAGGTAGATTTGGTGGCAAAGCCACACAGGCAGGAATACCTGACTTTGATCTTCAGAACTCATTTTTTTAAAGCTGTGTTAGCACATGCTTGTAATCTTGGCAGAAGGGCAGCTGGGACAAAGCCTTGGAGCTTGTTAAGTAGTCAGCCTAACACAGTTGTTGAGCTACAGGCCGGTGAGATATTGTGTCTCAAACAAACAGAAAGCACAAACATAGAAATGAAATTACATATATTAACAAATCAAGGTGGACAAAACCTTGAAGATTAGACTTGAGGCTGACACTGGCCTACACACACACACACACACACACACACACACACACACACATTTTCATGCATACCTTTCGCCATGTGTATCTTCAGAAACATGAACACATTTAAAAAAAATAGAAAATAAAACAAGATGTTTGAGGCAATGGTACTGGAAGTGAAGGAAAGCAACCCTTTCTTGGAGGGAAGGAGAGGGTGAGCCCAGGAGACCGCCGCCCACCTTCAGCTGAAGAGGGTACTTTGCCATTGCAAATCATCATGAAGCCCAAGGTTGGTTTTCAGGGTTCAACTTTTATTCTCAATTTACATAAGAGGAAACAGAAGCTAAAGAGAAGTCATGTGCTTCAGTCGAGTCAGCATGAAAGACAAAATTTAGTTCTGCCTGCTTGCAAACCACACTCCCTCCTTTAACAAGATTAGGACAGGCTTCCTGTCCTGTCCTGTCCTGTCCTGTCCTGTCCTTTGAGGACTCTATGGAGGGACAGAAGGCGCAGCTACTAAGCAGAGGTGTCAGCTGTGACCTATAGGATCGCTGGAGGCAAGAAAGGAGGAGCTTGGGTGCCCTTCTTCCAAGAATGATCTCCAGAATATCGAGCAAAGGTGCCTTCCTGGGACTGTAAAGAGGCTCAGGGACCCCAGATCAGATCCCCAGATCTTAACTGAAGGCCATGCTAGCAATCATGTGCTTGCCTGACACCTAGCAAAGCTGTCAGTTGAGCTGATTATGTGTTTCAGAGAAAACTAGCCTCACTGTCAGTTTGACCTCAGACCCCAGGCAGGATCTCCCCTGCCGGGGACATCTCCCAGCCTTGGCACGGACAGTGGTTCTGAGAGAAGGGGTTTCTGGGAGCTTCGAAAAGAACTACTGGAGTCAAAGGATGGGTCCAAACTGATGAAGTCTGTTTTGCTTGATCGAGCTTTTCCAGCCTGCTTCTCTCTACGTTCTGCTTTCTCTCTGCAGATTTCTCTATCTTCTGCTTGCTTGCTATTCTAAGAGATCTCTCTGTCCATGTCCTGCTTGTGTGTGTGTGTGTGTGTGTGTGTGTGTGTGTGTGTGTGTGTGTTGTCTGTCTGTCTGTCTGTCTGTCTGTATGTCTGGTCTGTCTGTATCTGTCTCTGTCTGTTCTCCAAGCAGTTCTCTCTTTTTATCCTAAACAAAACAAAACAAAACAAAACAAAACAAAACAAAACAAAACAAAAGCTATGGATAGCTCATCTCCTGCAGAACCCAGGCCCAGTCTTTTATTTTACATATGAATCCAGTCATTTACTCCAAGTTGCCTTTAGATTATCCTATGAATCAGCATCGCTTGACCTCAGCCCTTTGATTTTTAAGAGACAGCAAACATGTTTTTTTCTTAACATTGCACAAAGAATTCAAAGATTTGTCCACCTTTGTTGGCCTAGGTCATCAGATAGTTGGTTGGGACCCTGCCCTGAAATTACCATTTCTACCACACCTGGTCCTAACCTTGCTATGTCCCAGGCTGATCTTGAATTCGGAGCTCTGCCAGATCTTTGTATCTTTCTGAGCAAGGTGGGTCATACTGTAGCTGCCTTTGTTACTTTAGATTCACGAAGCCCCTCATATAATTCATCCTTATTTTTTTTTTTTGTATAGTTGAGAAATTATTTTCAAACTCATGTTTTTTAGAGCTCTTTCTGATAATCTTAAAGGCGGTCCTGAAGGTCCCAGCGTCAAACATTTTACTGAGACATTAGTTATACTTTCAGTTCCTGGACTCATGCTATCCCAGATTATCATGGAGTCACTGACATTAGCAGAGA
Organism: Mus minutoides; assembly: GCA_902729485.2. Classification (NCBI taxonomy): domain Eukaryota; kingdom Metazoa; phylum Chordata; class Mammalia; order Rodentia; family Muridae; genus Mus; species Mus minutoides. The sequence goes on along the minus strand of LR749796.1, from coordinate 1,219,091 downwards.
GAATGTGAAAGTATGAATATTATTATACAAACAAGGTTTATGCCCACAGCAGCCCTCCACACTGGAGGCTCACACAGAGGCCCTGTGGCAGGGAGAGGAACCTTGTTCCTCTGTTCCCACCAGAGCCACACAGGGCTCTGCACTCGCCTGTAGCTCCCCTCTTCTCACAGCAACACTTGTCCCATTTTATTCCTTTAAGTAAGGCTGTGTACATACCTTTTGGGCTTCCAAGTTATCAGCAGTCAGGGGTGGGAGGAAATATCTGTGGCAATATGCCTAGTTTGCACTTGTAAAGGTGGTACTTGCTAAAAGTTACAAGGGGAAAAAAAGAAAGAAACTAGTGGGGAGAAAGGTATGTGTGGGATTTACGATTTTACCAGGGATGATACAATAGATGTTCAAGCAAAGAAATGGGGACGATAAGAGATAAAAAGTAAGAAAATATTCATACAGTAGCTGCTCACTTTATAGATAGTCACATGGGTGAAAAAAAGTAGAGATGCAGAGAAAGCAGAAAGGAATTTGAAGGGCTTGCTATATGTTGTCTCTGTGTATGGTACTGATGTATCCTACAGAGGCTGGGGTCCATTGTGGTGGATTTGAATATACCCCTAGCTCAGAAGTGGGACTTGAACGAAGGGCTAGTGCACGAGTGTCTGACTAGCTGTCACATCACACCATCAACCTTAGCCAGTGACAGTCTTCGAGAACTAGATGCTGAGTTTGGCATCTCTCAATTCTAGGCATCAAGTCACACCTCACCTCACTGCTGTAGCTCACCCTTAGCAGACACACAATAGAGGTATCATGCTCCTGAGCTAGTGGATGCATTAGAAAGCCACCAGGATGGTTTGGGGGTCAGTTCAACCAGTAATGTTCTTGTCTTGCATATAGAAGACCTAAGTTTGATGTCTTAAAACTGTTATTTCAAAAACACAGGCATGGAGGCATGTACTTGTAATCTCAACACCAAGGAGCCAGTGCAGGAGAATTTCTGGAGCTTTCTTATCACTAATCTATCTTACTTAGAGTACTATTAATGACTTCTGGGTGAATGAGAATATCTCAAAGAAAAAAAAAAGGTCAATGGGACCTAAGGAATGCCATACAAGGTGTCCTCCTTAAAGAGTGAGGTGCCCAGCCTGCTCCACACCCTCTCTTTAATATGAGGAGTTAAGAATCTTTACACTACTTTATTGTCTTTGGAAAAAACCTATTGAAGTTTAAAGCTTCCTGTTGTACTCCTGCAGAATGGAGTAAAAAGGAATAGTGGTGTGTGAAACCTGTATAGGTGTGTGTTGCCAGTTGACCTAGGCAACACACCCCTATATAAACACCATTTCTTAGCATTCTCTTGGTATCTTTTATGTCTATTATAAGAAGTATTGGTAACAAGTATATGTTTCTGTTTAGCATTGAATGGTTATTAACCCTTTGAATGGTACGGTAGAGGTGGTGCGACATCTAGCAACAGAGACCAGTTTCATAGACCATAGGGACCAGAGATAGTCCTCTCTTGCAAACTTCCTGCATGACTAGGGGGCCTTCTCAAAGAAAGTCTAGCTACAAAAGATGTAAATGGCTCTCTACTCATGTACTTATAAGCCTGCCTAGTTGACTTCTGGAGGAGATACCAATAGTGTGGAACTAGGACTACATTGGTCTGACAGTTCTAGCAGGACAGATATTTAGCATGACAGCTGAATAAAAACTCCATGAAGAACACTGACAGTCATAGTTAAAGATCAATAATCAAGCCACTGAAGAAGAGAGTTAGGGGGACTTAGGTAGGCTAGGATCATGAATGAGAGCTTCCTGTGACGGCTGCTTCTTGTTTTCAGAAAACACTGAGAAGAAAAATGGCAGGAAGAATTGGGGGCAGGTATCTAAGCAAGCTCAATGGGAGGAAGGGGGAGGACCCAGGGACCCAATAAAATACTCAAGCCAGCTTCTATTTAGGGACCTCAATTCTTAGACTTCCTCTATTGGTGTACAAAGACCTTACTTTCCGTTTCTTGCTGTCTTGGTCTTCTGTCCTTCCCAGACAGACATCCAATCCTTTGTTCCTGCCAGGGAATAAGCTGGACAATCCCATAGACAACTGCCATTACCCCTGTTACAGAGGTGGATCTGCATCCGTTTAGAAATGGCTGTTACTCAGCTTGTCTCTCCTCTGCTCACTAGGATAACTAGACAAGCAATGTAAATGGTGCAAAGAAATCATGGAAAGAGCAGGTTACAAAAGGCAGGACCTCGCATTGGGGTAAGTGGGGAACTTCTAGTTCTCAGAATTATACCCTTCTCTAAGAAACTAGAGGACTCAAGTTTAGACTGAAACCTTTGGTAATTCCACTAATATCTCAACGTTTAATTTGATATTTAAATGAGGTTTGGGGTCAATCAGTCTCCACTACATGGGCCATGGCCAATACAAAACCTCTTGGCCACAGTCAACCGTTCATGGAAAGACACTAAACATGAGTCTATTGAAACCTTCAGCATTGACTACTAGTCTGCAAGACTTTTGAGGTAGTAGAAAATTTCAGTATACCACCAGGAAGTAAAATAAACAATGGAGGCGGGACTTTATTAGAACTCACCTGGTACCAGCACATCAGTGGTATAAAAAAAAAGAAGGGTCAAATAAGGAAGTGGGATTAATTTGAATTAAAAGAAACTAAAAGTGAAATCAACTAAGTATTGTACACATTATGTTTAAAACATGGTTAAGAAAATGTGAAGAATATCTTTCAGTCATCACTGAAATCAAATAGGGATTCAATGTTAGAATTTTACTAAAGAAGTGATAAATTTGTTGGGTATAAAAAAATAGCATGATTAAAGAGCTGCTTTCCAAAACATGTAGGGGAAAATCATCATGCTTGTCATCTTCTTTGAAGTATATCATCAAAGAAAAGAGAAAGGAAAAATAGACTACACAAAGAGACAGAACACTTCTTTAAAGATGAAGGTTTTTATTTCATTTTATGTGTATGTCAGTTTGCCTGAATGCATGTATGTGTATCAAATATGTGCCTGGTGCCCATAATGGTCAAAAGATGGAGTTGTATCACCAGAAACTGGTCTGACAAGTGTTTGTGAGCCGCCATGAGGGGTATGGGGACAAAACCTGTGTCCTTTGTTAAGAGCAGTAAGTGCTTTTAACTGCTAGCATTCTCTTCAGTCCTGCTTTAATAAGAATTGACAGTCTCTTGAATCTTGTGCTTGAATTCTAGACAGATTGTTACAATTATGCTCCTTACTGGCACAATTTCAATAAAGTGATCCACTGTTCAGAATTGTCTTCCACATTCACTAGTTCATCTTTGCCACTTGGCTATAAACAACCAACAGCAGGACTCAAGCAGTATCTAGGTATGTCTCAAAAAACATTTTGCATCCAATTTGGTACATTTACACAATGGAGTACTACTCAGCTATTAGAAACAATGAATATATGAAATTCCTAGGCAAATGGATAGATCTGGAGGGTGTCATCCTGAGTGAGGTAACACAATCACAAAAGAACTCACATAACATGTACTCACTGATATGTGGATACTAGCCCAGAAGCCTAGACTACCCAAGATACAACTTACTAAACACATGAATCTCAAGAAGAATGAAGTTCAAAATGTGGTCTCTTTGCCCCTTCCTAGAATTAAGAACAAAGCACACACNCCTTTGGTTATGTTGTGAAAATCAGTGGTTTAACATACATAAAGATACCAGTGTACGTGTTATGAGACTATTACTTACCCGTTGCCCCCAGCAATTCTTGGTCCTGTCCCAGACATTTAAAAATAACTATATTTGTGTATGGTCCAGGAATAGTGAAATCTGTTAGTGTTAGGTATATGCTTCAGTCACTATACAGAACTCCCATCATTCCTTCAGCTACCCTGGGCTCTCTATTGTGCTTCCTGTACCTTGCTAGTGCCACACAGCACCTCTCAGCTTTCTCTTGCTTAAGTGAGTGCAACCTGAGCTATAATTGGATGTTAATAAATCCGCCCTCCTGTAGGATCATTTGTATCTCACTTCCTTCACTTAGCAACATGTTTGGACTCTCTCCTGTTACTATCTATCTCCAGTGGTTTGTTACTTTTCTCATCTTACTTTAATAAGTACCATTCTAACATACACATGTCAGAAGTTGTTCATGTACCCATGAGCTAATGGTTATGTGAGCTGTTTGCAGTTTGAGGATTTTTCATTTCAGTAAGCAGATGACTAATTCAGTGTTTAGCGTTTTAGAATCTGCCAAACTTTCCAAAGTGGCTCTGTATGATGCTCTGTATCCTCACTTGCACTCAGACCATACAAGCATCCTTCCTTTCCCTCTCTCCTGTTTTCCTTTCTCTTTTCTTCCTCTCTTCCCCTCCCTCCATTCTCTTCCCTTTCCCGAGTTCCTTCTGTCTTCTTTGCATTCTATATTTTTTATGCTGTTAATATAGCTGGGCTAATGTATGAGCAATGGAATCCCACTGTGGTTTTGATTTGCATCTGCCTCATGACTAACAGTGCAGAACATATTGCTTATCCTTAGCATTTTCAGGGATGGTTACTTGTTTTTGTTTTTGTGTTTTTCTAAAAATCAGATAAATGTATTATAAATACTTCTCCACATCTGTCATTGTGCTCTCATTTTCCTTTTCAAATTAATTAATTAAAATTGTTTTACTTATTCATTCTACATCCCATTCTCTGTCCTCCTCTGGGGTCATTCCCTCCCACAATCCTTTGCCCATCCCCCCTTCTCCTCTGAGCAGGTGAGGGCCCCCTGGGTATTATATAACATAAAAGCATTATATTCTGAAAAAATGTTCAATTTACCAGTTTTTTTTTCATTTTATGGCTTCTTTGCTTATATCCTATCCATAAAATGTATCCTTATGATTTAATTAGGCTGATTCTTCTTAGATTCCCTCCTATCTGTGCTATTAACATTTACAAATTTTAGATTGATTACTTAGGTATATGGTTCACTTTTCATTAGATTTTATTCTTCAATTGTTTGAGCACAAGCTTTGTTTAAAAAGTAAGTTTTCCTCATTAAATAAATGTAGTCTTTCCTTCAAAGATTAATCAGCTACATAGGTATGTCTACTTGCAAGTATTCTATATTAGTTTATTGATGAAATCTGTCTTTACAGTAGTGGCCCACAGTCTCAATTATAGCTGTGTAATAAGTCTTATAGTTGGGCAGGATGAGGAAACTCTCATCTTCAGTTTTGTTTGTTCTTAAAGAATAAAAAATCCTTTGTTCCCTTGTGAAGTTCAAGTTATGTTTACACATTTCTACAAAGAGGCATTACTATTATGTGGTTTTGTCCTGGGTTGATAATCTTCTGGGTAGGATGCTATTCATAGAGCCCTAAGTTTTCCAGTCCACAAACCTAGTACAATCTTTCATTTAGTAAACTCCATCTTTTGTTTCCTCAAGTAATTTATTACAGTTGTCAGTCTGTGGGTTTTGTAGGTTTTTGTTGAATGTATCTTTGAATTTTAATTCTTCTGGATTTTATTGTTAATAGTACTAAGAAATGTAATTCAATTATTTCTTACTTATAAGTTCTCCTAACTGTTAAGTATTAATTTGACCTGTGACCTTGTAAAATTGTTTGAGGACACTTTTAAGAGTTAGAATTGCCAAGCTGACTGCTATATTTTCTGACTGAATGCAGTCACAGTGTTTCACACATGTTTACCCTTTACTGATTCTTAGCTTCTCTCTTCACACAGGCTAAGATCTCCATTGAACACTTGAGTTTTAGGATGGAAAAGAGTTTTCCTTTGATGTGTCCTGGATCATATGAGGAAGTAATCTAATACTAGAAAATAAATAAAGTATTAGCTGTAGGTTTTACTTGGATATTCCTTACCATATTGAAGATACTCTATTCTTAGCCTGTTTCTTACATTAATCATAAATATTAAATGCTATCAGATCCCTTTTTGCATCTATTAAGCTAACCATGGGACGCTTGACTTTAGTTCTGTCAATAGTGAGAATCACATTGATTGATGTTTTGATTGATAAACAAAATTGTCCGTCCTTTGTACATATTGACTCATATTGTCCCCTGGGCGGATTGATGCACTTGTTTCACTTTCACTAATATTTGATGAAGAGATTTTTACTTATGTTAAGCAGAGTGCTGGTCTCTGTTTTTCCTGCTTTTATATTCTCTTTCTTCTGTGTTTATCTGTTCATTATATTAAAAGAATTCTAGACTCATTAAGTGAGTAAGTGAATATTCTGTTATAAGAATTTATTAATATTTTTAAACTAATTTCTAAATTGTAAATTGATATTGTATCTTTTTATTTTGCACAAGAAATTCATCTGGTCCTAGACTCTTCACTGTGGAATCGTTTTTTTTTTTTTTAATTCAACATAATATTATTGATTCATTGGGAATTTCACGCCATATGCCCCATCCCACTCAAATCCACGTCTTTCCATGCTTGCCCTGTCCCAGCCTCTGTGACCCTCCCCTCAAAAGCAACAACAGCAGCAACAAAAATAAAAACTAAATGAAACCAAAACAAGAACAATGAAACCAAGTCCAGTTTGTGTTAAGTGTATGTATGTCTGTATGCATGCATGCATGTATGTATGTGTATATGTATATATGTATATACATATGTCTACACACACATACAAACACACACTCATCATAGCAAGTTCAGTTGCTGCCCCTTAAATATAACTGAGTCCTTTTTGTCTTGAACCCCCACACTGGAATACATCAGTTGTGGAGAGCTACACTTTAGCATTCTTATAATAGTTTTTTTAAGGCCTCAGTGGGAGGAGAAGCATCTAGTTTCAAAGAGACTTGAAGTGTCAGGGTGAGGGATACCCAGGGGTTCCCCATCTGGAGAAGGGAAGAGGGAGAGTGTACAGATTGCAAGAGGGAATGACCAGGGGTATGCGTGTGTATGCAATGAGTGGGATGTAAAGTAAATAAGTAAAAAAGTGAAATTAATAAAATAAGAGTTCTCTTTGATGGCTTCCTGCTTAGGCCGTTACTTTTAGGGAAGGTTGTGAGTAGATAGGAGTTCCATGTCTGTTTTTCTCAACACTGCAACTGCAGTAATCAATATCACTACCAAAGAAGCTTTCTGGCTCTTTATGGTCAGTGGGAGCAGAAATCCTGGGCTTCCACTTGATTTCTGCTGATAGCACAGACCATGAACATGGCTCCCCAGTTGCTGTAGGACCACAGTCCAAGACAAGGCTCTCAGAGTCAACCCTGACCCCAGACATAAAACTGGTCTCAGGTGGTGTTGCAGGACACTCATATCAAACGGCTCCAGCAGCAGCATGGTCCTTGAACACCAACATGGCCTCATTCTGTAGATAGACCACAGACATTCAGAAATGGCCCTCTCAGTAGTGCCTCAGGTGGCTGTGCAGGCTACTTAGGCTATTATGGCCCCAAATGGCAGCAAGGCCTATAAGAAATCAACAAGACCTCATGAAATAGAATTTAAATCATAAAATCATAGAGTCAGCTTTCATACAAAGGCTATCCTATCTTTTATGCTTTTAAATAACTTGATTTTTTTTTCAATGTCATATGTTAAGCAGCCATATTCTTTTAGTTAGGAACAGATCAGTAACTTCTTGATCAAGAGAAAAGGAGAAGAAAGGTTTACATTAAAGATCCGCATTGAAGTTTTAAAAGAAATTGCCAGTTAAATGAGACTTGAACTTTTCATTTCTCAAAATTTTAGGCAACCAAGGACTATATTGATAATCTAAATTATTCTGGTAGTCTCCTGACATGTGCTGTCTGACCATTCAAAGGGATCTTCTCGTGCCTAAGACTGGGGGACGTTATTGGTCTATGGTTGTGGGGAATATTGTCAATCCAAGTGGCTTTCAATATGTATTTAATATTTTAGGTTCCTTTAAAATAATAGGATTCTTTGAGGCTTTATCGAGCAACGTTGGTGTGATTTGTTTCTTGTGCTTTATTCTCCTGTATTTATATTGTTCTCAGTAGAAGGTGCTTCCATTTTTTCTGTTTCCCACCTCCTATCACCTGTATCTTGTTCTCACACACACCAACCACGACATATGTACATTGGATAAAGTATGGCAGCAGTGAGAAAAGATGTAGAATATAGAAAAATCATGAAGAGAATCACAAGGTGGCACTTCAGTAGCTTGGCCACACTGTCTTCCTGTGACTCCACTAATTAAAGAGTGAGAGAAACAGCTAATATTTATGTAACACTTGTCATACCTTGGAGACTGTTAAAATTTTCATTATTTACAGTACTTCTCTCCTCCATTCTGATTGCTAGTCACCACTGTTGCCATTTTATGGTACAGGACAGAAAGGAAAAGAGTAGGAAGGGACCATACTCAAAACACAGAGACCAAGAAGTCACACCTAGGCAGTGGTGTCCTCTGTAGCTTGGGAGCCTAAAACACACATGAAGGTAGAAAGAGATGAAAAGATCCAACTACCAAGTTTTCCTTTGATCACTATATATGCACCATGGTAGGTGCAGCCATGCACAGACACACAGACACACAGACACACACACACACACACACACACACACACACACACACCCCAAACACACAGAGTTAGCTGATACCATGGAACAATATAAAAATCAGATTAAAGCCTAGGAATGCGAGAAAGCAGTATAGATGATTGCATTACATGGACACATAGAAAGTACTTTCTAGGCAAACAAACCTATTGCAAAATGCAGCATCGGAGAAGCAGAGGAGGAAATGGGATCTGCAGGAGGAAACCTTGCAAAGTCAAAATGATGCAGCCCATAGGGACTCTGGAGACCAGTCTTGGACTGAGTGAGCTGAGGAGTCCGTGGGGCTGTGGGGTGGGACTCTGGCATCTCAACCTTCCTTTCCCACTATGACTCTTATGAGACAGATTAGAAAGACTAGGCAAAGGTCATCACAATGCACCAGGTCACTTCATTTCAGGTTGACAACAGTACATTCCTCATCATGGGACATTGGGCCTCTGTAAATTATAGACAAAATTGAATCTGAAGATGGATTAAACGTCCACAGTGGAGAGATTGAAGGTAATAAGAACATGCCTGATCACATACCTTCCGTACGAAAGGTGGTGAACTTAAGATTTAAAGTAAACTCCTGTGGTATTAGGATGACACCTGAGGCCTGTGCATGCTGGGTAAATGGCCTACCACTGAGCCACATCTTCAGCTTTCTCTTTTCTTCATACTTTTCAAAAGGTTTGTGAAAAGATTTCATTAAGTTGCCCAGACTGGCATTGAAATGTCTTTTTCCACAGGGGCCTCGGAATTGGCATCCTCTTGTGTCTGCTGCCCAGTAGCTGAGATGATAGGCAAGCACCATGAGTCCTGGTTGGCAACTATTCTTAATGTCCTCATCCATTAAATAACGATGATAGTGGCAGCAGGTGCACAGAACAGCTGCACAGCACAACTGCAGCAGGTGCGCAGCACAGCTGCAGCAGGTGCGCAGCACAGCTGCAGCAGGTGCACAGCACACCTGCTTGCCAGGTGTGTGACTCTGAGCCTCACAGATTTTGATCCTCACTTTGATTTTGTGAAATACTTCTTATCATTTCAACTTAAGAGATGGAAACAGAAAAACTAGGCATAGAAATTTAAATAATTTGTCCAAGGTCAGATCATTAAATGATATGAAAGGCAGGATGGGATCTGGATAGAGTTCTGACTGGGAACTTTATGGTGACTACTAATAACGACTTCGAAAGACTTCAGGTCTGAAATTGTGCTCTTCACAAATATGTGCTCTGCAAAGCATTGTAATATAGCAGTGGTAGGTGTTTCTTCTGACAGTAGTAAAGACAGGAAGTGGGGGCAGGGAAGAATCCATGCACATTTGATGTGTGGTATTTCCATCTTTGGGGTTATTATAACTGTGTGACTATCTATTTAATTCTACAGTGACATAACTCTTTTTTTTTTTTGACTCAGAAAATCAATATACTATTTTTCAAGGCTTCAGTTTGACAATGACCTGTGGCCTGAGAATCAGATTACTTAAAATCAATCCTGGCTTCCCACCACTGTGTGCAGCCTGCGGCATGGTACCTGCAATTGTACAACACGTCTCAGGTCCTGGCTGCTCTGCCTTCCACCGTGACAGTATTGGCCCTATTTTCTGATTATAGGTTGTGCTCAGAGGTTCAGGGTTGCGGAGTACCCTGCCCTCTGTTCCGTGTTATCTAAATGCAAAACAGTTTATTTTACTGTGAGCTGTGTGATTTACAGGCAGACCCGACGTTTCCCCAGCCCCCATTTATACAAATAAGAATTTCCTAATGTAAAACTGTCTCTGTTCTGCATCTCTTCTAGAGTTTCTCCTAGAGGACACGCAAGGGGCACTCTTCTATAACAGCATTGTTTGTCTTTCGGAAACAAAGCCTGCTCAGGAAAGAGGACTAGCTTGCACAGTATTCTCTCCGTGCCAGCCTCTGATGATGACTGCGATATGCCAGCGTGTACCCAGTCCTCTACTTACACACCTTCCAGACAAACAACCTAAGATCTAATTTACTTGATTATTTGGTAGAAACTTCTGTAAGGGAGGTGGCAGTGAAAGCGAAACTGATATATAATTTGATAAAGCAAAAAAATATAGATGTGATCATAAGACACACCTATAATCACAGCATTGGGAGACTGAGGAAAGAAAAATCTAGACTCTAAGGCTAGCCTGGATTACATGGCAAGAATATGCTCTGAATACACCTCCACCCATCTCTCTCTCTCTCTCTCTCTCTCTCTCTCTCTCTCTCTCTCTCTCACACACACACACACACACACACACACACATACACACACAACACACACATATACACACACAACACACACACACAGAGTTACAAAGAGAAAGACTTACATGAAAGCCTCCATTTTCTTCCCATTGTTCAGAATTAATCTCTCTGATGTTTGACAACACAGTCTGCCATTGTCAGATACAAATGCTACTGTTTACTCCTGTGCCCATTGACTCTTTCCTCTCCTCACCCAAGAACTTCCACAAAATATTTGCTACATGCCATGAGATGGACAAGTGGCTGGGTTTCCATGGTGACTTAGGGAAAATCTCATTTCATGTTTGAATCTTTTTAGTCATTCTTTTGCAATGAGACCCAAAAGATATCCTTTAATCTCCCATGGTATGCGTGCCAAAAATGAGTCCTTAGTATGGACAAATTTGGAACATTCTGAGGGACAGAAAAGTTTTCCTCCATCATGATTTATCACACAGCCCAGCCACTGCCTCAACTGCTCCTTTGAGAGGGTCAGGAGAGGGCAAGGCTAACAGAAAACTTCTGTTGTTGGGTTTTGTCCAAATCCTAAGAGTGAACTACTCCCTTATTACTGCTAGAACCCGAGGCAATAAAACCTTGAGTTCCCAAGTGTGGCAAAGACAACAAAAGCTTTTATCTATGGGATAAATTATTAATCATCAAGATGTGCCTCCCTTGACATCAATAACACCAGAAAAATCAATTTGTTCTGGTCCAATGTGTGCTCGTGACTGACTTGCCCCGTAATGTAGGTCAAACTTAGATTTGATGCTCTGATAACCAGAGGTTCAGGATGGATGAGGAGTTCTTCAGTGTCTGTGCAATGCAGGTCCCAGGTAGGAAGTGCTGGGAGGTAGAGACTGGGGAGAGGCGATCCACTCAGGGAAAGGAGAGTCACAGTTGCAACTAGAGAGAAAAAAGAAATCCTCTCAGGAGCCATTAAAGCCATGACAGCTGCCACATGACTGTTGTTCCTCTTACTACTGAAGGACTTGAGGGGAAAGCACTGCAAAGTCTAATGCTTCTGCCCCTACTCCACTTTTGTTATAGCAGTTGATGAAAAATAAGATGTGTTTCTTTGCCCAAGAGGGAGTACAAGATTAAAAACAGTGTGTCTTCCTGTCCAGATTCTCTATGAAAGAAGAAAGAGGATTCAGGCTTTAATCTCTCTTCTCTCTCTTTCTCTCTCTCTCCCTCTCTCTCCCTCTCTCTTTCTCTCTCTCTCTCCCCCCCCCTCTCTCTCTCTCTCTCTCTCTCTCTCTCAGAAAAGAACTAGCAACTAGCAGGCAAACCCAGTTAAAAATAACCCTGAGCAGGGTTTTTCTGCTTATTCTCTGGTAGTACATAAACCTGCAGTGAGGCTCTATGGGCCTGATGTCACCTGCCACTGAAGGATAGCCCTGGTTGATAGGCCACCTGGAGGAAAATCAGCTCATGGGACCACAGGGAGGCTCTCTGCAGCTTTGTAGAATGAGCCCCTCCTGTACATATTCACATATGTGTCCCTGAGAAGTCTTCATTTTAGGCCTTGAAGACTGTACCAGATGTATAGCTAGGAATAGCTCCAAGTGCAAAGCTTTCTGAAGTCCTTTTGGCTCCCCAGCCTTGCTCCCATGGCCATATCTGTAGCTGAGAAGGTACTGTTGTTGTGTGCCATGCCGTCTTGGAAATACCCTAGATCACAAGCGTACTTGGTGTCATCTGAGGTGTGTAGACATGCAGACCAGGGCATGTGACAATGACAGCAGTCATAACGTGGGCAGGAGTGATTATTGGTTCAGACTTTCTCTCTATGCATCAGATAGACTGACTTGGAAGTTACATACTGGGTTCAAATCTGTATTACCACTTAGCTACTATGTGCCTTTGCGTGGTTTTCTTAATGATGTATGCCTCAACTTCTTCACCTTGAGGTGTGCACATTATACCGTGCAGAACTGAATGAGAAAACATGAGGACTCGTCACTCCTGTTCCTGTCAGAGGTGTTCATTGCACTTGATATTGCCAAAGACCAAGCTATCCTGTCAATTGGAGCTCAGTGCTATGAATACCCTTCGTTGGTCTTTCAGCTCAGCAGCTCACACAGGTCGAGTGTGACAATTTGTCTCTGTTCTTGGTGTCCAGCTCTGGTTGTGGTGGTCCCACGGCTAGAAGTCATTCGAAGGCATTTGGCCTATTAGTTCATGGGCTGCCACTTGTGCTGGTTGTTGACTGTTACCTCAGTCAGACTTTCCTTGGCTAAACTGAGTCATCTCAAATCTGTATTTTTGAAGACCTGATTTCCAGTAACTGAGGATGAAACCATAGTACTGACAGGACCTTCAAGAGGTTATTGGTCTATAATATAATAATCAGAATGGGCTCAGAGCTGCTCACTAATTTCCTTGTTAAGGAAAAGGCATGGATATACACAGAGGCATCACCCAGGAAGATCTGAACAAAGCAACCATCTACATCCCAAGGAGAGGCACCTCAGATCCCTTAATCATGGATTACTGGTCTCCAGAGTGCTGACACAATGTTTCAGTTGTTTAATATGCCCCACCTATGGTATTTTGTTTTGGATACCTAGAGAAGTGTAGGGAGCCTAGCGGCCGCACCCTGAAAGATGGCGCTGCCTGCCTCGGCCTTATCAGTCTTGCTGGCATAAATAACTCCTTATATGGCATTAGGCTGTGTTGGCAGTGACATGATTCTAAGCCCGAGAATGTGAAGTTGAAGCCCGAGAATTCCTGGCGTATGAGCAGGAGCTACGTGGCATCCTGTGTGTGGCCAGGATAGGGTTTAATTGGTTGCTCCCGGGGGAATAGTTCCAGAAGAGAGGGTTAAATGAATTTTACTATTTACGCTTAAGCTGTAACTGCATACTTAATACTGAGTAAACTACCTTAAGTCAAGGAACCCGGTTTGGTCTGTGTCTTTTCCTGCGGGACGGGACGGGGCGCGGATCAGAGAAGAACTCTATAGTGGCCTTAGTCTTCTCTCATAATGGCTCCCAGGGTTGTAGGGGCATCAGGGCTCTCTATTATGTGTGCTGTTCAGGTTAGAATGCTCAGCTATTCTTCTCAGCCTTAAAGTAACATCCTTAAGAACCAGTTGGTGGTTTAGTGAGCCCTTCTCTAAGAAAGAGGAAGACTAGAAGCCATTCTTTGATCAAAACTTGAAGAAATTTCAGAAGGCTGTGCATAGTTGGGAGGCAGGGGATTATTGTAGCTACTGTCAGAAAACTGTGACTGTCATTTGCCATTTGTATAATAAAATCACTCACTGAGCAAACCACGTTGCTTTTTCTTTCTCGCTTTAGTTTGTATGTTAATGAACAACATATAGTTACTTAATATTACTCTCTAATCCTAGAGAAGGAGATCTTTACACCTGGTTACAACAAAGGTTTTAGTTTCATTTCAGACCTGCTCCATCCTGACAGCAGGGAATTGAAAGAAACACCCATGGGTGGGAAGATGTTTTCATATCTCTGCTTCCAAAGGGCAAGACCTGTCAATCTTGTTACCTGCTCCTGTGCTCAATGGAATAATTTTTTAAAACTCTCCATGTTTTTTTTTTTTTTTTCCAGGATGATCCTGGATGCATCCACCAAGAGATTTGCAAACTCTCAGGATTCAGCTTAAAAGCACTCACAAAAGGTAGCATGCCCATGACCCTCCGAGGAGATGGATCTCCTCTTAAAGGTCTTCTTGACTGTGACATTTTACTTACTTACTTATTCAATCAGAGAGTATTTATTGAATATCTGCAATATGTCACATTGTATACGTGTCACTGGAATGAGCAAGCAAACTGCCATTCTCTCCCCAACCACAAAGCTTACAAGCTAATGAGACAGCAGTCACATGAAATAAGTAGGTGAGTAAAATTGTACTGTTTGATGTGACTTTTTTTGTGTATGTGTAAGATATGAATGGATACATATGAGTGCAGGTGCACATGCATATCTTTGCTCTGAATTTTTATGTATGTGTGTAAGCTCAATATCAACATCAAGGACATTCCCTGATCAGATCAATCTGCACTTTACTGAGTCAGGATCTTTCTACTGAACCATAGGCTGCCAATAAGCTAGCCTATTTACGTTGGGAACCCCTTGTGTCTGCATTCCTATTTCAGGGATTACAGGATACCTACATAGCTTTTATGTGGGGTTTTGGTAACTCAGACTCTGGTCTCCGTACTTGCATGACAAGTGCTGTATCCACTGAGATCTCTGTACACTCTAACTTCATCTATACCTTTCTACTATCACATATCACACACACACGCACACACACACACACACACACACACACACACACACATACAATATACATACAAACATATATATATATATATATATATATATATATATATATATATATATTATATGATATACATATAGTATCTTTCTGTACCTTTTTAAATTTCTCCTTACAATATTTCCTGTGTGTGTGTGTATAGTGATTTATTTATCATGTATCTGTTGATAAACACTTTAATTTCATAATTCAGCTAAACTGATTTGTGCTGTGATGAACATGGACATTCAGCTCTCTCTTGACATTTTGATTTCATCCCCTTTTAATACATATTTAGTCATGGGGTTGTAGGATCACAAAGTCACTCCATAGTTCTTGGAGGTATGATTTCTAGGCCAGATCTCCCAAATTCCATATTGAAGAGTAGTTGTCTATGATTATTATTTCAAACTTTCCATAGTTTATAAGTCTGTGTAGGATTTTCAGGGCTCCCAGCATCAGGCTATAATCCAGGTTGGCTGGGTGTATCGTTTTACCTATGGTGTGACTAGGGAAAGGCACACTGCCAAGCTCTGCTGGTACTTGGCAACACTCAGTGATTTCCAGATGGCTAGATGGAGGGTCTTGATTTCTTGGTAGCTGATAGCTAGTAGCTTCTTTCAAGTGTTTGCCATATAGCAGACAAAGCATAGCAGCTTCCTTCATCAAAGCCAACTAGAGTAAGGGTTTTCTAACACGATAAGCTCCAGTCTTTAAAAGTACAATTCTATTCCTGGAAGCATCTATTACTTTTTAGCCTTTTTTCCATATTCTGAGGGTTATAAAGACTTTACAGATATTACCTATAGGTGCTTGGAAGGAGAAAGGAAAATTACACAAGGACGGAGCAACCATGGGCTGTGTAGCGAGTTTGTCCTTTCCTTCATTTTTTGACTTATGGGATAGAAATAAATCTTCCCCAGCTACTCAGAATGAATTCCAAGGCAGTCTCATTTATATCTCATATAACTTTTAACACATCTAGTCAACACTACCTTTGAAGATGTCTAACCTCTGGCCACTCTCCCCCATTCACCCAAGCTCCACCATTTAGCATCTATCTGGACTCTCCATCCGATCACCTTCCAATTCTGCCCTTATCCTTTGGAGTACCATCAAAACAGCAGGCAGAATGATCATATATAAATAAGTCAACCCTGACAAGTCAGGAATGATGGTTCACATGTGTGTTCCTGGCATCTGGGAGTCTGAGGCAGGAAGGTTGCCATGAGGTCAATGCTAGTCTGGGCAACATACTAAGTTCAAAGCCATCTAGACTACAGAATAAGAGCCTTTCCTAAAAATATAAACCACAGGAGATGTCTCAGTGGGTAAGAAAATTTGCTACCCAGCAAGAAGACCTGGATTCAAACCCTCAGCAAGCATATGAAAGCTGCATCTGTGCTTGTAATTGTCACATCATGAGAAGCAAGCAGGAGCTTCTCTGGCTACTCGCTCAAATCCTAGTTCAGTGCTATACTCTCTTTTAAGGGAATGAGGCAGAGAGGGATAGAGTTATCTTCTGCCTTTGGCATGTTCAAGGCTATATATACCTACATACATACACTACACACACACAACACATAAAAACAAAGTCGATTACATAATGGCTCATGCTGTATAAATCCTTCTGTGGCTTCCATTCAGAGTCCCTACATACCTATGAAATAGTAATCCTCCATGAACCTCTAGCTCTGCTTCCCTCTCCTACACTCACTAAATTCCCATCTTCTCTTATCATTTCAGTGGCTCTTTCTCCTGTTGAAGTTTTGTCTATATGTTCCCTCTGCATGGAGCCTTCTACCCATTTATCCCAGCTCTTGACTCTGAGTCTTCCAGCTGTATGTGGACTTGCCTGATCATCCTATTTATGATATGATAAATAGTGATATATGATATATGTGTTATGATATGATAAATAGTGATATATGGTGATATGTGTTATGATCAAGCACATTCCTAGTTATAGAGACTAACTTCCACTGTGAGATATTTTGTCTAAGAACTATGAGCACTGTGAGACAATTTGCCATTTCAAAAGTCTATGTGTTATGTAATAGACATTTCCTGCATAGACTCAATGTACATGTCTACATGCCTCAGATAAGGAGGCACCAAAGAACAAAATTATGGATGTCACTCAAGTCAAACTTGGTGAATCAATGAATTTTATTGGGGTTACTTACAGAAATATGGGCTAGGGGTTACTGACAGTAGCAGACTCTTCTCTTCTGTTTCCCAACACTTCCATCAACTTCCAGTGCAAGTGGTGTTTTGACTCCTCGTCTTTCTTCTGGTCCTCATGATACAGGCAGTACAACAGAACTCATCTATATACTGTATTCACAGTCCTGGCATAACCTAGCATCAAGTAGGTGCCAAACAGCTATTTATTCATTAAACTATGTAAAATGCATAACTTTTGTGAATTGTAGGTTGGTTTTTTTGTGAAAATAATATCTTTAATTGATAGCTATGCAATAAATTTGTAGTGTTGGGTAGCAACTTCCTTTAATATTAAAACATTCCATCCTGCAGAAAAGCTTCTTAATCCAGAAAGTAAACAACTCAAAATTGCTTCAGGAAGTTTCTGAAACTGACCAGATTCAGTAGTCTAACTCCTTCTCAAGAGTAAACAATAAAAACTTCTGAGAGTCAGTATTCAACAATGCAAGTTGGAAAAAAGTCATCAAAGTCCAGACCAGCTTTCTAGAAGAAGCAGAAACTAGCAGAGTAGTATGGGAAAGGGTTAGACCACTGCATCACTTGGAAAAGACACTCCAACATTTGGAGCTGCCTGATGGCTGTGCAATGTGTTCCAGGTGCCCAGGTTTTGCCAACTCTCATTCATCCTGGGGTGGACTCTGATGATGCATCTGTTTTGAGTCTGCTACTGTCAGTAACCCCTAGCCCATATTTCTGTAAGTAACCCCAATAAAATTCATTGATTCACCAAGTTTGACTTGAGTGACATCCATAATTTTGTTCTTTGGTGCCTCCTTATCTGAGGCATGTAGACATGTACATTGAGTCTATGCAGGAAAAGTCTATTACATAACACATAGACTTTTGAAATGGCAAATTGTCTCACAGTGCTCATAGTTCTTAGACAAAATATCTCACAGTGGAAGTTAGTCTCTATAACTAGGAATGTGCTTGATCATAACACATATCATATACCACTAAAATATTTTAAAACTTATTTCAGTAGCATGGAGCATTAAACCTACAGCCTCATATATTCCAACATTGCCCTCATTTAATAAAATCTTTTAAAATAAATTTTAATCAATTTCTTATTATATTACTTTCTCCTTTCCCTTCCCCTTCCTCCCTCCCAATCCCTTCTGTGTCCTGTCCCTTCAATGCCTCTCATATATGCCACTCCCTCTCACATTGACAGCCTCTTTTACTTTGATTATTATTGTTACACACACACACACACACACACACACACATATATATGTAACAATAATATATGTTATAACTGTAACTGACTGATGAATATGGTTTTAGGGGTGACCACTTTGTATTGGAAAACCAATTAAGATGCTCATTCCTGGGAGAGGCTAATTTTCCTTCACCCAGAAGTCATCAACTGCCTATAGTTCTTTGACTAGGAAAACACTTAAGGCTCATGATACATCTCAGAAGAGAGAATAGAAAGATTAAGGGCCAAAGAAGGTAGAAGTTGGCTATGAGATTGTGTTTCCTAAAAAAAAAAAAAGAAAAGGGAAGTTACTGCCAGGATACCTGAACACTACAACTTCCCAAACAAGACTTGAATGATACCCATGCCAAAAGACAAGCTAATGTGGAAAAAGAAACCCTTTTTTCAGTGTTCTTCTTTTATTTTTGAAATTATTTTGAAATCATTTATTTTTATTTAAAACAAATATTTAGAAATAGAGTCCTGCTAAATAGCCTAAGCTAGCCTTGACCTTTCCTGCTGACACTCTTTGAGAGTCATTCTCCAGAATGCCTTAAGTTTCAGGCCTATGCTGCCAGACTTGCCTCAGATGTAATTTTTCTCTCTGCTACACAGTTAGCTTAGTTTATTCTTTTTCTTTTGTGATAGCATTAGCTGAATACTTGCTGACAGTAGTCTGCTTCCCATTCCACACAGCTTTATTAGATAAACTAAAATGAACATTTGATATAGGAGTTTGAGTTTTCTGTATCCTTCATGAGCCCATCGACATGGTCAGTGGATTCACAAACCCCTACATCTGACTTTGTAAAAACCCCAGTTACTCATTTAGCCCATTCTGCCTTATCGTTCAAGACCCACTCAGCTGTGATCTCCGCCAGTTTTTCAAGCCAGATCTCACTTTCCTAAAGATGTTTTTCTGGCTCTCTGTTTTTATAAGCCGTGTGCTCTATCACCATGGGAGTTCAACAGGGAGTGTAATTAAATGAGTCACACTTTGTAATGTGTCTACAAGTGATAAGCACTATTGAAATTGTTTAAAAATCAAATTAAAAGGACTACACATTCCCAATCTATGTAGTGTATCCTCGGGTTCTAGCCTAAAGTGGCAATCAATGAACAAGACTAAATGAATGGGGGAAAACTGACAAGATGCAGATTAGCTGCAACAAGGAGGAGAAATCATTGCATGAGTCATAGCAACCCGACTACTGAAACAGATCTGAGTTCCTACCCTTCAGGCCACATCCAGAAAGAGATGTCAGCCCCCCCCCCCCATGGCACCATAGAAGGAACTTGTATTTGTTACATTTGCTATGCCAAAGTACTGAACAGAAGCAACCCAACAGAGGAGGGCTTCTTTGACCCATGATGGCAGAGGTTTCAGACCACCACGCTGGGCAGGCATGGAGGTGAGAATGAATTGGTTCTTGGTAGCAGAAATGCACAGCTGCAGTTTCTTACATGGGCTGGTCAGGAAGCAGAGCCTGGACCAGAAGCAGAATTTGACTACCATCAAGCCTTTCAAACATCCCCAGTGACCTATGTCCCCCCAGCTAAGACTATGTCCTAATATTTCTAGTGCCTTTAATAAAGTACTATCATCTGCTCACTGAATGGTCACAGCATAAGCCCTCTGGGGACATTTCACCTATAATTCCTAACAAACATCTTAATTTTTAAAAATGATACCCTGAAATATTCTGCACTTGCTCTGTGGAGAAGCGAACCCAGACAGCAGAGTTAGATGTTAGGAGAGGCCATGCTAAGGAGTTGTAGAGCAAATGAAGTAATCCTGCCAAAGGAGGTGTTCTGAGTACTGGTCTCCAAAGCTTTCCAACCACACTTGCTCTAAGGTGGCAGAGAAGCGTGGGAGGCACTGGCCCAGTTTGAGAATCTGGTGCACTTCCTTAGTGCACTAGGAAGCTTCTAAGAAGCTCGGAGCAATTGACTTTAGCAGGCTGAGTTATGCACCTGCCATCTCCTCGACTCAATTCATTTGCCTATCTCATTATTTGTGCTTTCCCCCAGCCTTGTTGAAATCACAATTATTTGTGAATTAGTTGGATCTGAGGTAATAAGGTTTTCTCCGATATCTTTAATTATATGTAAAAGTGGCAAGATAATTCCTTCACTTAGGGTAAGACAAAGGGGATTAATTAAACATGAAAGAGAGAGAGAGAGAGAGAGAGAGAGAGAGAGAGAGAGAGAGAGAGAGAGAGAGAAGTCAGATTGGGAAGGGTTTCTTGTATTCAGCATTAGGAGTCTCAAGAGCATGAGGAGGAGGGAATCACCATCTGTGAGTATTTGAAAGGTTTCTGTTTGTAGTTAGCTGGCCTTGTCCATATTTCCATCCTGTGGGCACAGGCTGTGGAAAAACCATTTAAGGACTTCATACTGGCCAACTTTTCCAGTTATATGATGCTCAAAACTCAAAACTGTGAGTTGACTTCATAGCACTTTCTAAGACTCCAGAGCCACATGGTGAAAAGAGAGAATGAAATTCTCTCTTTTGAATTGCAAACTACCCTCAATAGGTATTCGGTGGCATGTCTGCACCTGTTTACATACAAATAAAATAAACAAAGGTAGAAGACAGTGTTATTTTTCACAACTGAATGTGTTTTCCAATGGGGCATCAAATTTTCAACAATCTTCTAATGGACTTTTTATGAGAGCATTGGTCAGAAAAACCTAGTGCCAGAAAAAATACACCAGGTTTCACAAAGCATTCTGTCTTTATTTTTATTGATTAAGTTAGTGGTATAGACTTATGGGACATCACATGATATTATGGTACAGGTATAATGACCAAACCGAGGTTACCAGCACATTTATCACCTTAAACATTTGACATCTCCCATGATGAGAACACATAAGAAATACAACATTGAAGCACAAAGTATACAATACTTGCTGCATTTATTACACACTGTGAGACAGAACTCAAAAGCTCTAATATTTTCATCTCTAGATAGTCATTTCACCATTCCATTGTTTTGTCATTTGCTTCTATTATATAATTTAGATTTCATGTATAAGGGACAATATGGGAGCATTTCTCTCTTATTTGGTTGACTTACTTTCTTTGTGAATTCAATTAAAGTTGTCACAATTTTAAAAGTTTCAAAATAGTATTTTCTAAGTGTCTTTGTCTCTGTCTCTCCCCCCCTCTCTGTGTGTGTGAAGGTGTGCACACAAACGAATTTGTCAGTGAGCTGGAGATACAGGTGGCTGTGAGTTTCCTGAAGGGGGTCCAGGTACTGAGCTCAGGTCCTCTGGAAAAGTAGCAAGCACTATTAATCACTGAGCCATCTCTCTATCCTCAGGGATTTTTTTTTTTTTTTTTGTAGTTCTTCTTTAGAAAGTTAATTATTAGTGTAGAGAAATATTGCTGATCTTAGGGTGTTGTGAATAACTTTGTATACTGAAACTTTTCTCATTTTTGTGTATTACAATTAGCAATTTGCTGATATATTTGCTAGAGTTTTCTAAGGAGATTATGCCAGCAGCAAACACTAACAACATCACTTCCTCCCCTTCCATTTCTCTGCCTTTTATTCACCATTCCCATCTTATCTCTGTGGTAAGGAAATCCAATGCTATGCAGAGTAAATGTAACTGGAGAGGTCATTTTTGTTTTATTCCAAATTTTTAGTGAGATGGATTATAAATTTTCAACATTAAGCATGACAGTAGGTGTGAGCTTTTATTTATGACTTTTATTCTAATGAAATACCCCTTTTCTTTACCCAATGTGCTGCCTTTTATCACAAGTTTCTGGTCTCACATCTTTCCCAGTCTCTTTTCTTCTCCTAGACCTGACTCTGTTTAAGTGTCTATGAGAATTTTAAACCTACATATCAAAATCCAAAGAGAAGTCTACTTCTTTCAGTTTTCCCATTTACAGAAATGGCCCTAATTTCTAAGTTAAAAGAAAAATTCTAAATTGAAAGCAATATGGTTTCAAAACTCACCTCAAATCTTTTTTCCATCTTTTCTACTTCCATACCTTTTTATCAACGTTGATCTATCACATTAGTTTGCTCTATATTCTTGATAATTTGTTTATTTTATTCTCATCCCTTTTATAGTTTTCATCTAAGTATCTATGTATCTATCTATGTATCTATGTATTTATGTATGTATGTATGTATGTATGTATGTATGTATGTATCCATATATCTATCTATCTATCCATCCATCTATCTACCTATATATACCATATATATATGATTTTTTTATTGAGTGAGCCATGAAGACCTTTAACACATCTCTTCTGATATTCTGTTAAGTACCTCTACTTCCCAAGACACATGAATGTCAACAACTGTCCTGGGATTTCTTTGATATTTTAGTATCCACACATCTAATTCATACTAGACTTGTTCACTTGTTCATGTTTCTCAAACAATCCCTTCTTATTGGTTATTTATTTATTTATTTATTTATTTATTTATTTATTTATTATCTTTGGACACTTGCATGATTCATTGTCTCTTCTTTAAAGGCCTTCACCGTATATATGTACAGAGTTGATACTAACATGTCATTCAAGTCTCAACTTACATACCATCTTCTCAGAGGTATTTGTTGATGGAATTGAATGCAGAATTCATAACTGGGGTTACAATCTGTTTTCTCTAGTTATATCATTGCTGCTTTTCTGACACTAGAGGTTACCTTTGCTTCTGCCTTTTCTCCTCTAAACCAAGTTCCAACAGGTCAGAGATTTCTTGTTCATTGATGCAGAGCTGTCATATTGAACAGAGCACACCAGGCACTAAGGGTTGATAGATTGGCAGGATGGATGGATAAATAATAGGTGCTTTATTGCAAGTAGAATTCAGAGCTAAATAAACATAGGAAAGGAAGTCTTAACACAGTTTTGCTATGGTCTAGAAAACATGCATATCCACTACCATCTCTCTTCCTAGAGAGCTAATCAGCCAGCAACATAGAGATAGAAAATAAATAGATGAGTATAGAGAAATGGATACTTCTATATACAAATAAGTATATGTAAAGAGACAGGTATACACAGATAACTGTATGTAAACAATTTTATCTAAAGGTGAGAAGCATGAAGGTATCAATATATGTGTTTATAAATAGGTTTGTGCATATGCATATGCACACATGTGTGTGTGGCTATTGCGCACGCATATATGCATATTTTTCAATAGCTATCTTTGCTAGATTGGAGTATTTGGTATGTTAAGATCCATTGTTTTGGTTATATATGAATTTATGGAAGAGGAATTATCAGAGTCTATTAAATAACATCTGATTAGAGAGAAAAGGGATTACAGGGGAATCAAACAAAGAGAGAGAGAGAGAGAGAGAGAGAGAGAGAGAGAGAGAATATTTGTGTTTTTCAAGAGCAAATACTGAAGGTTGATGCTTGGTTCCTGGCTCATTTCATCTCCCATTTCTATCTGAAAGATTTACAGAATCCCTGAGATTTCAAAGTCGTGTTCTGCACTTGGAGTCTTTGAAGGACAAAAAGAATGCTCACTAGGAAATAAAATGGCTAACAGTGATAAATAGTGAAGAAATGTTCTTGTATTAGTAATGGCAAAAGTTTTCAAAAGGAGCCTGAATTCTTGGAATAAGAATGTTTAATCAGAACACCAATCCCTGTGACTCAGGATCGTCAGAGCAAAAGCAAATACAGTCACAATGTCCTCTCAGGTTGCCAAAACATGTAGACAATCATCGAGGAGTTGGCACTATCAACAGTGAAGGGAAATACTCCAAACATATTTACTTTAAAACAAAATCAAGGAGAGATCTTTTAAATGGAGTATTTTAATGTAATAATGTAAGCAGGAAAAAAATTAAAAATAATGAGTAGCAAAGGCATCTACAATTATGGGGTTGAGAAGATACCTTGTGTGTTAAAATGTTTGCTATGAGGTATGAGAACCTGAGTTCAAATCTATACACCTGTGTAAATATATGAATACAGCAGTATATGTCTGTAATCAACATCCCAGCATAAGGTAAGTGACAGGAAAGTCCTTGGGTTTCTCTGGTCAGCCAGTTTATGCTGGATTAGTAAGTTGCGGATTTAGTGGTAGACCCTGTCTCAAAAAATAAGACAGGGAAAAGCTAAGTCAGATACCCAATGTTGATGTCTCATCCCCCCAACACACACACACACACACACACACACACACACACACACACACACACACACACACACAGAGAGAGAGAGAGAGAGAGAGAGAGAGAGAGAGAGAGAGAAAGAAAAAGAGACAGCATTTTATTGCATTCAGGAATGCACACAGAACCACGTGCATAGTGGAAATACTTTTTCTCCCACAACAGGGAAGCACAAGATAAATAAAAATTAATAACAGGTGCTATAGGTAAAAGGAAAATTATACTTCACATCCTCAAATATCACTCATAATTCCAGGGTTTAATGCTCTGCAAGGTATTCTGCTTAGAAAAACCTCATTTGAAAACACCCAGCTTAGAGTTGGACATAGATTTGTGTTGGAATTGAAAGGTAAGCATGGTTTTGCAAGTCGTTCCTGAGAACACTGCTGTAGTCAGGAGGACAATGTGGCTTATTTGGCTACCCTGCTCCTGCAGACAGAGACTGGGTGGGGCTTAGGAGCTGAATCATTTTATTGTCCAACAACATCTGGAGTCCCGTTCATCACAGCAACGTTTGTGGTTGCCTTCCTCTTGGTATTATTTGTTCTTTTATTTTGAATGTATTGCTTTTTTAGGACATTTTAGTTTATTTATATACAGCCTCTAGAACTGGATAAAAAATGGAGGAAAGGTTTTAAACTGTTGATTTTAATTATGTGTTTTTCTTACTTTGGGGGAGAGAAACTCCAGAAAAGCAGCAGGCTAAGGAAAACCTTAACGAAGAAGACCTACATGACAACTACCTGCTTGACTTGTCCTTATACCTCATTATATTTGGCAGGTTGGAAAATGTATAATCTTAGCATATCTGGAGGTTCAGAAAGTATCTTGGGCTGAAAGCACAACTTTAGGTTCAAGAATGACAATGTCAGAAATGCATACTTCTGGACAGTGGGCATGCTCAGAAATGCACACAACTGGACAGCAGGCATGCACAGTTCACCTTTATTACATTTTTTCCTGCGTTGATGTGAAGGATCCCTACATCAGGGCTCTGTGTTGTTTCTCTACCTCGTGTACCATGTCTCCGACTCCGACGATTTTGTATCAGCTATAGTCACGTTTCTTCTATGTGTCTTGCATTTATTGACTTACTTCAGTTTTAAATGAAAGCTTCTTGACCATTTTGACCAAGTCTTTGTTCTTTGTTCTTCTACTCCTCCAGCATGATTGTTGATGAGTGGCTGCTACATAAGTTTCTGGGTTGTCATGATGTGCCAATTGGTCATGAGTTCGTTAGGGAAATCTTAGCAAGACTGGGTATTTTTGTAAAATTTATAAGTGATGCCTTTCAGAGGATGCTACAGACACTCAGAAAAAGTAGGGTGGTAATGGGCTGAGGGTATACTATCCTGTAACATGGCATCTTAGAATCTGAACAATAGTGTAAACAGGCAGGCCACTCTTTTGAGATTTCTCATCTTTCTTCCATATAACTAATCATAAAGTCATAATGCATTGAGTTCCGGTTTTATTCACAAAGAATTGGAACTTGCTTACTTTTACAGAAGCAGAGACACAAAGAGTAGTATGAGTAACTAAATAGTATTTCTTCCCTCCAACTTATGGTCCGGTCATTCACATGAGGAGTCACTTGGATGAGCCTAGGAAAACAACATACATACATACATACATACATACATACATACATACATACATACATACATATTGGGGCTGGAGAGATGGCTTAAGGGACAAAAAGCTGTCTGTACAAGTGTGAGGATCACAGTTATAATCCCTACATGTAAGAGCCATATGAACAGGGTGGCTCTTCTGTAATTCCACCATGCAGATGAAACAGCATATTTCCAGAGCAAGCTGGCCAGCTTGACAAGGCAGATGGTTGAGCTCCAGGCTCCACAGGATGCCTTGATTCATTAAGGTGAATAATGAATAAGGGTGACCCCTAAGGTCATCCTTTGGCCTCTGCATGACCACATTCATATGTGCATCCATACCTGCACATATATGTGCTTCTACACATGCAAATGGACATAATTAAATGGTTATACACATTTCTACCTGCTTCTTTAGGTCTTCATTTCCTTACCAAGGCTACCATGTCACATAAAATATATTAATTTAATTTGTGGTCTCTTCTCTTGTTAATCTCCCTTTGCCACGAGGACTTCCATCATTATAGTAAGATAGAAAACAGTGACACCTCCTTTCCCTGAAGCAGGCATTAGCAATTCAGAAGATAATGTTCCACTCTGTGTGATCGGGCCCTTCTCTCATGGCAAATGGGAACAGATGAGTCATTCACATTTAATATAAAACTTAAATATTTGTTCTAAAGTTTTAGCAAAGGAGCTTTATGTTTTCTGCCTTCACACTCCAATTTACATGTTAATATACAGACGATTTTGAGGCCTAACTTCACTTACAAGAATCTCTTCAAAGGCTGTCATTGAGAACTCTGCACTAATGTATGGGCATACATCTCTATAATGAATATAATTAAGTGTTAAAGATGGTTAATTCTGTTGATAAATGTAACTATACAGTCACTACTATCAGCTTTCATTTAATTTCATTATTTTACACAAAGATTCATAATATTTTTAGAGGATAGTCAGCATAATTGTAAATATGTTATTGATGATAGCACTTTCTCCTTCCATAATCTTAAAGTTCACACAAAAGATTTCAATAAGGTCATACAGTGAGGTTAATTCTCAGTCTATTCCAATGCCCAATTTTGTAAATGTGGGATAGGTTAAAAAAAAAAAAAGAAGAGGAGACAGGAGGTGGAGTAGAGGAAGAGGAGGAGAAGAGGAAGAGGCCAGGAAGAGTAAGAAGACCTCCACATTTTGGGGCCATTGTGGAGAGACATTGGCTTTTCAAGCCTCTGAGTGTTCAGAGTTTAATGAGTGAGTGTTCAGAGTTTAATGAGTTGTTGTGGGGAGTTGCTCAGAACAAGGTAGATGATGGAGGCCTGGCTTGTGAAATTTCAGGGAGATAATTTCAAAGTCCTAAATAATTTCCAGCTGTTCAATATTTTGAACTAAGAATCTGTGGTCCTGGTCTGCTGTGGCCAATAGCATCATCTGTGAATGACAAGAGGCCAGGATCATTGAGGCCGAATATTTAGGGAAAGTATTTCCTCAGAGTCAGTGCACAGAAACTGTGGAACCAAGAAGCCAAAGCTGCACCTTGTGCTGGCAGCTGAACTTGGTAGTACTTAAGAGCCTCTCCATGTTGTCCTGGTTTTGAAGACATGAAGGGGTCATGTAAAGTAGCTCAGCTTCAGGAGAGGCTTAGTAAAGGTGTGGCTTCAGTTGCCATGGAAGCTCAAGTGTGAAGGAGTCATAGAGGGAAATAAAAATGTAGCACCATGTGACAGGGTTGCTAAAGAGATTCAAGGAGATGAT
Organism: Mus minutoides; assembly: GCA_902729485.2. Classification (NCBI taxonomy): domain Eukaryota; kingdom Metazoa; phylum Chordata; class Mammalia; order Rodentia; family Muridae; genus Mus; species Mus minutoides. Next base: position 1,191,006 of record LR749796.1, on the reverse strand, counting down.
GTTAGTGAAGTTGTAGTACAGGATCTGAGACCCCAGCATTTTGTAGATTATGGTACCATGAGATGACTACCAAGAACAACAGCATGTATGAAGTACAGACAATGGGTACCTACCTAACAAGCTGAGTGGACAGTAGATTGAAGAGCCAAAGACAGGCAACTGGCCAAGATCTTGGATCCCAGAAGATCCTGAGTGAATTGCAAACATTAGACACCGAATTATTCTCGTTGTGTTGTTATTTTTATTGTTTTGTTGTTGCTCATTTTGTGTCTGTGCCCTCATCCTTCCTTTTTGGAATTAAAAAAAATTTTTTACCTTGACTTCTTATTTTACAGGAACTGGTAGTTGCAAGACTTGGGATATTTTAGAAAAACTTTTGAAATTAAGATTTTTGCAGAGATTATGGAAGTTTAGGGGACTTGAATATTTCATAGAAACTTTGAAAACTTTAAAGAGATTAGATATTTTAGAAAAACTGAACTTTGAAAGAGACCGGGTGTTTAAAAGATGCTAAATTTTTAAGTGTTTGGATTTGGAAAATCTGTGGGAAATTTTAAAGGTTGGGATGCATTTTATACTGAGACATTGATATGAATATGAGATCTTGGGGAATAAATAAGAAAGGAAAAGTTAAAGTTGAATAATGATGTGAAATCTTTCTCATACAAGATTGGCCTGTAGGCAAACCTGTGGGCATTTTCTTGACTGATGATTGATGGAACAAGGTCCACCTCACTCCTGGGCTATTAGTCTTGGGTATTACAAGATAGGTAGTTAAGAAAGCCACAGGGAACAAGTCAGCAAGTAGCATTCCTCTAAGATCTGTTCTTCAGTTCCTACTTTGGGTTCCTGCTTGACTTCCTGCTCTGACTTCTACAGATGATAGGCTACAAGCTGTAAAATTAAACAACAACAACAACAACAAAAAACTTCCTGATATCTGTACAAAAAAATCAATACTTCTTTATTGACCAATGTTTTATAACAACCTTTTCCCAAGATATGAATACTTTCTTGAATTAAACAGCATATAACACATATGCATCAAACATATAGGAAGTTCCTATATGCTTCATGAGGCTTTTCCTTTTGATTTACTATAAATTATAGATAGAAAGAAAATGGTGTAGACTTATAATCATAAAATATTTAACTCTACAGATGAGTTGTTATTTTCCTTACCAGTTTAGAGATTTAAGCCACAGTCACCCACATAATACTAATAGATAAATATTCTGACACTAGCTATATCCACAACCTCAAATTGTAAATTTCAGGCATCTAAACTCTGAGACCTAGCTTTAGTCCTTTGAAAAAATTCTAAGCAAGGAATTGTAACACACCTAAACAAGGAATGGCTACTAAATATCAGCTGTAGATAAATAAATAGGCCAAAATTAATAGGTTAAGGAAGTAGATAATTGGTAACAAGATGAAGAAAATCTTGGATGTCATATTTGATTACATCAACATTATTCAAAATCAATATGATTTAGAAGTTATATTCTAAAGGACAAATGAGATCAGCAGAACTTTTTTCATAATGTAATGTCTGGGTTGGGAATGTAGTCTAGCGGAAGAGCAATTGACTACCATGCACAAAGTCCTGATTTCATCCCTTACACCACAGGGTAAAGGATAGAAAGAGATGGTAAAAAATATGAAATGGCCATAGTCCTTAATTTCGAAGAGAATAAGCTGTCTTTCTCTCTATTGCTATCTCAGTCTCTGTCTCTCTCTCTCTCTATATATATTTTTGTCTCTGTTTCTCTCTCTCATGTGTGTGTGTTTTGATATCATTTAGACATGACATATTTACATAAAATACCAAATTCAGAAAGGCTATTTTACAATAGGACAGAATCCTATTCTTCCACAAAGTGCCTTCTAAAATTTTAACCTAAGATGTTAGTAGCAATGGCCTTGGGCCCATAATTAAAAGAATATGTGGTATCTAATAAAACTGTACATTTGTAAAAAAAATAATAATTTGTATGTTAAAACACATACAGATCACATACAAAGTGAGGAGTATACCTAAGGGGCAGAATTTTAATTGATGATGGACATCATCTCATTCTAGACATGCTTGGGCATTCAGTGTTAATCCTGTAGCTGATGCAGCTGATCTAATTTGTTCTGGGATTAAGGATACAGTGGATCACAATTCCAATCCTGGCAGTTGGCAGCAGTAGCCCTCTTTCTAGACTTGGGCGTTAAACATATTTCCTCAGTGAATACTTGATGTGTGCAAGTTTACAAGTTGGCACATAGTAGAAGTAGGCATAGGATGAGACACATATGAATGAGTGTGTATATTCTATGTTCTGGGTATGGGATGTGTTTTATGTATACATGTTCATTATTATGTCTGCATATACATGATGTATATGTATATACAAATATCAGTGAGTGTTATGTCTGCATAGAAGTAAGGTAAGGGGCAAAGTCAGGTTTTGATCACAAAGGCCAACTTCTTTCAATTATAGAAGAAACCAGTAGCAGAATGGCTATGTGTATTAATACAAACAATTCCATTAATATAGAAGACATTGGATTATCCCACAAGGATAGTCATATCTCTAGTAACTATTACTTTGTATTCAGAAGGTTTTTCTGCTCTCAATAGAACCACAGTTTGTAATTGTTGTTCTGAGACATAGTGTCTCTATGTAGTCCTGGCTGACCTGGAATTTACAATGTAAATCAGGCTAGCCTTGAATTCACAGACATGCACTTATTGCCTCTCCCTCTTGAGTGCTGGAATTAAAGGTGTATATCTGCTACCATCCTTCCCTAGACCTGTAGTTATTGGGAGGATGACATTTCCCTCCGTGGTTCATCCAATGATAAGTTACCCATCCATTTTTTCCCTCCTCCTCCCTCCCCCTCCTCCTTCTTCCTCTTCCTCATCCTCTCCCTTTCCCCCTCCTCCTCCTTCTTCTTCCTCTTCCTCATCCTCTCCCTTTCTCCCTCCCCCTCCTCCTTCTCCATTCCCCCCCTCTTCCTTCCCTCCCCCTCCCCTCCCCTCCTCCTCCTCCTCCTCCTCCTCCTCCTCCTCCTCCTCCTCTTCTTCTTCTTCTTCTTCTTCTTCTTCTTCTTCTTCTTCTTCTTCTTCTTCTTCTTCTTCTTTTTCTTCTTCTTCTATTTCCTCTCCTTTCTCTACTCTCATACACTACATCCATACGACAGCCTCTCCCAACTCTTGTTTGTTTGCTCCCTCCTTCCCCCTCCAGATCCATGGCTCCTCCATTTCCCTTTAGAAAACAGCAGAATTCCCAGGAATTTTAAGTGAACACAGGATAATAAGGAACAATAAGTCCAGACACAAACCCTCATTTCAAGGTTGAAAACAACAACACAGTAGTAGTAAAAGGGTCCCAAGACCAGGCAGAATAGTCCGAGATACCCCATTCCCACTCTTAGGAGTTCCACAAAACATCAAGCTAAACAGCCACAGCATGTATGCAGAGGACCGGGCACAGACCAACGTAGGCTTTCTGACTGCTCCTTTGGCCTCTGTAAGACCCAGGGATCCCTACTTAATTGATTCTGTGGGTAATGTTCTCCTGGTGTCCTTGGGGGAAAGCACTGTAAAAAAATAATTAAAATTAAAAACTGTCTCCTACATGTGATTCAAGGCAGTCAACTCTGTGAGGTGTTGGTTTCTGATCATCTGTGTGGCTTCTGTGTGGCTGCTGTGTGGCTTCTGAGATGACCCTCTTGAGCCTTTCTTGTTGGCTGAGTTTAGCAGCAACTGAACTTGGATTTCTTTTTAATATACCCCAAAGAAGACACTTAATAGGACACCCATTCCAACCTGGGTCAGTTCTCTTCACTCCTCAGGAACAATCACTCTCCAGGATGTTGGGTTTCCAGAGTACCTGACAATTTGCTTATATGCTTTCTTGTTGGAAGAGCTAAATCTTCTGGTCCAGAAACTCTCTAGCAGAGTATATCTGTTGTGGTGGTCTTCACCCACACCTCTACCTCCTAGTTGAATTAGGGCCCTCAGTACGTGAGTGTCATGTGTGTCTCACTTAATAGTGTCTTCTCTGGAAATGTAAATAGTTTATACCAAGGTAATGTAAATTTTCATGTAAAAATTGTGCTGACATAGCTGTTTACAAAAAGTGAGTACATTAGCATTCTTACTTAAGAATCTTTCTCTGCCCTACTCAATCACTAACTTTTTAAAGGTTTCAAAACCTTTCATTCTACAAAAATTAATCCTGAATTTTGCCTGTTTAGTGTTGAAGGAGGGGACTATTTCTGTTCAGGTACATCCATCTGAAGAAAAAGTAGACAAGATTTCTGCATTTTAGACACCGGGGCCATTCTTGCAAAAGTATCAATAACTGATATGATTGTATGTAATCTTAAATGTTTTCCACATGATGTATACACACAGACACACACACACACACACACACACACACACACACACACACACGCACGCACGCACACAAACAGAGAGAGAGAGAGAGATGAGAGAAAGAGAGAGTTAAAATGTATATTTCTTTTCTACAAAGCTTTTTAGGAAAACAGCAATTATCCAATGTTGCTTTTATATTACAAAGCAAGAAATTTTGGATTGTATTTGTTTGTTTATACATGTTGGTTTTGTGTATCCTCTACTTTCCTAACTAAAAAAATGGTTATCTTGCAGTTTTTTCTAACACAATTTTTAGATATAGAAAACAAAACACCCTATAGACTAGCCACTCAAGAAATTCTGGCAATTTTCTTTCCTGTAGCCAGATATCTCCCAACATTCCTCTTTGCCTTCCAGCACAGTTAGCTTTCATTATATCAGTACTCCTTGCTTTGGTGATTGCAATACTGTTGACAGGTGAGACAGTTGGTCTAAACTACGACTTTTACTATCCATTTATTAGCCCTACTCTTTTATGGTTCCTTCTTTGGATTGTTTGGCTATATAATTCTCACAAAGATAATCCCAGGTCTCACTTGTCTCAGTGTCTCCTGCTTCAGTCAGTACCAAGCATTTCATCATCTGTGTCATTTGAAAGAAACCTACAGGAGACCTGCCACCTGCCCTAGTGAGCCAGTGCTGCACCTGGCTAGAGTCACCTTCTGCTGCACTAATTCTAGTACTCTCTGACCTTCTGTGGTACTGAATTCTTGACTCTTGACCTATGCATCTTTCTCTCTTCCTATAATCTTTTTGGCTTCTTGAGAATGGATTCTTGTTAGAATTCAAATATTGAGAACTTTCACATCTAAATATATGTTTATTTTAAATTCATTTTGTTAGTTGAGCTGGGCATAGAATTCCATCTGAGATATTTCATTTTCCTTTATAATTTTCAATGTACTTTTCTGTCAGCTAGTTTCCATTACTTTAGATCAGAATTTTGAAATTTTTTCCTTATTTATTGCTTTATATTAAATTGGTTATTTTCACTATGAAAACCAGGTGATCTTTCTCTGTTTCTAGTGAGATCATCATGTTAATAATATGAAAAGACTTCCTCATTAGGAAAACATAGAGATATATGATATGAATGGTTTTCTGCTTTGTGGGAAACACTCAGGGCTCTTGGGAAACAAAAGATACCTGGGCATCACAGTCTACTCAGTATCAAGTGGAAACAGTTTTCTTTGTCTTCATGTGTGTTAGATAAATGCCCCCAGAGGAAAAACTAGGAATCAACAGCAATCCTTGGCTCCTCTATCTGCATTCTTTGCATTTTAAAAAGCTATTCTCTACATACAAACCTTGATTTTTTTTTTCTAAACCCAACACTTGCAGCAAGGAAATGCAGATCAACTAGGTCAACCATGAAGCAAGCCTCAGCAAGTACATTTTAACAAGAGCTGCTTAATATTGAGCAGAGAAGCAACACCAGCAAAGGCTTCACGGTTATTATAACAAATAGAAAACTGGTATTAATGAAGTCAGAACGGACACATAGATTTCAGTTCTAGAAGGTTACTAGCGCTGTAGGATAAAATTTTCAATAAAAGCCAGGAGGGGCTTCTTTGTCATCACTCCACCCTTAGAACAAGCAGCTGCTGATACCAACAGCAGAGCCAAATGAACCTGAGAGTCCGGAGTCTATCTAGTGTCCACTGCCAAAGCTTCCAAACACATGAACAAATCCAACAAGGGGGGAAATCTGGATGAATTGTAGTTCAACAGCTCATGCACATACAATTATTATTTTTTGAAAACATAACAGTTGGAGGATGTTGGGAAAATATGAAGTATGAAGCGAGGAGAATGGGCTATGAGAACCACGTTGTCTAAGAGTCACCTGAAGCATTTCACCAGGGTATGGACAGTGACCAGAAAAAAATGTCACCTGAAAACACCGCCAGGATGGAAAGATATCTCAGTGGATAAAACGCTTTCTGGGAAACTGTGACAACCAAGGTTCATCTTCCAGGATCATCATGAGTGCCAGGTACTGCACTGTGCCCCTGTAGCTAGGTAGTGTTCCTGCAGAGGGCCATGGGAGGCAGAGATAGGAGAATCCTCAGCTTGCAGGCTAGCTGGCCTGGCACACAGAGCAAAGAGACTCAGTAGAAGGTGAGTACTGACAACATCCTAAGTTGTTATGTGACAACACTTGTGCTTACACACACAGACATACACACACACACACACACACACACACACACACACACACACACACATCCAAACAACATTCAGAGATATGAACACTTACACATATACACTCTTGCATGCATGTACATAAGTACTCTTTCTCTCACATACATGCGAGTGCACACATACACATGAGAGAGGCACACAAAGAGAGGGATGGAGGAAGGGAGGGAGGGAAAGAGGGAGAAAGAGGGAGGGAGGGAGGAAAGGAGGGAAGGGAAGGGAAGGGAGAGCAGCTGGCATAGATGTAGTCATCCCTTAGCTCCAGTTAGTGCATACATTCAGGGTGCCCACACCTGAACTCTTGAAAGGGCTTCTTTGGAAAGACAAATGCCTGGGCCCCATTCCAGGCATTCTTTATCAGAAATCTGCATTTTAATTGGCTTGCCCAGATGGTTAAGGTGTATAAAAAAGTCTGAAAAGTTGATCTTGACTTTGAAGTAAGATGGAACAGAGACTCAAGTACATCCTGCTCTGAGGGAACTAGCAGGAGGAGGGAGTTTCCAAATGATATTTATGGCTCTCATTCAAGAAAAGGTGTGTAAACAGCATCTGCTTCCTTTCCTCTGCTTCTCCCTGTATGTTCATGGACTTGGGGCTTCAAATAGAATTGTTTCCTAACTTAAGGCTGCCTTTGAAATTCATTGTCATGGTAGTGGTGTCATGATAGATGGTGGTATATGTGCACACATGTGCGTGCATGAATACATGTGCTAATGAACATATACAGTAAGGCAAACAACTTAGTCTAGCAACTAACAAAGGAGTTTGAATTATAGGAAGTATAGAAAACTATAGTTTCCAAGTCTGTTTTATGGTAATAGGAGCTCATGTGAAAATGTCATTCATTATTTTTTGTGAGTCCAACTTCAGGGCTACCTAAGCTTGGATCTATTTTTAAAAGTTATATTTAACTATGAGAAAATATTTTCCATTCTCAAAACACAATCTTGGATATGTAACATGATAGGGATGATAACATGAATTCAAGTTACAATTACATATAAACTAAATTAAATACATGGAAGAGAGTAATGAATGGCATGGAAAGTTTGTAGTAAATATGGTGATAGTTAACTCTAAGCTGTGGAGGAAAGGATGTTTAGGACGCTGCAAGGCACACAGAAGGTCAGCTCATGCTGCTAAGGACACAAAGAGAATGAGGAAAGCTGCCGGGAGGTAGCTGGACTCATGTGGATTCTAGAATGGAAATCCTGTCTTCTCTGTAGGTATAAAGAGAGATTTCCAATCAGAGTCACCTTAGCATTTGGAAAGTCAGTGAATATACCCAGTACACATAGTACTGAAAACACCATAACTATGTAACAGGTAAAACTAAAGAAAATCTAGTTGGCATACATCAAGGGAGCAAGGGACACGTGTGAGGGTGAATAGGCAGTCGTGGCCACCAAGACGAGGCAAACCTGTACGATGTTGGGGAGTTGGACTTCATTCCCTGTGATTCTTACACAAGTTATGAGCGTGAACATACAATACAATATATGGTTCTTAGAAAGAGAATGTTCCCATCTAACACCTTCAATTTTTTTGTGTTTGTATATTTTTGTCTGTTTTTTTTTCTGAAAGTCTTGGACTCCTGTAAGAATGTGTGTCTATTTTTCTCAGTCAGTTTGATCTCGTTTTCTTTTCATCTTAGAAGACTGTGGAGACAGCACCTGGTGGGGAAGGGATTTACTCTGCTCCACAGAGATAGAAAATTCGCAGTAGGAGAATTTTTACTTGTAATGACCACAAGCTCTGTCCCTAGATATAACCGAGGGCCTATGTCATTGGCTGAATCACTGTCTAAATATCTCATACTGCTTGGGAACTTTGAAGCCCAATATGTTTAGATCCCTCCAAGTCACTCATATGCTAAGTGATCTGGAAGTGTTGTGGTTTGGATATGGAGTAAACCCCAAAAAGGTTTCATCTGCTGAAACCTTTTACTCTTGTTGGGCTATCCAGTCATTGAGAAAGGATTGGATTATACAGTCTCTGGCCTTCATCAGTATAACTCATTATGGATACATAATTTGATAGCCTTATGGGGAGATGGTAGAAACTAGGATATAGGGAATTCATTGCGGGAAATGAGTCACTGGGAATATGGCTTTGAATATATATACATATGGTACAATATTATCTGTCATTCCAGTCTGACACTCTGCTTGCTGGCTGGCATCGGTGAGCACCACTCCTCTGCTGCATACCTCCACCAGTTTTTCCTCCACTGTGAAGTTTCTACTTTGCTCTAGGTTGAAAAGCAATGCAGCCAGTTGGTGATGGTGGGAACTTAGTTTCTCTCGGGTATTTCTAGTGATGAGTAGCACAGAGATGTCATTAAACACTCCTTGTCTATTTTCCATTTATCAAAACTGTGCCATCATGCTTACCTTAAAATAACACTGTTAAATGGAATCACATTAATGTCTTCATATGTTGGATACATAAGAGCTCAGGACAGCTGGCCAATTTTAAAGGATACATTATTAGAGATTTATTTATTTATTGGGCACTGTTTCCAACAGTGATTGTCCTGATAGAAAGAAAATATTCTTCTGATAAACCACATCAGGATATCCCATTATAGAAAACCTTACTGATGGAATACCTAGCATTGGCTAGAGGGCTCAGCACATAGATGATTGTGACCAAGCCTGATGATAACATTGAGTTCAAACACAAGGATCAACATATGGAAGAAGAGATTCAATTTCTGCAAGTTTTCATCTGACCCTCACATGCACGCATGCACACTAAACACAAAAATAGTTTTAAAGACTCTAACTATCTGCTACATTGTATAATAGGGACATGAGTTCTCACTTAGTACTATCAGGGCAAGTAACATCCGATGGTGAAAAGGCTAGACTGAATAGGACTTCTATAGTGGGTGGGACAACAGACTATGAAGGAAACATGGGATGCTAGGGGAAGGTTTGAAAAGCACGAAGGAGACAAAATAAGGCTGTTTTGAGTCAGAGGCTCAGGTGTTATGAAAGACAAACTTTCTACATCAAACAGTGACATCAGAGAGTAGCTGGGGTCCTCTTCAAGCTGGGTCTACAAGATAGTCTCACTGCAGGAAGGTATCCCTCTACTGAGGACTCAGCTGATCCGTGCAGAGTCTGTGCAATCTAGGGATGAAAAAGATAGAGAGCGGAACATGTGTACACCCAAAGCCTTTCATCCAGGTAGTCTGTCAGCATTTATATATACTTTCCTAATTCAGGTCCATTTCTTGAAGGAAGAAACAGGCTCATCATTCCTGACAGAGTCTATTTCATACTGATGATAATCTCATGCTCTTACAGTGTGAAATGGGAGAGGAAACTTAGGAGAGCTGACGGATGTTACAGTCCTGACATAAGTGTGTAAGGGATTAATGTAGGATATTATATAGTTAGGTATGCAATACTGTCTATCTTTTAGAAAAGAGGAAAGTCATTAAATAGCTCATAGGCATTGGGCTGGAGAGATGGCTCAGCCATTACAGTGCTTGCCTTGCAAACATCAGGATCTAAGTTTGATTCTCAGATCTGTGGGGTTGCAGGGGGGGGGCTTGAAGATGGTGCTTTCTTGTAACCCCAGTGCTATGAAGGAAGACATTTATAGATCTGTGAGCTTCATTTTCCAATCAACTTATCCTATTTGATAAATTTTCTATGACAGTGAGAGAATGTGTCTCTTACACATACAAGAAAGGTGGATGCACACTTGAGCATGCACATGTACACATGCATGTGAACACACACACACACACACACACACACACACACAGAGGAGAGAGAGAGCAGCAGAATGAGAGAAATAGGGGGGATTTCAGGCTCATTATTTTCTGCAGTGTACCTCTTGAAAGCTTCATAGAGTTTGTGTACTTTCATCCAAGGAATTCTGCTTCTTTTATTGTCATCAAAGTGCCCAAAGTGGCATCAAAGAGTGGCCGAAAATTAATCCATAAAAACAAGTGGAGGCCCCTGAAAATCCTCCATCAAAAAGCAGAGTAAGCCGTGGTTAGGCAGATCCCAGTCATGTCTTCAGCCAAGCTTGAGTGATCTCAAGTGACTCTTTTGCTAGCACTATTTTTACCCCGGGCCTATTTTGACATGACCTAAAAAGATATCATTAAGCCTTCAGCTATTTTTGTTCCAAATAATGTACTCAACATACATTCATTCTTTTCCACAATGTACCAGCCCTTCCTAAAACTTCCTGGGTCCTGTGGAAGGAATATTGCAGGAGAATAGTCCAAGAAAGAATAAAGAATGTGGTTGTCTCATGAATGACACATCTTATGTTATAGAATCATTAAAATAATGACACTGGTGCCGGGGCAGGACCAGTGCTTCTGGAGAAAGTATCTATACCTGGACTTCCATGCTCTGATGCACCTAGCTACAGAAGAGCTCCTGCTGAGAGGCCGATGACCACCATACACGGGAGGGTGCCTCATAATTGAGGCATGAGGCAAGCCAGACTGTGGCCACTACCCAGAGGGTGTCAGGCTCACCAAGGCAGTGATGTGGCCATCATTGACTGTCAGGCAAAACCTTCTGGCTGCAGGAACGTGATAAGAAGATCCAAAATACAGAATAAAAAGCATTCAGTAAAAAAAAAAAAAAAATCACACCATAAATATTAAGTCACACTTACTATGCTATAACTTGGCTATAATTTGGCTAATTATATTTGGCTAAATATTAAGTCAAACTTACTATGCTATAGTTTGGATGTTCTGGGCACAGGCAGATCTTGATGTGATATATGCAGAATACAGGAAGAAGAGACAGAAAAGTCTACCAATGGCACATTTATACTATTTTTTTTATTAGTCACTAAGTGAAACAAATATCAATAAATGTGAGCAACTGTATCTGTGCATTTTCAGGTTCCTTTCCTTTTTGTGTCCCAGAACAGGCTGGAGAGAGAGATGTGCAAGCCTAGAACTGGTCCTGTCCACCATCTTCATGCTGCTAGTTGCTCGTGTCCCAAAGTATTTCAGTCCTTTATTTTAACCTTTCAAACATGTGCTCCATGACCTTGACCTACGGATGCCCCCAAGGACATGACTGTTCTAGTTATCCTTTGCCTTGAACCTTAGCCTTAAAATGAACATAGTTGGGAGTGTGTCTTCCCCTGAAGTTCTTTCTTGCTTGGATACCTATGGATGCCCCAGCAAGATTCCTCATACTTTCCATTCGAGGAGGGCAGTGCCTTGAGAGTAATTCAAATCATTGCTGTTCTCTCCTCACCTGCTACAGGTAATACATTATTCTCCACCTTCACTTCTTCCATGTACGTGTTTTGACTCTTTTTTTCATCACCAAACTGTGAATGCATTCTCCTCAGACGCATTTTCAAAGCTCAAACTCAATCGACTCTGCCTTGTCATTTAAACAGTTGTATAGTAGGAAAAAGACTTATTTTCAATTAAATAAATAGTGAAAAAAAGTACCAGAACCCCCAGAACTCGTGTCTCTAGCTCCACATGTAGCAGAAGATGGCCTAGTTGGCCATCATTGGGAGGAGAGGCCCCTTGATATTGCAATCTTTATATACCCCAATACAGGGGAACGCCAGGGCCAAGAAGTGGAAGTGGGTGGGCAGGGGAACAGGGAGGGGGGAGAGAACTTTCGGGATAGCATTTGAAATGTAAATTAAGAAAATATCTAATAAAAATATTGGAGAAAAAAAGTATTCCATGAGAAAGTGATTGGCTTTTGAATAACATGGGTGTTTGATTTCTTCTCTTCCTATTATTATTGCTTCTTTATGATTTCACAGACTAATTCTGTGCCAGATTCTCTGTGTTTTGATTCTTTTTAATGAATCATAACAGTTTTGTCATGGGATTACTGTAAGAGTGAATGGAAGCCAGGCTATTAATTCCCAAGGGTAATGCCCCACCCATGATTGATGAGGACATACATGGAACACATTGTAAGGTGTACTTGAGAGTTTCAGTCAAATCCACTAAGCTAACAGCACGCCCTCAGTGTGTTCACATTGAGCCCGGCAATGGGAGGTAGACGCTAGATCTGAACTGATCTGTTTCATTTGTTCCAGTTACCACACCACTTCTTGTCAAAAGAAAGATACTGAGAACCTCCCACATTTAAATGACTCGACACTGAAATAGCAGAGACGGAGATCAGAGATGGGCTGAGGCTGCCAAATGCAACTAGTAAATACACAGTGCATATCTAACTGAAACTGTGGGTAAGAGAGAACTAGTTAATAACTGGCACATGATAATCCTAAAACAAAAATATTATCCTGCTGACATCAAACATGGAGCATTTCAACTTTAGTCTGGCAGTCCACCATTGGATGGCAGTCCACCAGTTCCAGATCATTGTGCTCTCGTGGATAAGAAAACACTCTGAGACATGAGAAAGATGGGAGCGAGGCAGAGTTGAGGGAGTTGGGGAGAAGGAAAGCAGGTGTGGATGGATGTGGATGAATGTGGTCAAGCATCCTGTCTTGGGGGCTCTCAGAATTGCGGAGTTGTTGGTGGAAAGGAGATGGAAATAAGACATCCACTCACCAGGTGGAAAAAGATGTGCCCGGGTGGGAAGCATCATTTGACACACTTCAAAGAATATACGACTGATTGCTAATTCCTTGTCTAGTTGGCAGCTTGCCTGTCATTTTTGCTGGAGTCACAAAGCACAGAGCTCTCAAAGGAGCCTGAATCATCCATCATCTTGGCTTTTGGTGCATTCTTGAGCCTATCTTATAAAAAGTACATGATTCTCCATGTGTCTGAATTGTCCATCACATGATTATTCCGGATTATTTATGGATGTTTTGGGTTGTGCATGGGGTTTTAATTTTTTTAATGAATCATTACAGTTTTGTCACAGGATTAGTCTAAGAGTGAATGGAAGCCATGCTATTTATTTCCAAGGGTAATGACATATCCACGATTGATGAGGACATACACGGAACACTTTGTAAGTTACGCCTGAGAGTTTCAGTCAAATTATTATCTAAGATGGTTTTTCCTTCCCTGTTTAAATCTGTTAGCTTCATGGGAAGTACCCAGTAGAGACATTTCCAGAGATGGGGAAATGCCTCCGCTGGAAATGTGCCTATCACATTACACAGACACGAGGGCATTCGTACAGACACCCCAGCACCTATATGAAAGATTGGCATGGTGCCATGTTTCACTAATCATGGTGCTGAAGTGGAGCAGACACAGGACAATTGCTGGGGCTAGCTGGTCAGTCAGTCCAGCTGAGGCAGTGAGATTCAGGTTCAGTAAGAGACCTCAAGGCAAATAACACTCAGGGAATATATCTCCTGCCAACCTTTGGCTCTACACTTAATGCTCATACCCTTGCAAACACACACACACACACACACACACACACACACACACACACACACACACACGCTAGAAGTGGTGAGAGAGGGAAGAGAGAGGGAGTGGGGAGAAGGAGAAAATGTTTGTACTGTGAGTAGCTTCAGAGTGTGTGCCTTGCCTTAACCCAATGAGGATCAATGACGAGCCACATCAAAAGTCCCTTTGTGCCTCTTCAATGGCAGGCTATTTGTATTAAATCCAAGCCAGAGCAATAGCACGACAGGCACAACCCCTTGGCATAATCTTATATAGGATTAACAGGGTTAAATCTACAATGCACCAGGGATGACTTTGCCCTTGAGACACACCTGTGAGCGAAACTGCCAAGCTGCCAGGGCAATCGTTGTAAAACAGGGTTACACTTGAGCTGCAGAGTTAACTGACAAGTTGGTGCAGAAGCAGTCGAAACTTCGCTCTTGCCAGGAAAGAGATCTGCAGAAACTATGAATAGAAGAGAAAAAAAAAAAGTTCAAGGTAAATGGAGCTGTTTGGCCTGAAGAAAGGCTGATTGTTTTTGAAAAAAAAAAAAAATCCCCACAGATTTGGCAGCAATTAATAGAGAAGTGATAACCAAGGTAAGAGAATGGAGATTTCAGATGAATATGCAAAAGACTAAAGTCATGTTTAATGCAAAGAAGTAAGCAAACAGTAGAAATAATTAAAAGCTGTTAAGGCATATGTCTGTTGGCTGACACATATGTTATAAGACTACAAGACTATATGGCCAGTTGCTTCTAAGAATTTGTCTTTGCTACAAACCATTCCAATGAGTAATAATGTACAATAACATTTGGTATCCACGGTCCATCCAGTCCGTCAGAGTTTCCATCCTCGGTGTTGCTCTTCAGCAGCCGGCTAGGCTATGACATCCACCGTGGAAGCAATTCGCCTCTGCCTTTTCCAAAGCAGCTGCCTTTGGTTACCTGTTCCAGCCAGCTGTTAATCGGCTGCAGATGGAGGTTGTGACACAGGGGTGGCCCCTTTCTGCCAGTCATCGAGCTCAACATCTGGCTCGCACCCCACCAACTCTTCTTTAATCTTGGCTATTAAGGGATAAAGGGAGAAATGGTTGCTGGCTTTGTTTATTTATTTTAATCTCCAACTCAGTTCTTTCCACTTCTCTCCTTACTCCTTCCTCCTTCCTCATTCTCTTTCTCTTCCTCTTTCTGTTTCCTACTTACTGTTGATCCTCTTCATCTCTCTTCCTCCTTCTTTTCTCCTTTCCACCCTATCATCCTTTGTCCCCTCCTCCTCTTCTTTTTTCATTCTCTCTTCCTTCTCTTTTCCCTCCGCTATTTTTCCCTCCTCTCTTCCTTCTCCCTAGACAAACACAGGCTGTGTTATCAGATTAACTTCCAACTACCTGGAATGCTAATGTAGAAAATAGAAAACCTCAGAGTAACAGCCAACCATAAAGTAAGGTCTAGTTGATCACTGCAAGATTGGTATGAGTGTTTGCTACAGTCCTGCAGTTCTGTGGCTTTCTGACATGTGGTTTCCATAAGGTCAAGGAGATTCCATGAGCCTCTGTCATCACTCCTATTCCACCATTTGGGAGGAGGAAGGGTAAGGAGAGGGTGTATCCTCCATTTAAGGAAGTTTTTTGGAAGCTGTAATTTTACTCCTACCCACCCAGTAGGTGGAACTTAGTCATCTGTGTAAACCTAGCTATAGGGAACTGGTGAATGTCCTCTTTATTCGGGGTAGCTACGCAGCTCCTTACAAACCAGAGGCTCCCTTACTGCAAACCAGAAAGACAAATATAGCAGAGCTTCTTGTTACACCTGCAATGTGGCCTTCAAGGTCCCAAAATAAATAGAGTATGGATGTCTGTTAACTTAGACAATTGACTAGCTTGAACATACAATAATCCCTATTGTAAAGTGGTTCCCGAGTTCCCACCAGAAAGGACAGACAAACACCAATTTTAGATAATTTATTCATGATATGCTGTAATCCTTCATGAATGGATTTTGTTTCAAGAAGCTCTTGATGGTACTTTGTTAGTACTCAGAAGCTATAGGAATTTAATCACTAATTTACATAAGATCATTTGTTAATTCAATATATTATTTGATAATATATGTTATGAGATAATTATTAATTTATATTAGTTATCAATAGCACCGTTGTTCACAGATATGCTGATATCAACTGGTTCTGCAATTGTCAATTGTTTTCTAAAGTCACTCAACAACCAGTATAAAGGTTGCAATAAACTAAAATGAGGCTTTACGTGGTTCAAGTAATGAGCTGATAAACTTTACCTTTCCACCTGAGCTGAGAGTTTGCAGAGACTAGAAAGTGAGTTTGTTCTAGAAGTCAAGTGCCATGATTACTCTAAATATTCCAACAGGATGGGAGTAGGGTCACAGTGGTCCATGATACAGTGAAGATGGCCACCTTGAGAGACTATGGAGTAGATCACGGTGATGCATCCGATAGTAGCTCTTGATGCCGTTATCTGTGAAGGACAGGAACCCGGAAGAAGTTGAAACCTCTACTATCATATTAGATTTAATCCTGTGTGTGTGTGTGTGTGTGTGTGTGTGTGTGTGTGTATGTGTGTGTGTGTGTGTGTGTGTGTGTGTGTGTTGAACTACAGTTCTTTGGACTATGTATCATGTTCTCTTGAGAAAATTTCTTTCTAAGAACACTAGAGAAGCTCAAGGACAGGAACCCGGAATGCCATTTTTCCAAAGCATCTAGTAAGACTCTGAGACTTGACATTGCTCCTTGGATGAAAATTTGGGAAAAATTGGACAAAACCTTTGAAAATACCCCCTCACAATTTTGAGGATGTAGTCCAAATTAATTTATACAAAGACCTTCATCGACAGTGGGAAGAAGACTAATTGACTAAAGAAAATGTGATTATATGCACGCCTTTAATCCCAGCACTCGGGAGGCAGAGGCAGGCAGATTTCTGAGTTCGAGGCCAGCCTGGTCTACAGAGTGAGTTCCAGGACAGCCAGGACTATACAGAGAAACCCTGTCTTGAAAAAAACAAAAACAAAAACAAAAACAAAAACAAAAACAAAAACAAAAAAAACCTTATGACCAGATGATTTTTGCACTTTCTTTTACAGCTTTACCCTATTTTCTTTATAACTTGTATGTTGAAATGCATGTCTCTAGCTTAAAGTTCCCTAATACATCCACACCTCTCTTCTCTTGTGCCCAGTACAATAAGCAAGCTCCTAGATCCAGCATATCATGATGTCTCCTGCCACTTTTACAAATGTACAGTTGAGCCCCTGAATCATGATTTAAGACTAAAATTTGGCAGGGAACTCAGCAGCCCATTTATTAAGTGCACAGGTTATCAAGGGTATCAGTTACTTTATATATCAAAATCTGAAAAGGTACTCCCACTGACACCCACCCATGCCTTACTAACTTTAATCATATATCGTGTTCAAAGATGAGAATCTTAGCCTGGATGAATGGGAAATTTATGTAAGGTGATCTTACTCTATTTCTGAAATTAGAATTTACTTACACTACTGTCTAGCAAGCTGTGCATTGACATATTTACTGTCAATGGCTTTCAGAATTCGCCACTTCATCTTATCTCGATATGAAGGGTCCATTTAGATGATTTGCATCTGAAAGACCTCAATGCCAGGGAAGGGGTGAAACTGAGTGTCCAGTGAAGTAAAAAGGATGAGGGGGTAACTAGTGAACCATACATCTGCATGGCTTCCTTTGGACTTGCCCCTCTTTACAGAAAAGACCCAAGCAGGATTCTCTGCATTAAATCATGTATTACTTTCTCCCTCACCTGCTTCCTTTTTGCACAGAATAGCATCTCCAGCATTTTTCAAAAAGATTTATTTTATTTTATGTAAGTACACTGTAGCTGTCCTCAGACACTCCAGAAGAGGGAGCCAGATCTCGTTACGGATGGTTGTGAGCCACCATGTGGTTGCTGGGATTTGAACTTATCACCTTCGGAAGAGCAGTCGGGTGCTCTTACCCGCTGAGCCATCTCACCAGCCCCCATCTCCAGCATTTCTATATCATCTTCTGTTTGTTGAAGACTAGTTTTTCTTGTCCAAACTTCCTTCTGCCAACTCAGGAAAACCATGTCTCCTCTCCTTAAGTCTACCAAGGCTTTCATGCTGAACGTCTTTCCCTTGGGAGATTTCAACAAATATCTATGAACCCTAGATAGGGTACCAAAGACAGACCAAAGAAATAATTCTACCAATGTTCAACTTGGTAAAACAATGAACTAATTAACTGGTGCTACTTATAAGAATCAAGATGAGGGGTTGCTTAGAGAAATGTGGATATCACCAAATAGCACTCCCCAGGGTAGATGTTGATTCATAAAACCTGCAACCATGAAGTTCTCTGCACGATTTGCCAGCAGCTTAATATTTCGAGCATCTCTTCACCCAAGAATGTTTATTGCTTACATTATAATCTTAGGAAAGAAGTAACTGATGAATCTTATATAAGTTTTGGGAATTTTCTCAATGTTATAGTTGTTTACTTAATGAGGCTTAGCAGCCTCCCTCTAGAATGCGGTGTTTCAATTTGAAAGACATTGCTATACAAGACAAATTTCAAAAGGACTCTCTCTACTGCCTAACCTGTTCTGTTACTTAGAAACCTTGGTTGACTTCCCTATTATTTTTGTTTTGTTTATTGTCTATATGATCTTATAAATTAAGGGATACTCCCCTGGCTTTCTTCATCTTCTCCATTTTGATTCCTCTTTTGATATTATGAAATTAAATATGTATTACATAATATACATAATATATAAAATATGTGTCCATATGCACACATATATGCATATATGTCATAATGTATAATATACAGTAGTTTTTGACTATGTTTCTTATTCATTACTCCCTTCCTAGGCAGAACCTATTATTTCTTGCCACTGAAGGCAGTTATAGAATCTCTCAGGTATCCATGAACTTCTGTCTTGTAGTTGACCATAAAGAAATTCACATATCTGTCCATCCATAGTCAATAGTAAATGATATGACCCTCATTTCAGAGGAGTTTTCCTGACAGGAAAAATATTGCTCAGGGAAGCACAGAACTTGAACAGACTTCCTGGAATTTCCTACCCAGTCCATTATCAGTAGCTATGCAGTAAGGTCCTCTGAAACACATGAAACAGAGTTTGAAGACATTAAGTATAGTGAATCTCTTGGAATGTCCTGGAAGGGGCCAGAGACAGCTGGACGTGTAAGTGCCTAGCTTCTTCTTATACACCCTATCCTCAGTATCTGTAACTTCATCCTTGACCATCCATTTCATAATAACTTATGATAGGTATGCCCCTGAATTTTATGAACACCTTGAGCAAGTTAATCAAACCTGACTTGAGAGGTTTGGGATGCTCAAATGTACAGTAGTCAGTTAGAACAAGAGAAAACTAGTATGGAGCTTGGGGCTGCTGTGCACAGGGACACTAACTTCAGCTTGTGAAATGTAATACAATCCCAGGCAGTCAGTGTCAATTGGATTGGTCCAGAGGATGTCCTCAATGGATGGCTTACAGAGAGATTCTCACACCTCCTGACATCACAGGTGTGGGTTGTTTGAGGCGTGAGAATGGAGAACAAAGACAGCTTTTCCAGAGCACACAGCCACTTGCTTGCTTCAGAATGGGTTGTCTAATGTTGCTATCCCTAGTTTCGTATTACTAGTTTATGTCACGCTTCAGTACATTACGCTCTGCTTCTGCAGTACTCACTAGCTGCGCATGCCCACTCCAGAACAGCCAACCACACTCTCACCCCTTCTGTCTTCTCGATCCACTTCCTCTGTCTTCTCCACATCAGGGACTGACATCCAAGCCTTTCCAGCCAGGTCTCCCCACATCTAATGTAGAGCCGGACCCAGTTCTCAGTACTACCACACTTTCTTTTGAGTAGTTTCATCTGTTTCTGTGGCTTTGCCTCCTCTTTATGTCTCGGTGATCCTACATCCCTATCTCCACCTCAAATGCTACTGATTCTCTTTTGTGGGTGGAGGTGCCGGTGGTGCTGGTGGTGGTTGTATGTGTGTTGTATATAGTTCCCTTGTCTCATGTGACTCTTGATTTTAAGAAGTTGAGAAAACTTATGCCAGTACCGGTGGATTAAATGTGTGCGTGACAAGCATGTTACTGATGGTGATTTCTTCAGCCCCATGTTCACAGTGTCCTATGTGAAATCTCAAAATGATGTTCACAAGAAGCTTCTTCATATCGATATTCCCCAAAAGATAATTCCATGTATCTTCTAATCTCTGCTAAAACAAAACAAAAGAAAACAATCTCTAAAGTATCCTTTCTGGATGTATAGGTCAGTGGTTAAGAGAGCTTAGTACTCTTGCAGATGGCCCAAGTTTGGGTCCTAGCATTCATACCAGGTGGTTCACAAATTCATTCAACTCCAGCTCCAGCCAATCTGACCCTTCTGACCATTGTAGACACCTCTATTAAAAATGCAAACACACACACAAACATATACACATAAATAAAAAAAGAAAATAGGTCTTAAATTTAAAAAATGTTATTCTCATTCTTTTATCAAGTTTCAGCCCAGCACTCTTATATCTTTCCAGGGGAAAAATAAATTATAAGACAAAGGAGAATTGACGAAAAAAATATCAAATTAAAGTAGAATCATATAAAAATTAAGAAAGCTATAATACAGGATGAATTAATAAAAAAGTGATATGGCTGGCGATTTGCATAAAAACAAATGTAAGAAAGCCCATAGGTCAAAGCAGTAAAAATGGTCATTTGTTAGCAGTGAGCATTTATGGGAAGCAACTGGCCCATAAGCTTCATTTGAGTTTTTGAATTCAATTTTCTTTAACGTATAAGATCCTTGAGCTGAAATTTGAATTGTGTTAACATGTTCAAATCACCAGAGAGACCTGAACTTTCAAGTGCTGTATAATTAAGTTCCCTTTTGAAGGTTTGATGATGCCTTTGGGTTAATACTTTCCCCTAAGACTCTGGCTTCAAATGTCTTTTCCTTTTTCACTGCAAATGTGGGATGACGTAACAATTATAGCTGTCTTTTAGATCACCAAAAAAATGGGGCTGGAGAGATGGCTCTTCAATTAAGAGTGCTGATCATTTTTGCAGAGACCTTGATTTGGTTCCTAGTAAACACACCAGATTGGTCACAAACATACATCTTCAGTTCCAGGGTATCTTAAGGTCTCCTGAGGTACCTCCAAGTATGAACTTATTTAGGCACATGGAAGAATAATTAAAGAAAAAGCGTCTTTACGTCACCCCAAATCATATTCAAAGATGATGAGGTAGTTGGAGAAAATTTGATGAGGGAAGGGTTGATATCATGTTTCATTTCACACTGAAGAATGTAATGTGTGTTCCTTTGAAACCCAAGTATCAGGCAGCCTTAAGAAATGTTTGGATGTGGCTGATGTGATGCCTCAGAGGATACAGGTCAAAAAATGAACAACTTCTGGAGGATGTTTTCAGGCTTCTGCATGAATAGCGTTCACGTGAGCATGACATGCAGGCTTCCACAAAACAAGGAAGTAAATGTAATTGGTAAAGTATGTTTCTGTGAATGAAGAGAGCATTGAGTTGAAAAAGGAGACCACACTCTTCAAATGGGGTAAAACAAACAGCACACAAGACTATATAGCCCCCAATGCAACCAAGTATATGCTTGTATTCGAAAATCATATAGTCTTTGGCAAGAAAGAAAGAAAATGAATCTCATGGTTTATATTATGAGGTTTTTATATGTCCGTCATAGACAAACATGAAGTCATACCTCATGCCTTGTTTTAGAAGAATTGAAGATTTAATTGCAAGATACAGAGAAAAGTGTAGGAAGGAGCCATAAGAGGATTAGGCTATAGGTATGGGTCAGAGTCCAGAGGACATCAGTGGAGACTGCCACTCAGGAAAAAGGAATCTTAGATCAGGGAGATGTGTGTAAGGATAAAATAAGAGATGGTTTATCCAGAGACTCCAAAGCCCTGGGGCAAAAGCATCCTGATCCTTCATATGTTATTTGTGAAGCTCCTTCTTTTCCAGGGTATGGTTATTCAGTTCTCCTTCATCTTCTCCTTTTCTTAAAAAAGACTTGTTTTTATTTTTATTTATATGTTTGTGAACATTTATGCATGTGACTGTGTGTGGAAATGTTTGTGACTGTACCTATAGACTTCCCTAACACCCTTTCTCTCTCTCTCTCTCTCTCTCTCTCTCTATATATATATATATATATATATATATATATATATATATATTACACATTCTGTTTTATAACATGTAGCTCCATACCAGAATAGTTCCTGCTTTTTTCTGTCAACTACCTTCTTTCTTAAAAAAATTATATTTGTGCATGTGTGTATGTGTGACATAGGTATGGTGGCCAGAGGACAACCTGAAGGAGTCTAAGATGTTGGTATGGGAGACTGAGCTCAAGTCTTCATTCTTGTCAACAAGAACCTTTATTTACTGGCCCATCTTGCCGGGCCTGACTTCTTTCATATGTTAACCTTGATGTCTCTTGCTCTACGTTTTACTCTCCTGTCACAATATTTTAAAAATAATTCAGAATGTGAAGAATTGTCTAATACAGTCTAACACTTAAAGCTACACTAAGATTATTAATTTGTGCTAAATAAAATGAAAATAATTAATCATATCTGCAATAATTCAAACAAAAATGAAAACCTAGGATAAATAAACAATAAAGACTTCTTTTCCATGGAGGTTTTCTCATTAATATATAAAGAGTTCCTACAAATCAATTATAAAATGCCAACCACTCAATAAACAAAACGACAAATTTAAGATTCAATAATTTAATGATGGAATACAAGTAGATCTTAAATAAGTACAAGCATCCTCAAGTTTTCTTATAAAAATAGATTTGAACTTTAAAACCTTATGGTGATATTGTGTGGGAGCAACATTGCTAAAAACAGGGCTTAATAAACATTCTTTTGGCAGAGATATTAACTCTCCTCCATCAGGGATTAAGTATGCATAGATACAGCATAGCAAATGTAATTTAATAATGGCATAAATATTACAAATGTTTTATCCTACACACCTTCTCTTAGTATTTCTCTACTAGATGTATACATATACATATGAAGAACTCCATAATTATTTATTATATAGTGACTATAGGTGACAGCAAAAGGCTAAAAATAATATATATATATATATATATATATATATATATATATATATATATATCTGCAGGTCAGTGGTTAAATAATTTATGAAAATACTGTGGAGCTAATGACAAGGAGCCGGTCATGGTGGTTCAGCCCTGTAATCCCAGCCATTGGGAGGCTGAGTCTGGAAGACTGGAAGTTCAAGGTTACTTGGGCTGTAGAGTGAGTTCCAAGGCCAGTGTGGGCAGCTTAGTGAGGGTGTCTCTAAATGAGTTACTAAAAACAAAGGCTGGGGTTGTAGCTAAGTGGTGGAGAGCTTGTCTAGAACAGGCAGGGACTTGGCTTCTATGTCAAATACCACAAAGAAAAAGAAAGATTAAACTCATTCCTCATAGACACAGTATATTGTTGCTCACTGTTAAATTAAAAGTATGTCAAGAGAAAGCAAATATTTTATCATTGGGCAAACAAACAAACAAACAAACAAAACAAAATAAAACCGACAACATGTATTCTTTTATCTGAATAGCTGGCTTTATAATGTTAAGACAAAATCTGATCATATCAGTTGCTTGTGGACCCCAGAATGGGTGGAATATCAGTGTTTTACTGAGAATATAGGAGTTTGTGAGTGTGTGTGTGTGTGTCTGTGTGTGTGTGTGCGCCCAAGTATGTGCATACGTGCATACGTGCATACGTGCATACGTGCATACGTGCATACGTGCATGTGCTTAATAAATAAATAATATTCTAGTGTAGATTTTTTGAAGATTTCTATGACAATGGTGTCTCCAGGCCCATATTCTAGGTTTGCTCCAAATATGAAGAATTCATAAGGAGGAATGGTTTTCTGCAGATTGGGATACTTAAGGCTTTGATGGAGCCTTATGTCCTTATGGAGCTTCAGACTGAGAGATGATCTGATCTTTGTAGGTGGGAGGTCAAAGAAAGAAGGAGGATGGCTGAAGTCTTTGCAAAATAAGTAAGACAAATCTACAGAGAACCAAGCTCAGCAGCCTGGCAATAGCAGAAGCAGAAGAGCAGCTCACAAGGAGTTAAGGTGTGCTGGAGAGCAAGGGAAAGGAGATGAAGGGGACCTGGAATATACTGAAGAGCTTGAGCTCCTATCTCGATCGCGCGGAGAGGCCACAGAATGCTTTTAGCTCATGACTAGCGTGAACAAATGTGGGCTTGAATTTGAAAACACTGGTCTGATAAAAATGGGTGAAATTGATTGATGCCAAGAAGATGAGGTCTGAAGACCAAAGCGAACACAGGCAGCATCTCCTATCTTCTGAGAACGTCACACATCACAGCCCTCATTCCCACAGCTTCACTAAGGGGGCTATGATTGTAGCCCTTTTTCCGGGGTGGGCTCTAGCATTTGATTTTTGCCCCGGAATTCCACGAACGTTTTTTCAATCTCAGCATCTTAGTTGGTGAGCTATATGTTTTTCGACCTATCAAGGGTCCTGAAGGGAATAAAAGTCCCATCTGTCAGAATTTCCTTGGGTTCTTGTGGCTGAGAAATGTTAGGCACACAGAAATGTTAGAGAACTACTTGTGCACGCATGCGCGGAGGAGGGGGGGGGATCTTCTGTGTATTAGTGCCACGGTTTCTGCCCAAACACATGGAGTCACCAACCACAGACCACCTTCCCCCAGCAAAACACGGATTCCCCAATCTTCTCTTAAGCTTCTTTTCTCAGTAATGCAGAAGTCACAAATGCAGTGTTCTGTATTTATACTTGTGAAATCTGGATCACTCCATGCGCTGCCTTAGTTACTTCCGGGTTGTTGTTTGTTTGTTTGTTGTTTTTTGGTTTTTTTTCCAAATAAGATACGTAGATTCCTACCTGCATGGACGTGTATGTGCATCACGTACTTAATACTACACAGTTATACATGTTGTACTCAATGCATGCCATTTCACATTGTTTTGAGTTAAAAGGTAGTTGGAGTTTTGCTATGACTGCATTCTTACTATATGCCAGAATTTTTTTTGGTTAACTTTTTATCGATTCTTTGTGAATTTCACATCATGCACGCCAATCCCACTATTTCTCAGTCCCTGCATATCTGCCCCTCTGACTCCGCAGCCTTCCCCCCAAAGAAAACAAAAAGTAAAAATTAAAAATAAATAAAACCAGCAACAGGTCTCCGGAGTATGTGGCATGTACTCTTTTCTCTCCCGGGCCTGACTTCAGAACTCATACTATTACTTGCTGGAAATTAACTGAGGGCTCCTCTTTACAGCAGCATGAACACCCATCCCCCATTGCCATGCAGTTGTGCGGCCGACTCTGCTCTGACACAATCCAGTCTTCTCCATGAATGAGGAACATACATTACCATCTTGTGCTTCAGGAAAATTCTCCGGGGATGCCTTTAAGAGTGTCAACATGTTTGCTTCTAAATGTCATAGATGTTGCAATTGTTCAGTTCTCGGATATGTTTTATTTGAAATAAATGTGCTCATTGACAGCCTGCGAAGCTCCCTCCTTTGTTCTAACAAGTAGCAAGCTGGACCCCCAAGCCTGCTTTCAAAGGTCATTTGGAGGCGGAACTGTGCCTCCATGTTAATCTGTACATGGGTTTTACACGCCGAGGGGTGATGGCTTGGACCGCCCGGGCTGTTTCATTGTTCTAAAGAAATAATGGGCTGTGGAAACTTTACTGCTAAGAAAATACAATGATCAGTAGCTTAATTGAGCTGAACATAAACGGCCCTATTTAAATCTCTTAAAATCTGCAGAGGAAACAAATCTCTCCCTTGTTGGATGTTAAATAAAAATAAATTGTTAGCAAATTTCTCTATGTTCATTGAGCCTCGTCCCCCACGCCACTAAGATCAGGGGAACACAGGAGCCTTCGATTCATTATTATTTTAAAAGCCTCTGTGAGCAAGGTGCATGGTGTAAAAATCAGAGGAGCTTTTCTGGGAAATAAAGTATAAATTTCAGTTCTAAGAAAACTGGAAAAGTCCCGAAATACCGACAAATTCAGATTGCTCAGCAGAAATTACCTAATGTAACTGGATGGGGTTTTTACAGTTACACTTTATTAATCTAGCATTTCACAAGCAAAGATTTCTGTATTACCTTCCCTAACAGCACATATCAAACTGCCAAAGTCTAATTAGATAAGCCAGTATTTTCGATTAATCCATCTCTTTATCCTACCCTGAGTGAGGATCTCCATTTGTTCCCATAATACTCTTTTCACAAACCTATTTTATAATCTAGCCTTTTAATTTATTTTTTAATTATATGTATAAATGTGGGTTAGGTATGCATATGTGAATGCTGTGACCAAATGACACAGATGAAGGCATCAGATTGGACTAGAGCTGGGGTTACAGAAAGGCAGAAGATCTGAAACCACCTCTCATGGATGCTGGGGAACGAACTAAGATCCTCTTCAAGGGCATTATTCATTCTTAACAGAAATCTCTAAATAGTCTTTCCAGGCCCAGTGTCTTCTCTCCCCACATTCCTCCCTCCCTCCACCCCTCTGTTCTTCCCTTTCTTTCTTTTCTTTTGAGATAGAGTTTTACTGTGTAGCCCAGGTTGACCATGAACTTTGCCAGTCTCTGTAGAACTGAGATTACCACACCAAGAATTACTAAACCAAGAATTTTCAATGTGACTTCCTTTTCCCAGTGAGCTTAAAACAATTAAAAGAAACTTACAGATGAGCCAAGTATCAAGTAATACTGTACCACACAGAGAACTATCAAGTTTGACTTGGAGAAAATATGACTTCTCTGATCATTACATGTTTACCTGTTTGGATTCTTTGGTGGTTCATTTAAACGGCTTCTCCCTGGATGGCCAGAAACCTGGTTTGAGAATTGGTCTCTCAGTGCTTTGCCCAAAGGAACCTCCTCTCAAGCTGACCTTTTGCAGGATTTCGAGAATCTGAGCAGCTCTTGCACTGTCTCCTTTAGGCAGATGAACTTACACAACTTGACTTCTGTAGGAGCTTGGCCGAGGTACTTGTTTCTTTGGGGGATCAGATATGTACATCTTACAGACCTGGAGACTGGGAAACCCACAGTCAAGAAGCTTTCCGTCTGCCGATTCTCTTCACTGTGTTTCATGGCATGAGGTGGATGAGCAGAGCCAGCGGTGTGTTGTGTGAGTGAGAGAGCATGACAGTCCTTCCATCCCATCCTGCTTCCCTGTGACAGTGAGCAATTGACGCTGACAACACTGTGATCTTTCACACCATGCCATGATCTACACTTGGAAGCCTTCCTTGTCCCAAACCCATCTCCCCATTCCTCAGAAACACGTCATTTGTACCCTTGGCCCCTACAGGGAGTTCCTATTAGGAATTTCCCTAGAACTCGTGGACTAAAACAGAGCAACAGAGTGACTTATGATAGACCACTTATTGAAGTTTCCCTCATCTTCGCTTTATCAAACCAAATAACAAGTCACAATTAATTCTTCTCTTCAGAGGAAATGCTATTGCCTTAATTAGGTAGTGCTGTGTTATTACTGTAGAGTCAATGTTTTAGCTCTCTATGCATATAGAAACCATACAAAATATAATATTGCTGCGAAATATCATCTTCCACAGGATATGAAGCACGCGTTCAATGTATTCTTTATGGATCCTCCCAGAAGCAAATTTCCTGCTTAGAGAGTTACACGGTTTCTTGTAACCTTTTCCCTGGTTGTTCTATTTATAGTCTACAAATTTTGCCCAGCTTGGGTCAAGAACTATGTCAAACATTCAAACAATGTCACAGTGCTGAATTCCTGAACACGGCCCATCTCTTGGGCTTTGCTTTCATAACCGTCCTGTCCTCATGAACTGGAGGTTTGTGCTTCTATTTTGAACCAATCTGTTAGACTCATTAGCATTCCTGTTTGCGTGTCCTACATAGCAGGAGCCCTTTCCCTCTTTAGGTGTGAAAGCGGAAAATATTCAAATTATATTGGTGACCTTGTTAACAAGGAACTTGTGAGCCCATTTACCTCTGTTGGGTCTATAATTTATAAGAAAAATATAGTTTGGCCACAGTGCTATTATTTTTATTATGTAGATCATTTTGTCTCATTCCAATTACAGTAATAAGGAAATGGTATTTTACTATCTCATTATGAACCATAGAATCCAAGCAATAATTTAAAAACAGTTCATGGTGGCAATGGCAGTAATTTTTTTGTTTTCTGGAGAAAATAAGGAGAGAAAGGTGGTTCCTTTCTCCCTGTCATGGTCCAGTGTACCCTCTCCTTAGTGACCCTAACACTTCTGTGCTCCTCTCTCTGCACTCCAGTAATGAGCTCTCTGATTTATGTGGATAACTTGGACTATATTAACATGTATTGTTTAGAGGTAATTGAACTTGTCCTGTTCTGGTTCAAAATCTTTCTATCAGTTTCTTTTTTTATATATATCCTCATTTACAATGTGCAAGGTATGACCTCAGGCTTTGTCACTTACAACATCTCTTTACATATATTCTATCAAGAACATGCAGGGTGCATATCTGTCCAGACAGAGAGTGAAAGGTAACAACTTCCTATTGGGATTTCTGCTACTCATCTAACTCCAGGTTCTTCCCCTGCAAAGCATCATGAACAGTACACATTACTCACAAGGCTCAGTGCAAACCAACTGTATCCTCGGAGAGACTGGTTAATATAAACTGCATCCTACCTTTCTCTTCCTTTACTATATCAGTTCTATTTTGCCTTCTGAAAATGAGGCTGGAGGAGATACCTGCAGTCATCCCACAGGCTGTACTTTTTAGCAACATGGCCTCCCTTGAGTCACTTATGCTCCTATAAGGAACCCCAATGTCTGAGTTACTTTTCTGGTTGCTAGAACAAAGCAGCTCAAGAAAGGATGAGTTCATAATGGCCCAGAGTGTAAGGATACAGCTTAACGTGGTGGAGCAGGCAAGTGGGCTGCAGCAAGACGCAACTGGACACATGATAGTGTTGGTCATGAAGCAGAGCAAGGGGAATGCTGGTGACCACCTGATTTTCTTCTTTTTACTCAGTCCAGGACCATTCCACGATCCCAGGCAATAGAATGGTATCATCTATACATCTTTCAACTTCAAATAATCTAATTCAGAAACTCTTTCCCACAGGCATGCCCAGGGATTTGTATAGGTAATTGTAGATCCTATCAAGTTGATGATCAGTATTAATGATTGTATCCAATAAACTCAGTGGCCCACCAGGCTAAATATCAATGAAACCCTTTTTTTTGTGTGTTTGCTACTAGTGTCTTGTTTAGAGTGAATGAATATCTGTTCACATCTTATCATCCTACACATGCACACACACAAACACACATGCAGCAGCAACAACAACAACATCAATAAAATACACAAAACGAACCAACATGAAAGCCCCAGTACTATTAGTCTCCAACTGTGAGAAATGTAAGTCTAAAGAATGCAGAATGAAAAATTCTTTGAAAGGATGTGTAAAGTCCAAATCCAGAACTTTCCCTCCCCCTTTCATTAAGAAGCTTTCTGTTATATTATTTGTTCTCTAATGTGAATTTACATCCAAGAATTTGTTAAACCTTTTCTCCTCAATCATGAAAGGTCAAAGTTTAGGTCAAAGTTCCCCCAGAGTACACTCTCGGTCACAAAGAAAAGTCTTTAAACTATAACTCCCCCTGTGTGTATGTATGTGGTTATCACAAGCTAATGGCTCCATGCGCCTTATGACTCTTTCAATCTATAATTTTATGGAGGATTAAAAGCGAGATACACAAATTTGCAATAAAACCGACACAATTTATGGGAACGTTTCCTATAAGAATCGTTAAGGGGTGGTCATAAATCAAGGGTGTTTCTCTTCTCTTTGCAGCTTCTGCAACTCAATAGCAGCTACCAGCTCCGCTCCAGCTGAGCAGAGAAGAGTTGCCATTGTCATTCAAGGCCACACTTACCTGGTCTTAATAACACCTTGTAGCAAAATTAATTTACTTTAAAAATTCCTGTTGCCATAACAACTTGGTGCAGCTGTTCATGGGACTTAATGAAATTCCAGAAGAAAAAAAAATGTTTTAGAGAGAAGACAGACTGAATGGAGGTGAACTGCCTTTAAACAATTTTATTTAAATGTGACTGGGTGACTGAAGGCAAGGCAAGGCATTGGCCTTTGGTGTATATGTTTAATTCCAAGACAACTGCATTTTTGCTATTTCAGTTCATTCTCTCTTTTGTCCCCCTTTCAAGCTTCCTGTAGGTAGCTGTGGATTCTACGTGTGGCTGAAAACAAACAAATGAAATAGAGATTCTTTTGATCACCATAAAGAGAGACTGTTTTATATTTAAATATTTCTGGTTTTCTCTTTTATGTAGTTTGGTAATAAAATCAAATCCTGCTTTGTTTGGTCTAGGATATGCATCTTTAGTGACAGTTTATCCTTATATTAATAAGATTTGAAGATAATACACTGTTCTTAAATATTACTTGCTTGCAGTTTCTTAGCTCATTATCATCATGGCATGAACCATGGCAGCGAGCATGGTGCTGGAGAAATAGTTCAAAGTCCTAATCCACATGCAGAGAAAAAGAAGTCTTTGAAAGGATGAAAAGAGAAAGAGGAGAGAAGGAAAGTGAGAGAAAAAGGCAGACACAGAAAGAGAGAGAGAGAGACAGACAACAGACAAACAGACATGGAGAAAGACACACACACACACACACACACACACAGAGAGAGAGAGAGAGAGAGAGAGAGAGAAAGAGAGAGAGAGAGAGAGAGAGAGAGAGAGAGGAAGGGACTTTTGAAAGCTCAGAGCCCACACCCAGTGACATACTTTCTACAGCACAGTCACACCTATCCCAAGAAGGCCACACATCAAACCTTTGCAAACAGTCCTATTCCCTGGGAACTAATCATTCAGCTATATGAGCCTACTGGAGCTATTCGTATTCAAACCATCACAGTCACATCCTTATTATGTATTGAAGATGACCTTGCACCCTTGATCCTCCTTACTCTCCTTGCTGGGATTATAAGCATGCGCCACCATGTCCAGTTTGCTTTTTAATTTTCTGCTAGTTGGAATAAAGCACATTCATTGCAAACATTTTAGATAATGCAAGAACATTGCTTCTCGGCCTTTTGGCTAAGATAATGCAAGAACAAAAGATATTGAAAGGCAAACCTATGTCATCCCCTGAAGAAAATCACACTGCATGGTACGGCTCACTCTGGAGCATGACAGTGAGTATTCTCCTTTTTTATAACCTGTCTAGTGGCCCAGTGTTTTTTGACTTCTGAATGTTTAATATATTCCAGAACAAGATACTCTTCATGAGTATGAATTCATGCACTCACATCCATACGTACATATAGTGAGAGTAGAGAAAGAGCAGAGGAATATAAAAGCAAGAAAAAAAACAACAGGTGAGATGTAGAAAACAAGACATTGTTCAATAATTATTTTAATTGCATTTCTTTATTAAACATTTTTGTTCCATTTTTGGTTTGCTTTTGTAAATTATTTTGTGGAAAATACCTGTGTCCACAGATTTTTTTTTTTAATTTTACTTTTATTCTTTATTTACTTATTTGTAAATCACGAGTTAGTTTCCTAAGGATAGGATTCATGAATTAAGATACATGGTCTAATTCATTATAGGAAGACCTTTCTTGTCACCAGCCAAGATGGACAGGATCTTTCCTTCACGCTCCTTAGTCACACCTATATACAGTGTTGTTACCCTTATACTGTTCTTTCCAATTTACAAGTAAAAAAACTAGAATTCCCATGGCATCGATTTTCTGGTTATAGTTCTGAGCAACTAATGCCAATATAGCGACACCTGAGGGACTTCCACTTGGACAGCCAAGAGCAACATTGTGTGAAAAAGTTTCCCCCAGGTTTATCCACAGAGCTCTCTGTAGCCTTCTAGACATAAAATGCCTTGCTTCCCATTTTCCCTGATAGCTTGTTCCAGGTCTAGCCCATAGGGAAGTCACTGCAACAAGCAAGGGTTTAGCAGGAATTGGCAAGTCAGGCTATAACCACTGTATATCACCTTCTAATACTGAGTTCAGGAGAAGATGCTCAAGAATGAGCACCTTGTAGTCTAGAATTCAAATGGAAGGCTAAAGGAAGTACTAGTTCCTGTGAACAAAGCCTCTTGGATGTACAGTCCTGGTCCCCACATAGGGGAGGAGTCACTCTTGATATTTGCATCATTTGTCAGACCTTGGCATTCATGAAGGAGTGACCATCTTGTACCTTTATGCTATTTTTCACATCCATCTCACTGTTTTGGAGAGCAGAGCATATGGACAGAAAGCTCTTCAATTCTCAAAGTTTGGAAACTTCAGTGAAGCATGGGTATAAGTGAGGCTGCAACTGGTTGAGGAACAAGGTAGCTCTTCTTATATTGCAGCTGGGCATTCAGTGATCTCCAGCCTTGGGGAAGCAAGGCTTTAATTTTGTACTTTAAGAAATAAAGACCAGATCGGAGAGATGGCTCAGTGAGTAAAGTTACCTGCCATGCAAGCTTGAGAATGCGAGCACTGATTCCTGTAGCTCATGCTTGTAATCCTAGAACAGCATTATGGGAGGCAGACATAAGAATCTCCTGAAGATTGCTAGTAGCCTAGCTTCATTCATGAAGCAGCAAACAGCAACATAGACCCCCTTAAAAAGGTGAGACAAAGACAGACACCAGGGTTAACTTGTGACCTGCACAAAGTTAACATCCATGTTCCTGCTCTAACATACATGAACACACACACACACACACACACACACACACACACACACTGCACAGCACATGGTGTGATGGGAGAGCAGCAGAGAGGAGAGGTAGAGAAAATACCTATGAATGTGTATGTTTCTGAAGTCGAATATTTGATCTGTCCCCTAGTACCTCATCCTTGCCCATTTTGGGATTAGATATGTACAGGGAAAAGCACTAGAGAGCCAAGACTATAAATTTCAACCCAGAGAAGTCTAAGGAACATTCAGCATCTTGTGGGCTCCAACAGGAACAAGCACATATTTGCTCAAGTAAGACTTTTCCATTGTGACAATGAGGACTATAGTCTGTGTTCCTAAATGGCTGGAGAGGCAATAGAACAGCAGCATTTTATGGACTGTGGCCAGGGACTTTTCCAAGGACCAGATCACATTGTTCTTAGCATGAACTTGGCATTAGAAAGCTTCCTAAAGATGGGCTTAAATCCAGTGGACATGAGATGGAATTACCCCCAAAACGGCCAAGATTAAGCTTCTAACACTTGAAAATGGACCTGAGTAGAAGACACTAAGGCAGTTCAAACAAGAGTGGAGTGCTAAAGAGGAGTTTCACAAGTGTTAATTCACAGTGCTTGGGATTCACTATTTGTTGGGGGTGGGGGCTGTTCTTCCAAGGTGGAAGCTCATGTGGATGCTGTTTCTAAAGCCTGATAGTGGACGTCTGTATTTCTAATTAAGTGGTTGGTTGGGTGTTTTATAGCAGGATTATGGAATGGAACAAATCTGGGTCAAAAAGACCAAGAGAAAGCAAGGTATCTGAAAAGGTTTTGTGGACTTTACAACCGTCTGTGAGAAAGCAAGAGCTATTAAAAGCAGAAGCAGAAAGCGACATTGACCTTGTTGGTGCCCCTGTACGCACTCACCCTCTAGGTGAGGGGCCCACCAGGTGCTATTGCTTTCTTCTGCCTGCCTATCTGTTGTTCCATAACCTCTTGTCACATGATGACAGAAACACAAAGGGAATTTGCTTGCTTGTTGACTACCACCTCCCGATAAAGCAATGGCTAGTCCTAAAGTACCTTTCTCTCTTCTAGATCCTTTCTTACTGAAAAGAAGTAGATAGAAATGTGAAACAATTAGTATGAAAGGATAGGTTATATCAAGACAGAAAAAAGTGTAATTATTATACTAAAGCAATAAGTTTAAAAAAGAAAACTCTGCATACCAGCTATGCCAGAATGTTTCTTATTTCCATCCACAGAACTTGAAATGCTTATATAGCCAGTTAGCAGTCTTTCAACACTGGGTGATATTTCGATTTATTACCATAGAGTGGAAGTTTGGAAAAAAATAATGTATTATGTTTTATAAATTGCAATTTAAAAATATTCAAATTTGAAAGCTGTTCTATCTCCCCGCCCCCCCTTCTGGTTTTCAATGCAGGATTTCTCTGTGTAGTGCTGTCTCGATGTCTCTCTTGGAACTTGCTCTGTAGACCAATCTAGCCTCTAACTCAATGAAATTCACCTGTCTCTGCTTCCCAAGTGTTGGGATTAAAGCTATGCTTTAAGACTACCTAGTGTCTATCCTAAACAGGTTAAATATTTGATTCATTTTGCTGCTACTGTGACTAGTAATTTCCAGGATCTTATTTTACAAAAAGTAATTTTTTAATGTATTCATTTCTTTTTTACTTTTTTGGTACTTTTAGTAATAAAATAAAACAAAATTTAACACACTGGGGTTGAATAAGAAAAACAAACAGAAGGAAAAGATGCTGACCGAAGAGAAGGCTCAAGAATTACTGTGAATGATGTGAATACCACAGAGCATAAGAAAAATAAAAAAATGGTGTTTTAATTTTGTGTATATGTATATGCACATATTGTGCATGTATGTGTGGAAGTAGCCACACATGTGTGCATATGAAGACCAGAATTAATCTCCAGTGCCCTTTCTAAGGATACCATTTATTTTGAATTCTGAGATATAGTCTGTCACTGATCTAGGGCTCACTGATTGGAGGCTGCTTGGATCTCCAGATCCCTGTCTCTTCCATGCTGGACTCTCATTGTGGTACCACACCCAGACTTTCTTATGTGGGTTCTTGGAATGGAACTTAGTTTCTTGTGAATAGAAGGAATGTTATGGGCTGAGCAATTTTCCCAGGCCTTCTCGTTTTACTTTCTGTTGGAGCTTTCATGGGACACTGTGGGTATCAATCCAGATATCTCTCAATGCTTCGACCCTTGTGGATGTTCGGGTATGGTAAAAGACATATGAGATGGAATTTGCCATCTTGATTTTGTAACCACTGGCTATGTCTGCAGGAAGTACAGCAGCAGTTAGCTAGCTACTTTGTGCTTATAGAAAGCTATAGCATAGAGGCCAGAATTATTTTATTTGTCTAATAGGATGAACTGTTAAGACTCCTACTTGGTTTTTTTTTCAATTTTTTATTAGATATTTTCTTAATCTACATTTCAAATGCTATCCCGAAAGTCCCCTAAACCCTCCCTCATCTCCCGCCCTGCTCCCCTACCCACCCACTCCCACTTCTTGGCCTTGGCGTTCCCCTGTACTGGATCATATAAAGTTTGCAATACCAAGGGGCCTCTCCTCCCAATGATGGCCGACTAGGCCATCTTCTGCTACATATGGAGCTAGAGACATGAGTTCTGGGGGTTCTGGTTAGTTCATATTGTTGATCCTCTTCTAGGGTTGCAGACCCCTTCAGCTCCTAGACTCCTACTTGTTAACCTGCCTACTACTTCTCTGTTAAATCATGTCTCAGATTCAAGACCAAGATTACTGAGATGTAAGAATTTGATGATGCTCTCATTTTCATCAACTAGTAAAATTATTCTGCACACAGATCACATACTTAAAAAAAAAAGAAAAAAATATTACTTGTAAGGAAAAGTGATCTGCTATCTCTGTGGAGCACTTTGTCCTTTTCCTTTCAGGGTCAATTCCCCCACAAAGGAGATGACTGTCCTGTTTGACTCTCAGCAAAGCTTGCCACCAACATAGTCATTACAACATGGCTCCTGTCTTTGTAAATGTTGTTAACCTGTGATGTGCCAGGTCCTGATTAGTATAATTTTTTATCAAGTCCTCAGTACAACACCTTTAGAAAAAGAAGAGTAGGGGAAGCAGGCAAGAGGAAGTTTTTGTTGCATAGCATGTTGTCATGATAACAAAAATAGTAAACTGAACAGAAAAGCAAATGCTTGGAAGAATGAAAGTTCTAAGGACAACATCCACATGTGTTGGAGGTGATGGATAGATGTGTGTTATATGTGTGTGTGCATATATGTACATATTTCTCTTTCAGGAATGTTTTCCCATTTTGTTTTATTGAAGGGCACAATGAGAAGTGAAAATTATATTTGTAAATTTAATTAAAAAAACAAATACCCTTCATTCTAAACCTGTGATTTCTGTAGCTTTTTAAATTTTGAACAGCTCTCTCAGTAATCTGGTTTCCTGGGAATTTATTGTGCTTTTATCTTTAGCCTCTAGCTCATCCAAATTATTACTGTCATTCCATCTGAGTTGGCAAGCAGCTGCCCTGACTTTGCATTTTCTATCTTATTCTCTCTTTTATTAATCTTCCTCTGGTCTCTGGTGCATTTCTTCACCTCAATCATGCAAGATTAAACAAACTTTTACATTTAAGAAATGATGCTCCCCACAGGCCTGCAGCCACCTCTCCTGGAAGCTGTTACTTTGGCTGCTAATTTTAATTAACAATTAATTAATAAGTAATTAATTAATTTTGTTATAATGACCCTGACTTTGCCTTACAGCACTATCCAATTTCTCCAAATACAACACCAGTGTAAAATTGACTTGATGTTCCAATGCCAGACGAGGTTAGCTCCAGAATATCAAACAGATGAAAGGATACCCAAGGAAACTGAGTTTACCCATTTGCCTTTGTGCATTTTCTGATTTTAAAAGACACTGTTGATGTTCAAAGCGACATAAATATCTATAAGTCATATTTCTCAAAACACAGAAGTCAGAAAAACACATATGTCCCAATTGAATCAACCGAGTGTGAAGAGGTAAACACCATAAATAAAAAAAAAAATAAATAAAAGAGTGCCACTAGTCACTAATTGAACAGATATCAAGTTATTCATATTAGTGGGTGCTTTCAATTTTTTCTGAATGCATGGTGGTGCATCTTGGTTCTGGAGTATCTTCTGAGAATGTGTGAGGCCCTAGGTTCAATGCCCAGCAAGAGAGAAAAAAATAGTATTTTAGCAAACAAAATTCTTAATACGTTTGTTTGATATGGAAAGGCTTGATGGATACAATTTTACTTTTTCTCTGTGTGTGTTTATGTGTGTGTGTGTGAACATACTTGCATATTCCATATTGTGTGTGTGTATGTGTGAACATACTTGCATATTCCATATTGTGTGTGTGTATGTATGTGTATGTATGTGTGAATATACTTGCATAGTCCATATTGTGTGTGTGTGTGTGTGTGTGTGTAGATCAGAGGACACACTGTTTTTAACTTCTGCTGTGTACACTGCTCTGTTCATTGGGCTGTGCATTCTCTAGGCTCTGATTCCCATCTTACTGTAAGAGTGCAGGGTAGATATGTGCTAGCATGTCCAACTTTGTATGAGTTCTGCAAGTCCAAATTCACTTCATTTTTCTTTTATAGCAAGTGAATTTATCCACTGAACCATCTCCACAGTTCTATTGGGTTTATATCAATTGAATTAAGATTTACACACAATAATGCTTAATAATCCTTAACACTATAAATCCTTAAGTGTTCTTGTCTTAGGGTTTCCATTGCTACGAAGAGAACCAGGCGTGGTGGCACATACCTTTAATCCCAGCACTCGGGAGGCAGAGGCAGGCGGATTTCTGAGTTCGAGGCCAGCCTGGTCTACAAAGTGAGTTCCGGGACAGCCAGGGCTATACAAAAAAACCTTGTCTCGAAAAACAAAACAAAACAAACAAACAAACAAACAAAAACATTGCTAAGAGGAAACACCATGGCCAAGGAAACTCTTATATGACCAACATTTAATTGGGGCTGGCTTACAGGTACAGAGATTCAGGCCATTATTATCAAGGCAGTAGCATGGCAGCATCCAGGCAGGCATGGTGGAGGAGAAGTTGAGAATTCTGCATCTTTATCTGAAGGCCACTAGGAGAAAACTATACTCAGGAAGCTAAGAGGAGGGTTTAAAATCCATCCCCACTGTGACACACTTCTCTAATAAGGCCACACTTCCTAATAGTGCTACTCCCGGAGCCAAGCATATTCAAACCACCACAGTGCTATTACCTAATTCCATGAATTTGGTGAATGAATATGACCACTATTCTGACTGAAAGACAGTTTTAAAGAACCGCACCCCCAATCTTACCCTTTCAGTAAATCCTCAATATCTACTGCCAACAACTTTCTTCATAAAGTTCATATAAAGGAGGTCATGTGATTGTGCTCAGGGATTAATTCACACTGTTGTATTAGCTACTCACTCATTTCTTTTTAAAGCAGACATATGTTCTTATGTGTCTGCGTGAATGTACACCATATGTGTGTGCAGTGCCCCCAGAGGCTATAAGAAGTCATCAGATGCCCCGAGGTTGGAGTTACAGCTGAGTTGATGGACATGAGTGTTGTGATTCGGACTCCAGGCCTCTGTGAGGGCATTGAATGCTCCTAACCAATGAGACACCCTCCCTCCAAAGTTCATTCCTTTTTAGTCCTGGCGAGTATTCTCTTGCATGATTACAGTTTATATAAAAAAGAATTGTCCCTGAAAATCATAGTGCTCTGTTTGTCACTATTGTGATTAAAAACACTACATTTTTGTGGACTTTTTTCCCCCTGAGAAGCTACTCTGCTGGATGTGTGTTTAAGTTGATAAGAGGTTGCTAGTCTCCTGGTGCTGAAATTGCTCACACCCTTATGGTGATGAAGGCTTTCCCTGTCATCCTCTTCTGTGTTAGCTTTTTATTTTATTTTATCAGGGCTGTATCTCATTGTACCTGTGTTTTGTATGTCCCTCATGACTAACCACAGTGAACAGATTTCTTGTGTTTCTGTTCTGGTTTCTCTTTGCACTGATGTTAGTTGGCATTCTTAGCTTTCTTAGGATGGCCAAGGCTGTCTTGTAGTTTCACACTGAAGTTGCCCATGCTTTTCTCTACAGTGTGAGGGAGTAGCTGAGGATTATTTTTCTGTATAATTGTATTCATTCCTTCTTCATTGTGCCCTCTTGACAATGTTTACCTTCCATACTGAAGTACCATGCAACTGTTGGAGGATTCTGTCCTGGAATTTGTACTGCGTTGTCCTTATGTTCATAAAACCTTTGTGTCAATTACAGAACTTATCA
The DNA here is from genome assembly GCA_902729485.2 of Mus minutoides. Taxonomy (NCBI): domain Eukaryota; kingdom Metazoa; phylum Chordata; class Mammalia; order Rodentia; family Muridae; genus Mus; species Mus minutoides. The sequence goes on along the minus strand of LR749796.1, from coordinate 1,151,773 downwards.
GGTCTTAGAGTCAGGCAGGGTCTTCAAATATTGCTATTCAAATACATACTGTTGAATGTAAAATATTGGTAAGCATTATGATAAGAAGGAATAATACAATTATATATAATCTTCACATATTACAATAAGGCAAAGTCAAAAATTAAAATCAATTACATTTGATCATGACGCATGTTGTATTAGAATAGTTTTATTCTTTTTTTTGCCTTGTTGAAAGAATATTTGATTTTTTCAATATTAACTCATAGATAACATCCATTCTTGAAAAGTATTGTTGGTGTGATTATAAATCTTTTCCTTTAATATTATCCCATACTTGAAAACATTTTACACATGCACACTCTAATGTACAAGCATTATTTGTCTATTTCTCACTAGAGTAAAAGTGGGAATCATGTTCAAATGTGGCCATGGGACATGCTCATATTGGCTCTTCTATTGATCTATTTCTGTTCTCTCTTCTGGTTTTCCTCTGCCATTTTCATAGGACTATCCTTTAGCATTATGGTTGTTATGGATTTCTCTGCAATGGTTTGCATATTTTTATCAGCACAGAACATCACACTGACATGCCTTCCCATTCAGTGGTATTGGTATGGCATTCTTCGAGAGGTAACTTCATCACAGGGCTCCACCTTAACCTATGTGGTTGGCAAACTTGTAAAAGGACTTGACTGAGGGCATTTTCCCTTTCTTCTGACACACCTCTCTCCCTCTGAAGTCACAACAACCCCTTCACCAGAGAAGGAACTCTTCTAGCTACCACCAGAATGAAATACCATTGCATAATCTCAAATCTCCACTCTCTAAAACCATAGGAGACACATCTACTTTCTATATATGTTATTCAGACTTCTATTAGAGCACCACAAAAGGATCCTAAAGGATCTTGTTGTCTGATTGGGTGGTTTTGATTAAACCATAGGAGATAAGTGGTGGTTGGCAATGTCTCGGGCTAGGTACACTTGAAAACACCTTTTCCTCCATAGTGTGTAGCTAGTTTTTTATAAAGATTGACCAGGCAATCCTCAAAGCTCCAGTTGTCCTAGAAGTATGGAGTCATGACCATGTTGAAAGTTCTACTGAGACTTTGCTAGCATATGATTCTTGTATTTCCTGGCCTTGTAAGCTCTGTTGACCCACTTTCCTGCCTAGAATCTTGTGGACAATTAACCCACAGATAAATGCATGAATGTTCTTCCAGTCTGTTAGACTTCTTCCCTCAATCATCCAATAAAATGTTTGAGTGTAGAAAAGGTATGTGAGTCTCAAAATGCCTTCTGTTCTCACTATAGTTAGCTGAATATTTCAAGGAAAGGATTTTTAATGTAGCCTTTGGGAGGGAAGAGAACATCTTTCCAGGTGGAGTGTTGCTGGGAAATGTTTCCCTGCTGAACAAGAGTTATTTGTATGTTACATTATTATGTGTCCCCTGGGGGAGGGCAGGGCTGTAGCCTCCTGGGTTTCTGGTACTTAACCATTTTATGCTCTATGTGTCTTTGTGAGTGAGGATTTTTTTGGACCACTTACTGTAAATGAAATTACATAGTAGGTCCCATCTCTCTTTCTCTCTCTTATCAAATTCGATGCCAGGTTATATTGTTAGTTGTAATAGCTACCGCCTACTCATTTTTTATCCCATTTTTGAGTGAACTATAACAAAGAAAACAATGTAACCACCTACTCATACCAACAAAAAATAACACAAAAAACTTCCTTTCTAATAAAGAATGGTTTGGCTTTATTTTGAATTCACCAGGCACCGGAAATTTTAAGGAAATTTAAAATTAATTCTCCCTCAATTTGTTTACGTCTAGGACATGCATGTTAGTGCAGCTGTGGAATTCATTAATTTTATATTTCTATCACTATAATAATATTATTTCCCATGGAAAATACAGTGTTTTGACTTCTAAATATGCTCATTTAATTATGCATGGCCCAAAAGCAATTTTTTATTAGGTTAAGCTCTGATGTCTGATTAAAGTCGATAGCTGGCATCCTTTAGGGCTTTCTTAAGCATTGGCTGGAGTGGGAGCAGAATGCTTAAATTGCCTAATAGGAAAGAATTACAGGCTATCGCCATACAGTCAGCCAACATGCACTTGCATATTTAACCTTCAGATAGCGGAGACTCTGCAAGGAAAACACCACCACGCTGGCTAATAAAGCCTATCACTATAATGGTGTCAATCTGCCCTCTCATTAATAACCCAGCAAGGAGCACATTTCTTTTGCAAACATTCCAGACGGGTTTCAGAGAAGAATACCAAGCCGACAGCAGTGTTGCAAGAGGACCACATTGCACACACCGATTCTGCTTTCCAACTTACTCCTAAGACTGGCAGATAGCCTGCTTTTTGCTGGAGGAGTCCAAGTAATGTCAGAATCCTCCTGGCCAAGATCATGCAAGGAACTAAACAAACAAACTGATCGCCAGCCCTAAGATAATTCTCAGCTCATCTTTCCCCCACTCGGTCAGGTTTTAATCACTCAATACATTTTAATGGATCACAGTTTGTAAACAAACGTGTTTCAGATGCCAAAGGTCAGCTGTTTGCAATGCCAGACAGGGGATGTCCCAGTGTATCTGGGCCTTTTGGCAGAAGCTTACATGATTTACAGGAATTTGCAGTCAGCAAATTACTCAGCAGGCACACGTGAGACTGTACATAGGCTAGAGTTCCACAGCTGGAATCATTTAATCCAATTGTTCTAAGCTTTGGCCTCTAAGCTGGTGGGGGTGGGTGGGGGGCACTTTGTTAAGGTAAGATCTTCTTTAGAAGCCTGATTTTCAAAATGGGTACAAGCAAGGTGGGGTTAACAGAAGGCCTGGGATGAGGAGGAATTGGCTGCTTCCCTTCTGGAACTGGCATCCCTGCCCCCACCTCTGCCCCCCCCTCAGCACTCCCTTTTATCTCTGTGAGAACTGTACGATGCACATTTTAAAAAAGACTGTGTGCATTGGTTGCGTTTTTACACATCTAATAATGGGCTTTTCAGACAGAAAAATACTTTTTAGAGTGAGGACTTTTCAAGTTAAGTCAGGTTATATTTCCATACGAAGTTCATCTCCAGACCTTTCAGCTGACATTTATTTCTTCCTTAGTGAATATCTGTTGTCCGTATGGGTTGCTGGCTAAGACTGGATTCTCTAAGATGTGAATCACTACCCTGGAAGCTTCTTGTGGTCTCTGATCTCAATACCAGACTCCATGGTCGTTCCTGAAGGGAAAGTAGGGTTGAAGGAAGAGCATATGGCCTTTTTATGTTGGCAATCAGCAAGCAGGATGTGTGCGTACCTCTGCTTACATTTTGCTGACCTGCCCTTCTAGAAACTTCCCTATTCACAGGGCTCCAAAGTCAATTTTGTGATCCCAAGAAGACAAAAAAAGAAGAGAAATGTAACTAAATAAGTGTTATTTCTACCATCAAGACATGGTAAAGTAGGATCTGGGTAGGTTCTATGGTCTTCTGTTTTCCTATAATAGTATAGTGATGCCTGGCTTTGTGTCCAGGTAATTATCTGACATTGTGCTCACTAGTTTTATGTCTGTGTGACACAAGCTATGGTCATCTGAGAGGAAGGAACCTCAGTTGAGAAAATGTCTTCATAAGATAGGGATGTAGAGACCTTTCTAGGGTATTTTCTTAATTAGTGATGCATAGGAGAAGGCACAACCCATTGTGGATGGGACCACTCCTAGGCTGGTGGTCCTGGGTTCCGTAAAAAACAAAATTCAGGCTGAGCAAGCCCCAGGAGCCACCCAGTAAGTAGCGTCTCTTCATGGCCTGTGCATCTGCTCCTGTCTCTAGGTTTCTGTCCTGTTCCAGTTCCTGCTCTGACGTCCTTTAATAATGAATAATGAATGATGATGTGGATGTTTAAGCTTTTTCTCCACAACTTGCTTCTGGTCATGATGTTTCATGACAGCAATAATAACCATAACTAAGACAGATTTTTTTTAAACAAGGGTTGAGGCTTGACCCTAGGGCCTTAGGCATGGCAAGGAAGTGTTCAGCTGCTGCGTTTCAGCCCCAGGCCTTCATTTGACATTTTCTGGAGATGACTGTTAGAGTTTTGTTGGATGCTACACTTTGGTGGATTCTCACAATTCCCCATAGTTCAGGCTGGCCTAGAACTGACAGTGCAGTCTTTGGGAACCTCTGACTTCACCTCGCATACAAGGATATGCGATGTGTCTACTCAAGTATTGTTTGGAGTAGACTGTTAGGTTTTAATTTTAATAGTAAAATTCCAAACATCTAAAAACATCCTGATTAATTGGAATGATGATTTGATTTGGAAGAGACAGGACAAAGCTGGCAAATAATTAATGATTTTAGAGTGCCAACATCAAGTATAAACTATTTAATACAACCACTTAATAAGTCCTGGTCATTTTTAACAAAATTGGTTATTTTTAAAAAATTGTTATTTTACTAGGTTATAAATATTTATCTATGAATATGTACTATCCAAAGTCATGAAAACATCCCAGATCTGCAGTGCAGTCACCTGTGACACTAAACAGTTTTGATACCAAGAGGCTTGAAGGTGAGACTATTACTAATAGAGAAGAAAAGGAGAGCCCAGCTCATTGGGAAATACGATTTCTCCCAGGTTGCCTTCCTAGAGCTGCAACCTTCTGATGTCTATTCAATCATTCTTCCCCTTCTTTTCTTTTCAAGCTATTTTTTTCTTATTTTAAAATCAAATACACATATGCATTTTAGTCAACTTGAACTTAATGGTAATTATAAGGAACAAAAGGAGAGTACTGTTAGCATTTTGGTGACTCTTGTGTATGTGTGGGGACATGTGTTCTATTTTCATTTTCTGTGGCTGTGATAAAATACACTGACAAACAGCAAGTCAGAGGAGAAAGGGTGTATTTCACCTTTCAGTTTCTGATTAAGGTCTGTCATATCAGGAAGTCATAGTGGTGGGGTCTGCAGCATCATACCCACAGTCAGAGGCAGAAGGAAGCAAGGAATGACTAGGAAGGAGGCTAACTCTAGCCCAGGATACGGTAATTGGTCTATGGACCGGCAACCCTCCAACCTCTCTCCACATCACTGCTGTTCTAAACGGTCAATCAGTCTTTGCAGGCACAACTTCTATTTCCTCGACAGGAAGCATAGAAGGACAAATGCCAGAACTCACCTCGCTTTCTCCATGTCATTTAATCCAAGATTCCAGGCCAAGGCATGATGCCACAGGAGTATCCAAAGGTTTCTGTCCTAAGTGATTCTAGAATCTTGCCAAGTTGACAGTGAAGATTAACCATCACTTTATTTATATTGCTATTATCTTTAGTTAAAAGGTTAAAGGTATTTAGTATCTGAAGTAGTGGTTCTCAACCTGTGGGTCAGAACCTTTTTGTTTACGGGTACAACTCTAGGTAGGGCTATATCAGATATCCTGCATATCAGATATTTACAATAGAATCATAGCAACAGCAAAATTACAGTCATAAAGTAACAAGATACTGTTATGGTTGGAGGTCACTACAACATAAAGAACTATATTAAAGGGTCACAGCATTAGGAGTGTTGAGAACCACTGATATAAAGTGTTTTTCTCTGAGAAGTAGGTGTTAAAAATCTGTTCTCCAGGATTAAGAAGATAGATTGCTTCAGCATTTTCTGGGGGTTGGGAATCCTCTGAGGATTGCAAGAAGTTGGGCCAGAGCCCTGGGCTTCATTGAAGTCTTTGTGTGTGCGAGTGTGTAAAGAGGTGAACAGCAGGGCAGGCATTGCTTCTCATTGTGGGTGTAGGCAAGTCAGAGCCATGTGCTTAGCTCACATTCAAAGCCAGTTAAAATAAGCATCAGTAGCTTCTGTTCCTGGCATGGATTCGTTCATCAGACAAGACTGAGTTCACACAGTGTCACCTTCTTTGATTCTAAATGAAAATAGAAAGTTATAGGAAAATCACCATCATCATGGGCTTGATACTGCTTGTCCATCCCTTCCAGAAAATTCTACTAAAGAAATGTCAGAGATACACCTGGAGATTAAAAACAACCAGAGCCAAAATATTGTTTATTTTATAGTAGAAACATTCTGTAACCACATGCACTGAGCTACCAAGTCCTAATCAATTGCTACTATGTCAAAGCAAAGATTCAACCGGCTAGCTGAATAATTCATTTTAGCTATCAGAATTTTGCTGATATTAAAAAAAAAATTGTATCTTCTGAATCCCCAGCCACTAGAGTATAAGGCTAACACTAGAGAAAAAAAAAACACTGTAATTTTGCTGTTGCTGTACTCAGAGCTATTTTATCTATTTCTTTAATTCTTAGAAAGCAGAGAATAATTTTTCTCAATGATTTCTTTCTTGATCATGAGGACTTCAGTTCTCAAGTAGTTAAAAAACTTTGATACTGGCCAGGCATAGTGAGGCATGTCTTTAATCCCAGGACCCAGAAGGCAGAGGCAGGCAGATCTCTTTGAGTTCGAGGCCAGTTTGGTCTACAAAGGGAGTCCAGGATAGCCAGAGTCCCCTTATACAGAGAGACCCTGTTTTGAAAAACAAATCAAAACAAAACAAACAGAAAAACCAAACCATACAACAACAACAAAACAAACAAAAATCAGCCTGTGCTTCATGAAACACAGCACCAACATTATTAGTAGAATAGCTAACAATTGTATATGAATGTTTATATAGTTCCAATCTCAGTTTTGGCAATTCGGTGGAGACAATAAGCACTTCAGTGGAACTGCAAGATGTTTCCACAGTTGAAGATGTTTACTGCCAAGCCCGAGGGCCTGGTTTTGACCCCCAGGACACACATAATGGAGGGAGAGAACCAGATCCTGTAAGTTGTCCTTTGAATCCCCACAAATAAAACATATGTAATAAAATATTTTAATTGATAGAGATAGATTATATAGATCGCTATCACATTTAAAATTTTTCAATGTTGATCTCTGAGGCTTGAGATAAAATTAAATAAGGAAGGAAAATGGAATACAAATTTAACTATTTTCATTCCTTTCATACTATAAGGGGAATGAAATACAGTTTTGCTAAAAATATGTCTTAGTTGGGATTATAATTAATAAAGATGATTTCTTTCTTTCTCTCTCTCTCTCTCTCTCTCTCTCTTTTTCATTCTTTTTTACATTTTTCTTAAGCCAATTTCAGATTTCTTAAAACTCAAATATTTTTTCAGTGAGAAATAAATTAATATAATGATATAGTTTTAGATACTAAAATCTGGGCATCTTGTTAGTTTTCCGCAGAGCAAATCAGACAAATTCTTGTTGTAAGGCCCAGTCCTCCATTTGTCTCACGTTGACCTCTGGCTGGCTCCAGATAGAAACAGGCATCTTTACCTTTACCGAAACATCTACTCTCCTCCTCCTCTTCCTCTTCCTCCTCCTCTTCCTCCTTCTCATTCTCCTCCTCTTTCTCTTCTTCCTCCTCCTCTTTTTATTTTACTTACAGGATTATGTGAATGGGTACACACAGTGCCAGTAGTCACAGAGATCTGGAGTATAAACAAGGGTGTGGTGAAACTACTAAACCAGTCTTCCATGGGTAAATTTATCTATTGGGGATCAAACTGCCAAAGCTATCTCTCAAGGGCAGGGCAGAGAGAAGAGAAAATGTCAGAAAAACCAGCAGTATATATTATATTGTGAGAGGTTAAGACCATGCAGAGGTTCCTCCATCTTATATTCTTGCTGAGGCCACTTTAGGCCTCACCAGAATTTGATTTCCTTAATGAGAAGCCCTACAGAAAATTATTCAACTCTATACAGGAACCCAAGGTCAAGATGCCTCAGCTAGCTTACCTTAGCTTCTTTTAAACTGCCTACTTGTGCACACAGACATCCATTCTAGCTAACTGCTTATCCTGGCTTATTAAATTCTTTGCTTGCACAACTCCTTCTTGCAGCTACTATGGGTGATGCCAGGCACGGTTTTGTCTTCCAAGACCCCATGCTCTGGACATTTGGTTCTGCACTTGGGTCTCTGAATACCTGAGGGTAATCCCAGCCAGTTGCAATACTGACTTTCAACTGGCTACAGCCTGTGTCTGAGTGGTCCTATTTGATTGGCTCCTCTTAACAAAATGTTCACAGGCTATGCAGATCGACTTGGGACTGGGGAGTTGACATTTAGGGGAAGATTATGGTGATTCCCCATAAACAAAAACGTGCCCTAGGAGATATGCTTTTCTGATAAACAGAAATCTGACTCCAAGCAAGTATATCCAGCACTACCATTTTTTTTGAGGTGGTGTGCACACTTTGGGTATGACAAAGAGGATGTCAGATTCTCTAGGTCTAGAGTTGTAAGCAGTTGAGAGCTGTAGAACGGGGGTCATGGGAACTGCACTTGGGCCTTATGTAAGAACAGTAAGCATCCCTAATCACTGTCTCTCGAGACCCAGAGCAGAGTCTAGAGAAGTAAAGTCATTTACCAAAAGACTTTAACAAGAGACATATTTACCTGGCCTGTGATGCTTAGATGATTTTTATTTATATGCAAATGGAAAATTATTGTTTGAGTAAAGAGGACATTGATTTCATAATGTGGCTGCTTATTTGCTTCTTTCTATTTATTGTTTCCATGGAGACCTGGATTCCTTCTTTAGCAGTCCAGATTGAGCCAATCAGAGATTTTAGCATATGAGAACTTTCTGGCAGCAGATAGAAAGGCAGGTTGGTTGGGGGTGGGTCTCCTTGAACTTGGAGATGGCCTCCATCAGTCCTGATTACAATCAGCCTTCCAAACAAAAAGAATAGAAGTCTGGGGAGAGATGGAAATAAAATAAGATAAAACATAAATGCCCATTCTCTCTCTTCCTTCCCCTGTGCTTTGCTCCTAGACAAATCTATCGCTAAAATGAGTGAAAGCAGAATAATTCAGTATTGCAGTAAAGCATTATATTTTAAGTAATAAATGCTAATACTATTTAAACAAGAATTTCCACAAAAATCTTTCTTAAATGTATGGAATAAAGCAATCAAATAAATCCATTCAAAACCATATATTATGACAGTACTTATAAGAACATAAAATGTGAGCAGAGCATGCACACCCATAATTTTTGAAATAATGTCAAATGATTGTATTGTGTTGTGTATTAGCACATTTCATAACCACTGCCGTGGGAGATGTGAGAAAACAGTCATGCGTACCCCGAAGAAAGACAGAAAAGCGTATGATCAAGATAATTTTGATTCCAGAAACTAAACTAAACACACATACTGAGACTTGCAGAGTTGTGATTGTGAGGTATGCGATGCTATCTCCACGTGTGCCCATATTTCTTTCAGCTGTACAGGTTACTGGAATTTAGCATGATCAGGAAGGGATACAAACTGGCAGATTGTATTTATTTTCTGTTATAATACATTACCACCAATTTAGGGGTTTAAACTAGCCAAATGTATTATGTCACAATTGTGGGGACAGGAGCCCAGTGAGAGTCTCAGTGGGATGAAATCAAGGTTTTACTGGAACATATAGTGCTTTTTAATGGAGGATTGCTTTCTAACCTATTCCTGGTTCCAGACAGCTCTTCTTCTCCAGGCTAGTGATCCTTCCCCCTATCTTCAAAATCCACAATTCTGCACCATCTGACACTTGTATCCTAGGCTCTTTCTCTGGAAACAGTTGTCAAAAGTTCTCAGAGGTTGAGAAATCTGTTAACCTTGGTTTGTCCTGACAATTCAGGAAAACTTCCTATCTCAGGGTTCTTACCTTACATTCCACTCTCATCACTTCCTTTGTAAAATAAAAATTTCAGACCAATTCTAATTGATGTTGAATTAGCTAAGTTAGTTTTCTTTGCTAAACTTTAATCCAATTAAAATTTAAATGCTTTTATTCTATTTTTTTCTGGAAATGTTTAAAATGAACTCTTCTCTCTTCTTTATAAATTCCATTATGTGCTTTACTATTTTTGAAAACTCTCTCTTGTGGTAATTTGAAGAAGGCTCATATAGTTGAATTTTTGCTAATCAGGGAGTAGAATTCTTTTAAAGGATTAGAAGGATTAGGAGGTATGGTCTTGTTGGAGGAAGTGTATCACTGAAGGGTGTGCTTTGAAATTTCTAAAGTCCATACTGAGTTCAGAGTCTCTCTCCTTTACTCCAGATCAGGATGTAGATCTCTCAGCTAATAATGACAATAGTCCAAAGTCCAAAGCTGTAAGTAAACTCCCAATTAAATGCTTTCTTTTATAAGAATTTCCTTGGTCATGGTATCTCTTCACAGTAACAGAACAGTGACTAAAACATCTATCTTTGGGGTATTATTATCTAAATTTTATTAGACTGTGTGGTTTTATAAGCATTAATTTTTTTTTGAAAGACAACTGCTTTTATTCATGGATTAGTTTGATCATATAATCAAACTACAATATACATTTCCATTTATGTAATCTTTTTTTTTTTTACATTTTTCCCTCTTTATTAGATATTTTCTTCATTTACATTT
>LR749796.1:1102627-1141205 GCA_902729485.2 Mus minutoides | reverse complement strand
TACTTTCTCTAGCTCCTACCTTGGGAGTCCTGTGTTCCAACTAATAGCTGACTGTGAGCATCCACTTCTGTGTTTACCAGGCACTGGTATAGCCTCCCACAAGACAGCTATATCAGGTCCCTTTCAGCATTATCTTGCTGGCATATGTTATAGTGTTTATTTTGGTGGCTGATTATGGGAGGGATCCCTGGCAGCCACCGTCACTGGTTGGTCATCCTTTTGATTCATAAGCATTAATTTTTAATTCTAAATATGTATGTATACTTTTTGGAGGGTATGCCTGTGAGTGCAGGTACCTAAAAAGGGCAGTGATTTTAAATCTTCTTGAATCTAATATTAATAATAGGCAAGTGTAAGACACCTGACACGAGTCTTGGTAACAGGGACACTATGTGCTCTTAGCATCTATCCCTCTTCAGCTCCAGAGTGTACGCTGTGTGTTTAACCGAAATGGTCATCATCATCACCACCACCACCATCATCATCATCATCATCATCATCATCATCATCATCATCACTGCTATTCAGATGATGGTGTCATGGATTTACAATTCTTTTTATGAGTTACATGATATTACAACTAGCATTTTAGTTTCTTATTGTATTTCATTATTAACATGTATGATTTATTTTTTTTCCTGAGGGCGATTGTGAGTAGCAAACCCTCTTATCCATTGAAGGTTGAAAACTATTTTATTTCATCACAGAATTCCATGCTTTCTGTTATATTTTCCTTAGCTACTAGAAGATATTTTTAATGGTATGAGCCCTTTATATCTCTTTTAAAAATTTTAGGGTTGCAACTATTACGGTAAATTGTTTTGACACATTATTGCATACTCTTTGTTATACATTTCCTAAAATATAATTTATCACTGAAATACTGTTGTTTCACAATGAAGGTTTTATATAAATGATGAACTCCTGAAACATGACTGTTCTGTTCTGTTTTGTTTTAATTTATTTATCTCTGTGGGTAGGGACAGTGCTTGCAAGACACAAAGGGCAACTTGCAGAAGTTGGTTCTCTCACCTTGGGGGCCCTGGGTATTGAGTTCAAGTTATCAGGCTTGGTCACTGCTGACACTTGTTTTAGTTTTATCAGTGTTCAGCTCTATTCAAAAGTCATGAGCTTCTTCAATTTTGGAAATATATGATCATTTTTTGCCAGTTTATTGACAAAATGTATCAATATTGACTTCCCCTCCATTTGCTCAATTAGCATCAGTTTAAAACTTCTCAATTGATCTTTAATAGCCTTTATAGTTAATTTTTAAGTGGATAAATAAACCCATAGATTTCCTTATGCCATCTCCATGCAAATGTCTCATTGTGCTTTTTTCTGATTTTTCCTTCCTCACTGACTTTCCTTGTGTCCGCTTCCTCCTGCAGAGTGGTTGAGTGGTCCCTTCCTACACTTCCATATCTCATGTAACTCTCTTGCCTCCCTTAAGATTTCTTCTGCTTATCCATGCTCCATTTCTATTTTCATGATCTACATATTTGTGCTCTCCACACCCCACCCCTTGGCCTCAATTTATTCTCTCTAAATCTGGATAATTTCACTGAGCACAATAGTTTTCAGTCCCATTCATTTCCTTTAGCTATCATGGCTTCATTGCTCTTGATGGCCCAGTAAAACTCTGTTATATACATGTACCACATTTTCTTTATCCATCTATATGTTGCTGGACAACTTGACTTTTTCCATTTCCTGGCTGTTTTGAACACTGCAGCAATATGAAGATACTTACACATGATATTTAACATGTTTATATTTCCATACAGTCATTCCTGACTTTTAGGCTACATCCTCAGTTGTGTCTAGTTCCTCACATATGTTGTGTTTTTAAAGTAAATTACTGCATCTTGTTTCTCTTGTGTTGGGTCCTCTTCTTTCTGACATATATTGGCTCTCCCTGAATGATCTCATGCCTTCTTCACCTGACTAGATTTTCATATTACCCAGACGTCTTTTTTCCTTACTTTAATCTCCATTAATTTAATAACCCTTGTCCACAGCTATAGCATTCTTCATCATTTCCATCCGAGAATCTCATTGTGTCCTGAACCAGCAATGCCTCCTCTTCAGGTAGGTATAATGACTTTGATCCATCTGGAAGTATTTCACTGATGCAGATCTGGCATAGTACAAGAATTTTATAATCCTCTATTCTTAGCTTCTCGTTATTTTTAGTTTTAATTAGTTCTTTGGTAGTTTCCTACAACATGTTTTGATCATACTCATCTCTCTACTCCCTGACTTTTCTCAGATCAATTCTACCTCCCAACCCACCCTTCTTTTTTATTTTTATTTCTTTAGACCCAGCAAGACCAATTTGCATAGCTCAAATGTTCTCATATGGATGGTTTTTCACTGGGGTATACCCAATTTATTAGGTGCTATACTCTTAGAGAAAACTGTCTCTTTCTTTCCCAGCTGCTAGCAATTGTTAAATATCTTCCCAATAAGGAAGAGGACTGCATATTCAAATTCCATCTCAATGTTGGCATTTGGTCTTGCTTTGACTTGCATTATCAGGCCAGGAATCTATGGTTAAATGGGTCATAGTCCCAGGGGAGAACCACCTGCTATTTTGCTGTGGACACAGTATTAAACCAATCATTGATGACTTATCATTATACTTATAGATCAATGAGTGCATCACCTCTCAACTTTTATTTGAGATTCCTCTATTTGCAGTAGATGGTGTTAGTACAGAGACCCACAATTAACCAAGTCCAAAAATAAGAGAACATTTATCCTGCATGCCTTCCTTACAAAGCTCAAGAATCACTAGGGAAAAGGTAATGGAAAGATTATAAGAGACAGAGCAGTTGATGATTTAGAGGAAACGGTGTTTTCTGGACATGGCAGGACAGCTTCATCCATGAACTGACAGCTATTGTGACATCATCAATACACCCACTCTTGCCTATAAACTCAAAAAACTAGGCAGTGTATGTTAGCTTCTGCATCAGCAGGTTGGAAGGTCCAAGACACGGCTTGCCCTGCAGAGTGAAGTTCAATTCCAGTTCCTTGGCAGATCTGGACATTGTGCAAAGAAATTGAAACCCACTTTTAATTGCTGAATCTGGTCACCATGAGCCATGAGCAATATAAAAGGTCTTTTGACCTTTGATCTAAACACAGCACTCTTATTTCTAAGAATTACCTTCTAAGAATTATTTGTTCTCTGTGTGTGTGTTTGTGTATATGTATTCTTATGCTTGCTCCATGTTTTCAATAATTACAGAAATACATGAAAATGTCTTAAAACCTTGTATATGTATATTAAATATTGAGCAGAGTCAATATGGCAACCTATAACAACAGTACAGAAAAAGAGTCATTATGAAATTTTTCTCAAGAAATCTTACACACTCTTTAAATGAATTAACACAATTAATTCTCTTGAACTCTGAGCTCATGTTATCTCCATGCTACAGATAGAGGTCCACACAGTAAGAAAGAAGGGCAGCCTATTTTCCTTGTTTTTTTTTTTTTATGAAATGGTATCCCACTTCTCATAAACAAATTGAGGCAAAGACCAATATGCTAAAAGAGCTGGGAACAAGTTACCTAAATCATTTACAAAGAATCTATAAGACTGCGATAACACAAGGCAATTCATTTAATGTGTCTTTAAAATGAAAAACACCTTTTTTTGGATAACAATGGTCCTAGTAATGTATAGGATCATTCCTCAAAGATAAAAAGGACATTCCATTAGTCAAAAGCCAGTTTTCTTTGTCACCAACTTCAAGAAATACATCTTCCTATGTATTTTAGTTTTTACTGTATTTTCAGTTTCTATGGCAATATATTCTATTCAAAACATATTAAATTGTTGACTTTTCAGTTCATGAATGTCTCTAATTTGGGGGGTAATTTTTCTCATGAAATCCATATATAATACCATAAGCTTATATCTGTGGTATGACATGGAAAGTAAAGAGGAAAAAAATTTTTTGTATACAGAATTTGCTTTTTAAAAAATCCCAGAAGAAACTAGAATGATCCAAATGTAAAAGCTTACACATGGCAGCTTCTGTGTCAATAACTTTTTCAAAGGACTTGCCAGCGCTGGATGGAGACATCTGTAGATATTTTTATTTCTATCCTTGTGGCAATCAAATCACAATAGGCTCAAAGAAGTTTGGGCCCTGGCCCATTAATTGGTTGTAAGTGATTAAGTGCAATCTTACCTTTGATCCACAATATCTTCCATATTTGTAATATGAAGATTCCATTATTTATGAAATAATTTAAATGCACAACACTGTACAACCTTCACACCAATGATGATAAATCATGAATTCTTTTCAAGTGCTTCACTCCACATTTTGTAGTGTCCTTTACCTGTCTCTCCCTTCATGTTCTAAGTCTTCTTTTGTCAGCCACATGTAAGACTTTACCGCAAACATTTACAATGTAAGCCTGCTGCTTCTCCAAGACAGATGCATTATCATCAGGAATAAAAGAGACACCACAGCAGCTCTGCATGGGCTTTTCCTCTTTTAAACACTATCCACCTGAGAAAAAGAGCATATGTTTTCCACAACTTAAAAAAGAGGATCAGAATTACACTTTTATTCTGATTCTTTTTAAAAAATCTTCTTTTATTTAAAATGTGAGATTTCAGTGTCACAATCTTGATGACAGTCAAACCTGTGCAAAGGCATGCATTTTATCATAGTAGGGTTCCATGAAAAAAATATTTTCTGCTAAGGGTGAGTGGGTGGAAGGAAGAACAAATAATGTGACTTTAGAAGAGTCAGAAATTAATAAATCATTATGTTAGTAGCTCAATATCTGATGAACCCTAATTACCTCTCCAACACAAACTGTCAGGCACGGAACTGTTTTAAGTCTCTGTGTCTTAGAAGTTCCCATTACAGTTTTCAAAGCAGCTTTCCAATCTGTCAGGTTTATCCAAGACAACTTAGAGCTGATTTTCGTGTTGCTATAAATGATTTTTCCAGTTGTCATAAACTGAGAGATATAATAAGCTAGGTAATGTAGCAGCAAGGGTCCTAATTAAGGTGTTCCATGGAGTGACTTTTAAGCAAAGGCAGTTTCTATATCATTACATTTTTATTTCCTTTGATTTTTTTTTCTGTAAGAAAAGAAAAGAAAAGGGGGTGAGACAGTACATTAAAATACGCTTTCAAATAGAGAGAAGAAAAAGGAGACTTAGCTGGATCTGACATACTCAGAACGTATGAATCCAGACCCAATTAAAAAGGACGTCAACATTACTTACAAGAAGGATTACATGAGAAAAGGCAAAGTGGGATGCTTAAAGGTATTTCAGGAATCATTTGGACATCTAGAAGGTTTTGGTATGCACCCTAAGACTTTGCGAGATTGTTGTAAATGGTGATCCTCTCTTGGGTGCCACCGACAGCATCCTATGTTCTAAAATATGAAATGGATGGTATTTGTCTTCAATCAAGCAGTTAGAAGTAAGCTCTGAGGAGATACAAAGTCCGAGAATCTCGGCATTATTGATGTCTACAGTCTTAAGCTCTTTCTTCCTATCATAGGATCCCAGGGTGTGGTCTATCAGCCATAGAATAAATTTTGTAGTGATTTTGATATTGATGAACAGTCTTAAGCTCTTTCTTCCTATCATAGTATCCCAGGGTGTGGTCTATCAGCCATAGAATAAATTTTGTAATGATTTTGATATTGATGAAAACAGTTTTTTTAATAAAAAAAAAACTCAATTAGTATTAATTTATGTAATTTTAGCTTTGCCCAGTGCTGGCAAATGGATGAATGCTGAAATTTTTGGAGTAACATAAGTCAAATGATGCTTAACCCCTTGACTACATGTCAGGAGAATTATCACCTTGGTACTTTGGGGTCTCAGCAAACATTTGTATGTAGAGTATGAAAGGACCATGAACAAAGAGTACACAGGTTCAACTTGGGCTCTGGTCATAAAGCTTCCTCTTACATTGAGGGAGGATGTTAGATAATGATCTCACAGGAATACAGATTTTACACCAGTGCCTGCTCCCACCAGCATTCTAGGTAGCTCTTCATGTCTACCCTTCCCTCCACTCAGTCGCTGAGCCCAGCTCACTCTTCAGCAGGGAAGTGTGTCTGGTGGAGGTTGTTTCCCTGTAGACCCATGCTCTATGTGGATCATTCTGCCTCTGTGACATTCTGTAGAGTCATATGACTCAAGGTGATCTACAGCTCAGAGAGCTTTGAGGAAAAAAAAAAACACATTCACACATGGTGCAGCATTTTAACAACAGGCAACACACCAGTGCTTATTTTATGTCTCCCCCTAAGAAGATGAAGAGCTCAACATGTATTTTATAATGTGGTCTTATTTTTGTTAACATTTCATATCACAATATTTTGATGCATTATATTAGTGTGATATTATTACAAAGCAAATGTGGTCAGCAGCTACTTATATTTTTTTCCATAAACATAGCATGTGTAATTATTGTCGATGGAGTGTGCATAATAAAAGCAGCCTCTGTTCTGGAATGAGGAAAGCTGAGTTCTTGACATAACCCTTTTGCTGTGATCTTTCTGAGTTACCTCAGGCTTAGCAAGGAATTTTCAATTCTTTGAATTCCTGTGTTGATAAAATGACAAAGATTAGAGTCAATGATGGGTGTTAATTCTTGATTCTACCCTGTTCTTGGGCTTATCAGATATGGACAATTCCACTGGATACTGTGAGTAAACAGAAAAGAAGGCTCGAACTTTGTGGACCTTACCATTTATTGGGAGGAAATAAGAATTTAAACATCTATAAACATGAAAACGGCACAGGGTAGCACAAACATGATCGAACCAACATATGGATGGAGGTGTTCCGGTTAGCTCTGCCTTTCACTTTGACACAACCAAAATCATCTAAATAGGAAATCTCAATTTAGGCATTTCCAAGAACAGATTTATAACATGTTTATGGGGATAGTCTTGATTATTAGGGGAGTCCAGTGCATTGTGGGTGACATCAGTCCCTTGGCAGGTGATCCTAGCCTAAATAAGTAACCTAGTCTAAGCAAGATTTAGTGAAGAGGCTAGCAAGCAGCATGTCTGTCTATGCTTTCTGCTTCAAGATCCCATTTGTGTCTCTGCCCTGACTTCTCTCAAAGATGAGCAGTCAGCTATAGGTTGAAATAAACCCTGTTCCCCATTATGTTCCATTTGGTCATTATGATTGTCATAGCAAAGAAAAAAATAAAACTAGGAGTTCAGATGGTAGACTGCTTTCTCATCATGCACGCAGTCCTGTGTCCAATCTATAGCACTGCCTAAAATAGATGTTAGTGGCCAACAACTTTTAATCTCTAAACGTAAAGCAAGAGGAAATTCAAGGTCATCTTTGGAATAGGAAGTTAAAGGCTAACCTCATATATATGACTCTGTCCCCACTCCACACCTCCTCAAATGGAAGAATTTATTTTTTCAAAACTAAGAAAAATTATTAATTAAACTTTGAAAAGAATTGCCTATTTGGTGAAGAGACCAAATGAAGAATCAGTGCCCCAATATAGGACCCTGGAGACTATGTCGATTTATTTGAGACCCTACTGAGAGCTTCTGTGAGTTCAAGATTACAACGACCCTCCCCCATGATGCAAGAGCCTTTGCAGATCTACATTTCAGAAAAACTCAAGGGTTGTGAGGAAACTTCATCTTCTCACTGGAGGTCTATGACAACAGATATACACTTGGACACAGAAACTGCCTCATTGGCAGTCACAATGAACTTGATTATCTGTTGGCAGACACGGGGCAGACAGTTGCACAGTTCAATGAGGAATGTGGCAGTCTTCATGTTCCTGTCACCAGCACTACCTGTGCAAGGAAAAAAGAAAAACTTGCCACAGGAAACACATGGAGGCCCAATATATCTGGATCTGCTCTTTCTTTCTTTCTTTCTTTCTTTCTTTCTTTCTTTCTTTCTTTCTTTCTTTCTTTCTTTCTTTCTTTCTTTCTTCCTTTCTTCCTTTCCTCTCTTTCTTTCTTTCTTTCTTTCTTTCTGTCTTTCTGTCTTTCTTTCTTTCTCTCTTTCCTTTTCTTTCCTTTTCTTTTCTCTTCTTCTTCTCCCTCTCCCCCTCCCCTCCCCGTTCCCTTCCCCTTCCATTCCCCTTCCCTTCCCCTTCCCTTCCCCTTCCCTTCCCCTTCCCTTTCCCTTTCCAACTTTCCTTCCCCTTCCCTTCCCCTTCCCCTTCCCTTCCCCTTCTTACCCACCTTCTCCTTCCCTTCCCCTTCTTCCTCTTCTTCCCCTTCCCTTTCTCCTCTTCCCCCTCTTCCCTCTCTTCCCCTTCTTCCCCTTCTCCCCTTTCTTCCCCCTCTTCCCCCTCTTCCTCTTCTTCCCCTTCTCCCCTTCTTCTTCTTCTTCTTCTTCTTCTTCTTCTTCTTCTTCTTCTTCTTCTTCTTCTTCTTCTTCTTCTATGAAGCTAGAGAAAGGAACAGAGTTAGCACCAATTAGTTTTGAGCTGATTGAAATAATATGAAATCTATGGTACAATAAGAAGACAAGCTGGTGAGCATATACTGATGATTTTCATGTTTCATTTGATTATTCTTTGTTATGATCAAATGTCTGACAAAAACAACTTAAAGGAACCAGGATTGTTGTGGCTTGTGGTTCTAGAAATCCAAGCCATATGGGCAGATAGAATCTGCTGGGTCAGCTTTATATTCTCAAGCATACCCAACGGGTCCTTTCACATTTTAGAAAGAATCTTCTCACATGCTAGATCAGGAAGTAAAGAGCTGAAGACAGAACCAGAAACAGGAATCACCTTCAAGGCAATATATGTATATCAGTTAGTATTTAGTTTCCAAGGTTCCACATCTTTTTTTTTTNGTTTCAGTGTCTCTGGTTTTATGTGGAGATCTTTCAACCACTTAGACTTGACCTTCGTACAAGGAGATAAGAATGGGTCAATTCCCAGTCTTCTACATGATAACCGCCAGTTGTGCCAGCACCATTTGTTGAAAATGCTGTCCTTTCTCCACTGGATAGTTTTAGCTCCCTTGTCAAAGATCAGGTGGCCATAGGTGTGGGTTCCACATCTTTTAATAGCATCATTAACTCAGGACAAAGGTTCAAATGCAAGAGCCCTTCCTTCACAACAGGAAGACTAGGACTTTTCATACTCAAACCACAGCGGAGGCCCATGTTCAATTTCTACTGGGCTTTGCTGAACTAGATTGTGAAAGGGATACACATGTTTTTCCAGGATATTCTTTATGATTCTCCCTACCGAAAGTAAGTTTGTCTGTATCACTCTTATTACTGTCCAATGAAAAGAGTCTAGCTGGAATCTATGTAACCCAGAACTGTGATGACTGCCAGATGAAAGAAAAGAGACTGGGCATGGTTTTTGAGGATTAGCCAGGATTTGGGTAAACTGAAGGGAAAGGAACAAGAAAAGCAGGTTAAACAGCCCTGGGGATGACTGAGCAAGGACTAGGTTTCATGGGGTGTTAGCTGGAGATAAGGATGCTTAACAGAGACCCAATTGTGAGGGCTTTGATGACTAAACTAAGGAATTTGGAATTTTTCCATGAGCAGTGAAAAGCTCTAAGAAGTCATTCTTCACAATAGGGAGAGGACATTTGCCATTTATCTAGTTAACTATTCAGTGATCTCACTGTCATTTTGTTTCTGCTGGGAATCAGGAATCTGGAGAATTGTGCTCGACATCTTTTTGCCTGACACCCAATAAAGATGTGTGTGTGTGTGTGTGTGTGTGTGTGTGTGTGTGTGTGTGTGTGTGTGATCTGATGTGTCAAGAACAATTCACAAAACAGATACCTGTCCATACTCTGAGCTCCTGTGATTGTTGTCAGAATCAACCAAGAGGAGACTTGGAAGATGACTGGGTCAAGGTCAGGAGTCAAATGCTATATAATACATGAAAGGTGGATACTGTGGTTCAAAGGCAGGGAAATAGCTTCAAATGAGGAGAAGATTGCAGAGAAGGGAGGAAAATGTTCATTTCTCTTATAATATCCTTCAACTAGAGATATAATATGAAAAAACACTAACATTTATTATATATGCATATAAAACTATCAAAAAAGAAAACATGAGAAACAATTCTAATATAATGGTTATAACATGAGCTATATATGGAATTTTGATATTTCTGGTGATTGCATACTGTGATTTGTGCCAGCCCAAACTCACATTAGGACTTCATCCCCAGAGTGGTAAGAGATGATGGGCCCTTGAAGAGATATGGTGGGACATGTAGGTGTCTATTGCCTGGCCTAAGAGGGATTCAGATACTCATTGCAAGGGTGGCTTCTTATAAGTTGGAGGTTGCTTCTTCCATGAGCTCTCTTTGTTCACATAATGCCCTCTACTTGCACCTGCTTGCCTTCCTGCCTTCTCACCACGCATGAGTTAGCATGCACTAAGACCTTCAACTTGAATAGAAGAGATACCAGGGCTGTGTTCTCAGCCAGAGTTCTAGTGCTAAATAAACCTAGCGTGTTAGTTTCTATGCTGTTGGAAAGTGAAACTCTAGATCCTGCATGGACTGTAACAGAGAGTATTAGAGGCATCAAATCAGCAGGCTCCAAAGCTCAACCATCTCAAGGATCAGTGATGTAAGTGGTGTAGGTGGATACATGTATGTGTATGTGTGAATTCTAAACAGGTGGTGGCAGCTTCCTTAGGCAGCGCTCTTGCTGCTTCTTTCACCACACAATGGGCATTCATGCACATGTGTATAGATGCAGAGATCCTGCCTTTATTTATTTGATTCTTAGTATTCTTTGAAACAAGAGTTTCTGAAGGTGTTTCCCGTCAGTGTTCTTCCTAAGCGTTGCCACTATCTGCCAGAGAGTCGGATGCCCATGTTTCATCAGGTTTTGCTTCTCTTACCCCAAAAATCATACAAAGAGATTTTTCTAGAACTCTCACCCCTTTGCCCAGTGGGAGATTATCCAGCAAAGTACTGTGATCTAAATACAGTCTATGCGACGTATAGTACAACTAACATTTTACAGTCCAGAATTTAAAACAAAAACACAGAAAGAACTTTGCCTGTTTAAGCGAAGCATGCCACTCCTCTCTTCTCTGCTAATACAAAGAATCTCTGTGCATTTCTATTACCTACTGCTGCCTGAGGTATGTCTGCTCTCAATACTCAAAACTTATAACTCTTTGAAAGTCTGACAAACAGGCAGTTGAACATATGGACAACTTCTGGATGGAGCTTCACAGAGGACAGCCATGCTAGGCTGCTGTCTGCAAGCATAACAGAATATCATTAATAGTGTCAGGGACAGGTGCTTGCCCATGGGATGGGTCTCAAGTTGGGAAGGTCATTGGTTGGCCATTCCCCCAGTCTCTCCTCTACCCCCTGTGCCTGCATTTCTTGTAGAAAGGATAAATTTGGGGTGAAAAGCTTTGTAGGTGGGTTGTTTTCTTTATCACTCCACTGGGTGGCTGCTGCGGCCATCCACTGCCTGGCTACAAGAGGCAGGCTCTTCAGGTTCCATATTCTCTTTGTTATGTGTCACAATCAAGGTCACCTCCACTGATCTTGGGCACCTCCCTTATCTCAAGTCTCTGTCCTGTCCTGGAGGTCCTGAGTGGGCCATGACTTAGCACCCCAGAGTGAGGAAGAGATCTTGATATAGGCTGTTCCAGCTCTCACATCTGCAGAAAGGCATGGAGGCTCTTGGATCCTTCTGCTCTCAGACATATGCAGATGCCAACATCAAACAGTGGATGAAGCTTGGGGGATTCTTATGGAAGAATAGGAGGAAACATTTGGGACCCCAAAAGGGATACTAACTCCACAGGAAGACCAACAGAGTCAACTAACTTGGACCCTGGGGGCTCTCAGAGACAGAACAATCAACCAAAGAACATACACGGGCTGAACCTGGGCCTCCCGCACAGGGTGTGCTCCTACGTACCACCCACTCCCACCTACCCACCCTCACATTCCCCTACATTGGGACATCGAGCCTTCTCATGGCCAAGGTCCTCTTCTCCCATTGATGCCTGACAAGGCCATACTGTGCTACATATGCAGCTGGAGTCATGAGTCCCTCCATGTGTACTCCTTGGTTGGTGGTTTAGACCCTGGGAGCTCTGGTTGGTTGATATTGTTATTCTTCCTATGGGGTTACAAACACCTTCAGCTCCTTCAGTCCTTTCTCTAACTCCTCCATTGGGGACCCTATGATCAGTTTAATGGTTGGCTGCGAGCATCCACCTCTGTATATGTCAGGTTCTGGCAGAGCCTCTCAGGAGACAGCTATAATCAGGCTCCTGTCAGCATCCACAGTAGTGTCTGCGTTTGGTAACTGTGTATGGGGTGGACCCCAAGGTGGGGCAGTCTCTGGATGGCCTTTCATTCAGTCTCTGCTCCACACTTTGACTCCATATTTGCTCCCATGAGTTTTTGTTCTGCTGCTAAGAAGGACCGAAGCTCCCAAATTTTGGTCTTCCTTCTTCTTGAGCTTCATGAGGTCTGTCAATTGTATCATGGGTATTCTGAGGTTTTGGACTAATATTCACTTATTAGTGAGTGCATACCATGTGTGTTCTTTTGTGATTGGGTTACCTCACTCAGAGTGATATTTTCTAGTTCCATCCATTTGCCCAAGAACTTCATTAAGTCATTGATTTTAATAGCTGAGTAGTACTCCATTGTGTAAATGTACCACATTTCCTGTATCCATTCCTCCTTTGAAGAACATCTGGGTTCTTTTCAGCTTCTGGCTATTATAAATAAGGGTGCTGTGAACATAGTGGAGCATGTGTCCTTATTATATGTTGGAGCATCTTTTGAGTATATGCCCAAAAGGATATACCCTTATGCTGGGTCCTTAGGGAATACTATGTCCAATTTTCTGAGGAACTGCCAGACTGATTTCTGGAGTGGTTACACCAGCTTACAATCCCACCAACAAGGGAGGAGTGTTCCACTTTCTCCACATGCTTGCCTATATCTACTGTTACCTGAGTTTTTGATCTTAGCCGTTCTGACTAGTGTGAGGTGGAATCTCAAGGTTGTTTTGATTTGCATTCTCCTGATAAATAAGGATGTTGAACATTTCTTTAGGTGCTTCTTGACCACTCCAATTTCTTTAGTTGAGAATTCTTTGTTTATCTCAGTACCCATTTCTAATAGTGTTATTCAGTTCTCTGGAGCCTAACTACTAGAGTTCTTTGTATATATTAGATAAGAGAAAGTGGGGAAGAGACTCAAATACATGGGCACAGGGGAAAAGTTCCTGAACAGAACAGCAATGTCTTATGCTCTAAGACCAAGAATTGACAAATGGGACCTCATAAAATTGCAAAGCTTCTATAAGGCAAAGGACATTGTCAATAGGACAAAAAGATCAGGAAAAGATCTTTACCACTCTTTTTATTTTAATTCCACCTCTCTCTCTTTCTCTCTCTCTCTCTCTCTCTCTCTCTCTCTCTCTCTCTCACACACACACACACACACACACACACACACATATATATATATATCGATTTGCTCTTCTTCCTGTCATATTGATTCTTTGCTATAACTTACCTCTTCTTGACTCACTTTGTTATAGGAATTTTTTTTTTTTTACAAATTCTTATTTGATGAACCAACCAGTGCATCTGATTACGGTTGCAGACAGGATTGTATGCAAGGATGTATTTTCTGGAGTACAAGAAACTCACCAATGACTACACCACTGAAGAAAGGGCTTCCCTTCCTTCTAACTAGAGATCCTCATCAAGGGAAAGGAATTAATGGATCTCCCTCTGCCTCCATGCCAGAATTAGGTGTAGATCTTATAGAGGTGATCATGTCTGCTCAGAGAATAAGAGTGTGATGGCCATGCCATGTCTAGAAGACACCATGCCATGAAAGTCAACCCTTACAGAGGTCTTACAATGTTTCTACCCTACTACCTCAGTGTTCCCTGAGCCTTAGAAAGGATGATAGATGTCTTATTTAGGAATAAGCAGTCATTTATTTTCAGCACAGGGCAGTTTTATTTCATATTATTTTACTATTTTTATTTAAAATAGGTATCTATTTTCTGCTTGTGAATTATTTGCAATTTATATTTATATACCATCTTTTCAGATATTATCTGTTTGTCTATTTACCTCCCTAACTTCTCCATTTTCCTTATTGTGAGTTTTTAATCCACATGTTCTTTTGACAGTATATATCTCATGTTCTACTGACATTACCACAAAGCACCTAGTATTATCTTAACTCACCCATATATAAATTACATATGATTCAAAGTTGGGCATTTGACTCAATACTTGGCTACTAAGTCTCTATCCAAATGTTTTGAACTTATATTTCTGATCATGACTCACCAAAAGATGAAGCTGCATGAGTAGCACTCAAGTAATATTGAGATTAGCTGAACAATGATGACAAATGTCACACTGGAAGCACCATGACAGTAACACTTACAGGAATGCAAGGCACATGGCAGAAAGAACAATGTGACCTTATTTTAGTAATATTTGCCTGAGCCACAAATACCCAACCAGTACCATCTTGCCAATTAAAGAGGTTCTTGAGAGATGCAGAGCTGGATACATCAATGCTTGTGGTGAGATGGAAATAGGAATTTGAAAATTGTTCAGGTTTTACTTATGGGGTTTAGATTTGGGAATGTTTGGTTATTCAGTTTGGTTTTAGACTCTGTATAGTAACTACCATCTCTTCCCATGAAAGTAGCTTCTTTTCTATGTGTTGGTGTATGGTTGGATGTATGAACCATGTAAATGCAGTACAGGTGTCACTAAGGTCAGAAGAGAGTTTTGGATGTCCTGGAACTGAAGCTATAGGCAGTTGTGAGACACCTGATATAGGTATTAGAAATCCAGTTCTCTGTAAGAAAGCAAGGTCTACAAGTTCTCTTAATCACCAACCAATCTTTCTAGCCTCCAATTCAAGTCTTTCTATTAGTGATGGGTAAAAATTTGTCTCATGAACGTACAATTAACAAACTGTTGTTAACAAAAACCTGGGAAATATGATGGAAACAACTCGATACAATTTTTTTTTTTTTTGGATTATTTGTCGAGGGTTAAACAAACAAGAACACAAATCTGTCATTGTTTCAAAAACAATGTGTGTTTATAGCCAAATCATGCCAACCATAGCATTTGGTTGATAAAGTCAGCAGAAATATTAGGAGCAGTACGTGAACTATTGTTTGTCAAACAGATTCACTCACATGAATTCCCAATTTAGAAACTCACGGCTTTCCAGTTGCCATACATGAGTGAATTAGCCAGAGTAGTGCTAGAGAACTGGCCCTGGTGGTGTGGTGTGGGAAGGCTGGCTGGCTGATCAACTCAGCTACCATCCAGACCCAGATCCTGGGCTTTGAGTTGGCCCACCCCAGCATCTAGCCCATCTATGAACTGCTGTAGCATGTGAAGCAGCCTATCTTCCAGATCCTCTATGACACAGGGCAACAACAGGATATTTGAAGGAGTTCTGGTCCAAGTATTGGTATTGCAGCTGAAGCCAAAGCCATTAAATCATTGCAATGAACTCTTGCAAGGAATGATGCATAAAATGGTGACATAATACTGCTTCAACATGGCCTATCTTGGTTTTTGTTTGTCTGTCTATTATACATTTTATTTTTATTTTTTTTTTCTTTTGTGGATAGAGGCTGCAAGGGTGAAGGGTGGATATGATGGGATTTGGGTTCACTATGTACAATTTACAAAGAATCAAGAAAAAAAATTTAAAGAAAAAGGAATAAAAAGAAAAAGAAAACTTGAGAAGACTATAGTCCCTCAAAGACTTTGTACCTAGTAAAAACAAATTCTGCTATTTGGAAGATAACACTATAGAAGACAAAACATATATTTAGACATTGAACACCATAATTACTATGAAATTATCTCACTATGTGGCACATCTGAACTGAAGTGGATAAAATGGTGCATAGGAATGAAAAATACCTCACAGAGGAGGAAAATTGGCTAGATGGATGGAAGAGTGAAGGCAGTAGGTTAGAGGTCTAGGTTGTATAAATGTGTTTTGGTTTATCTTCTGTTGCTATGTCAAAACACTCAGACAGTCCCACCCCTAACAAAAAAACCAACAAAAGAAAACAAAACAAAAATACATCAAGCAAACAAAGAAAACGACCTAGGGGAAACTAGATTTGTTTTAGCACACGGTGTGGATCTCTATCATAGCAAGGCTTCAGGACAGTTAATTGTATCACATCCACAGTTAACCACAACGAGCAATGGATGCATACAAGGTCATTGTTCAGCTAGCTTTCTCTCTCTCTTAAATCCAGCCCATGAATCCCAGCCCAGAGAATAGTGCTGCCTATCCTGGGTAGGTCTCCCTATATCAATAAGGTAATAAAGACAATTTCCCACAGATAGCTCCATGAGATAATCTCATATTGAGAATTGGCCACTAAGACTCTCTTCCTGCGTGAGTCTAGATTTTGTAGAGCTTATCACTAAAACTAACCATTGTAAATTGTATGTTTTTTTCTCTTCTTATTAATTTAAATTTGCATATGGAGAATGAACCTGCCCCAAAGCCACTCCATTGTATAATTTTACTATGGAATAATCACTACAACATTTAATAATACTTAGCCTTATGTTTATTTTTTATCTTCTTAATTTGATATTCAATTATGTGCATGGCATATGCTCAGAACAAGATTTAGAAGTGAGCTTAATGTCACATTTTGATGAGGATTTTCAAATCTCTGCTTTTAGCATTGCAGGAATAGAAAAAGGCAGAACACCAGAGATGAGAAAGCTAGGGATGTCTGTCAGGTTAAACAAGGAAATATTCAGTATTTCAAAGTAAAAATAGGTATAAAACTATAAGCTTTATTCTGATGAGTGTTTTGATGTAGTTTGAGATTATATTTAAAACTATAATTCCAAGGATTTACCTCTTACATATTCAATAAAATAAAGGATCCCTAAAGAAAATGTCTTATGATTATTTCTCATTAGATTTTTTAAAAAATGAGTTAGGTACTTTTGATATTATAACTATGTAATATATCAGTCTTTAAATACAATTTTTAAAGAGCAGCTGAATGTATTACTTTTCAAACAATTTATTGAAACCTAAGAGCAGACTTTATACATGCTGAAGATTGATTAGTTATATGACTAATTCCTTCATTGTATTAACTCTTGTGTTTTGATATTTGTGGATACTTGTTAGAAAACAAAGAGCCGTCATGTAATGGGATTGTTGCTAATCATCTAGGAGATCTTTGAGCTTGTTCTTTGAGATAAACACAGAATTGAACATCAGAGAGAGGCAGGATATCAAGCGAGTACTCAGTTTAGAAAGCCAGATATGGTGGCACACACTTGTAATCCCAGTGCTAAGAAGATGGAGAAAGGTGGATTGCCGAGACTTATTGGCCAGCTAACCAACTGGGACAATGGACTTCAAGGAATTAAAATTTACTTGGGAGTCTCATGCTGGGAGAAAGAAAACACTGAAACTTGGTGTGTGCCAAAAAGCGTTCTTGTCTTCCAGAAGAAGAGTTCACACAGTTTTGACAACTTGTCATACCTTACAGAAGAGATGGGAGCCAAAGCAATGATGATAGCGAGAACCACTCACTGACCAGGACCCTTGAGGATGAATTGCCCTCTGAGTGTAAACCGAATGTCAGGGTCCTGTAGATGGACTTGAAGTACGGGTGGGAGGTCACTAGACTTCCCTGTTCCTTTTCCTAATGTGGCCGTACTGAACAAACTTCCCTTCTCTGTCTCTCTCTCTCTCTTGTCTGGAGACTAGGCTATGGCCATTAACAATTCTGGTAACAAAAATCCCTGAACAATTTGGGAGAATTCAGCTAAGGAAGACACTAGATCATTTGTCTACTTCCTTTCATGCGACTCCAAAACTTCTCCAGTGGCAACTACTCATCCTGTCCCCTGTGCAACACAGCCCTCGATCCCATAGCATGATTGCCATGGGAAAAGTCTCTCTTGGGAAGGGCAAGTTTTACAGCAGGTGCACAGAAAGCATGAACACTTTGTGCATTTCAGTTGTAAACTCATTTCCTCTCATTGACCTTAGACTGGCCCTTGCCCTGTAGACAGGAGATGGCAGCTGAATGGTGGCCGTAGACGTATGGGAGACACACAGTGCTTATTCACACTCTCAAACTAGGATGCCCTGCTTTTATGAAGTGAGCCACTGGGCCACAGGCATGCCGCACACTCTAGTCAGCATTCTCAATTGAAAGAATACTTCCTCAACCCTTGTGTCCTTTCTTGTCCCTCAGCCTTGACTCTGTTCCCGGGGCTGCCTGGGGTGAGTCAGGGACCATGACCTGGTGTGATGTCATTGCTCAAACAGCCACAGCTTAGGAACCCAGCACCAGCAACAAAACAATGCCTCTATTTTCCTCGTAAGCTGGAAGATCTTCCTTCAAAGGCAAATAAAATACCAGAGCCTGAAGTGACTCCCTGCCTCCTTTTTATTTCTGAACTTTCTTCCTCACCCCTAGGTAGACATCTGTAATTTTATTTTTCCTGTTTGGGCAAGAAAGGTTTCACTGGTGGTCCTGAGTGGCACAGAGTCTCTGCCCTGTTAATGATGCTTCTGTTTGCTGATGAACTCCCAAATCATTTCCCATGCTCAGTGGAGTCTCTTGGTTTTCCTCTTAAAACTTTACGTATATGTGTACTTGTAGACTCAAATGTGTGTGTTCAAGCTAAAATGAATTCATTAAAGAAATAAGCCTCTTTTGTGGGTGTCACATCATAGTAGCATAGGGATAGAAAAGCTTAATCAATCTCACTTGCATTTATTAGCATATTTGTTCCCATCTGTTCCAATGTCATTGCAGACTTGTCACCTCCATCGAGGACAGGATGTTCTTGGATTACTCTATAGTTTATTTAATTATCTCCTGATATTTATTAAATGGGTGAACCCTGTTCCGCAGTTGCTTCATTCTGGAATTTGACTTTGTTTTCCAATATCATTATTTTTACGTTAAAAATATTTAGCAGTTAGTTACATTTCATGTCTCTGTTTGGGCATGTGTATGTGGCTTCAGGATCCTGAAGAAGCCAGAAGATGGTATAGGCTCTCCTGTAGCTGGAGTGATCGGTGATGGTGAGACTCAACATGGGTTCTGGGATCTGAACCTAAGTCTTCTGGAAGAGCAGTGCATGTTCTTAACTGCTGAGTTATGTCTGTACTCCTCCAGTATCATTAATATTTCCTTCTAACCTCTACTAGTACTAAAGGAAAGACTCACTCCTGGGATAGTTGTGTATTTTTATGAGCTGACTTTAAATAACTTGAAACCCATCCACACTGAGCCATTGATAATGTAGTCCAAATTGCAAACGTGCTTGCTTTTCTAATCTTAAAGAGCATGTTAGATTTTGGAACACATGAGTGTAATTGGTTGGCTCCATTTATAAGCATCACAAGAACAAACATGGGGAAAAAGTATTCCTCGTGGCTGTATGTCTTAGAGAACCAACCCCTTAGAATGAGGAAAGGGGTTTTTGATTAGTTCTCTTCCCTAGTATTCTTCTAGCAGGTCAGTCCAAGTATGGCAGGATCCTACATTAGCAGTTAGTACATAAGGGTCAGATAAAAAATATTTTAGAACTAGTGAACTATCTATCATTGCTCCATTAAAGTTTCTCAATTTTATCCTTCATGCAAAAGCAGCCACAGACACAATGGACATGTCAAATGAGGGTAGTTGTGTTCAAAAAAGAAAAAAAAAAAAAAAAAAAAAAAAAAAGAACAATCCTTGTGTGTGGAAATGGTCTGGCTAAGTTGCTATGATTCTTATAGGCCCACTATCATTTTTTCTTTCTATCCACAAAGCCTTAACCTTCATACACTGGGCAGCTTGAATGTAGAATGTAGGCTGAATACAAAAAAAGGCACAATTCATTCTTTTCACTTTCTGTCCAGCTAGAGAAGGATCATATAAGGATCATATGAGATTCCATGCACAGACATACCATTCTGTGATGGAATTTTCTAGGGCAGGGGTCTCATACACACACACACACACACACACACACACACACACACACACACACAGAGAGAGAGAGAGAGAGAGAGAGAGAGAGAGAGAGAGAGTTAGACAGAGACAGACAAAGAGTCACAGAGATGATACACATGTACACAGACACAGATGCACACACACGTGTACTCAGGGGCCCTACGTGTACCACAGTAGAGATCCCACCAAAGTACAACTTGGTGAACTAATGAGTTTTATTGGGGTTATTTACAGGAATATGAGTGAGTGGTTATACACAGAAGTAGAAAGGACTCAGGGAGCTGCAGCAACCGGACATACCATAACATCAAAAATACTGGAAACCTGCATTGCTGCATAGACTGAAGGCAGCACAATAGGCTGGATGGTCCTTTTTCAGTGAGCTGGTAGGCTTGAACCTCCTCTAGGCATCTTGGCTGGTTTCTGTTTCTTTTGATGCTGCCTGNTACCCAAGGAGCTGAAGGGGTCTTCAACCCTGTAGGTGGAAGAATAACATGAACTAACTAGTACCCCCTGAGCTCATGTCTCTAGCTGCATATATAGAAGAGGATGGCCTAGTTGGCCATCATTGGGAAGAGAGGCCCCTTGGTCATACAGACTTTATATGCCCCAGTACAGGGGAACGCCAGGACCAAGATGTGGGAGTGGGTGGGTAGGGGACCAGGGCCGGGAGGGGGGAGGGTATAGGGAACTTTCTGGATAACACTTGAAATGTAAATGAAGAAATTTTCTAATAAATGTTGAAAAAAATTAAAATGAAAAAAAAAAAAAGAAAAAAAAGAAAACTGCTGAGCAATCCATACGCAGCTACCAAGCTCACTGCATGACTCTCCTAATGCAGCCATGCCTGAGTGAGGTGGTGGAAGGCAGGGTGGGGGAATTCAGAAGACTGAAGAAAGTGATAGCTCTGGCGAGGTAGCACCAAATGAACATGGCCTCCTGCCTGCGTTTGACAAGCTGCAAGGAAGGTCTTGTCCTTTCTACATATTATTTGTGACATGTGTTTGCTTTCCACCAAGGTTCCGTCAACTATCTCCTAAGGGAATAAAAAAGTACCCCACAAAGATTCTCTGAAATGATGCTACCAGGCTTATTTTAACTAGATCAGTAGCTAAGGAAAAATAAAAGCAGTATGGCTCTCCCCAAATACATCCACCTCTAATTGTGCTTTCACTTTCTTAGAGGGGGAAATTTTAGGCAGGCCTCATGTGCTCTGCACTCATATTGAGGGCAACACACATAGGCAAATACTGATACTTCAGATTGTCTTTCAATAAAGAGATTTTATTCTTAGTTCAGGCCAGAAAGAGGAGTACAGTGTGTGTGTGTGTGTGTGTGTGTGTGTGTGTGTGTGTGTGTGTGTGTGTGTGTGTTTGGCGTGGTAAGCTTCTCTGTTGTATATAAGTTCATGCTTTGAGAACTGGACTAGAGGGTCAGCCAGGTTGATGTATGTTCACTCCACCATGGCAGTGTCTTGAATGTGTAATGAGTGTCACCTCCCATAGGTTCTCACAATTAAACATTTGGTCTTCACCTGGGGTCATGAGGTGGGACCTAGCTAGAGGAAGTAGATCTCTGGGGTTGGTCTTAAAGCTTCCTCCAGTCCCTTTGCTCTCTGACTATTGATGAGATGTGGCCAGGCCCTTCATAGTCCTACAGCCTTCTCCACTAGTATGGGCTGAGTCCTCTCAAACTGTATGCCTCTCCAATCTTTCTCTCCTTAAGTTAGTTTTCTTCATGTCCTTGAGCCCAGAGGTGAGAAAAATCACCAATCCAATGCACTTGGGAATGATCTGCAAACACTGCTCCTTTTGTCTCTCATGTGTCATTTGTAACTTCTAGACATCCACCTACAGCTTCCAGGTGCCCACTATGTCTTTTAAGTCCCCTTTACCATGTTCTTTTGGCTTTCTGCCTTTCCCCATTGTTGAACCTAGTCACCACGGACTTTCTTTCTGTTGGCATCTCTGTTAACAAGGCCTCTGCATTGGACTCATTGAAACATGAAAATCTCACACTCAGTTTAGAGTCAGCTATGTTACTGTCAGCAGGAAGGCAGTCAGCCCTAACAGTGGCCTATCTACATCCTGATGAGTCAAGTCATAATGCTCTCTTTACCCTCTTAGGCATGAGTCAAAGAGCATTCACTATGTTCTCAAATCACTGGGGATATGACTCAAGGTCTTGGAGTTTTTCTGGAAGCTCCTATAGTGATCCAAAGGTGATATGGGAGAAAGTTCCTTAGTCTCCATCGCAGTACAGCACAAAACACACAGGGATGGGTCTTCTTGAACTTCATTTTTCTTCATGGTTGACTTTATCATCTTCAAGTATATAACACAGAGGCCAGTGATTTTCCCATACTGTATCACCTCTTCTCTCATGGCCATCTGCTGAATGGATTTCCACCAGCCATCGTCAGTCTGTGAAGGTGTTTGGTGCCTGTATCACCTTGGTGATGGCGATAGTGGATTAGGGAGCACTCTCTAGGGCAACTTCAACTGGTCTACCTCTACCCAATGGTGACATTTTAATGGAGCCATCTGTTATACAAGAAATTAGGGTCTGAAGGAGAAGGGGTCGCTTGTCACATGCAATCACTGAGGTCTCCTTTAAGAGGAGATGATCACAGGCACATTTGACTTCTGCAGAGAGTTGTATGTGGTGTGGGGAGACAGAGAGGGATATGAACCTACCAAAAAAGTATCTTTGGGTTCTATTGTGAAGAAACACCATGACCACAGGAACTTTAATCTAAAAAAAATTTAACTGGGGCTGGCTTACAGTTTCAGATGCATAGCTCCTTGTCATCATGGTTGGAAGCACGGTATCACACAGGGAGATGTGGTGCTAGAGAAGAAACAAAGAGTTCTACAACTGGACCAGCAAAAAGGAAAAGTGAAACTGGGCCAGGCTCCAGCATTGAACCCCTCCCCACACATCCCCCAGTCCCCAGTTCCCAGTGACTCACTTCCCCCAACAGGGCCTCATCTGCTCCAATGAGTACTCCATGAATCTAACCATGCCACTCCCTATGAGCCTACTGGAGCCATTTTCATTCAAACCACCACAACAATTACAAAGATGTACATATTCACAAAGGTTGTACAAGTTTATTTATCAGCTAGATCATTAAATTTTTCTCATGTTTCCAAAAGTAGAATGCATTCAGTTATTGAAATAAAATGTTGTATTAAAAGCATTTGTGCCCATCAAAGTGGAATAGTTTTATCTTGCTCTCCCTATGATTTTTTTTTTCTTTTCTTATATTTCATTTTGGGGTTGGCAGTATATGGATTCATTAGACAGAATTTTATACAACCCAGGCTGAATTCACACTCAGTGTACCTAGGTCTTGAACTATTAATCCTCCTGTCTCCATTTCCTAAGACCTGGGATTATAGGCATGAACTAACAGGTAGGGTTTTGATTTTTAGTACTTAATATATATTGCTTTTCTTAAAATAGCAAACACATGCAAAAATAAGTATAACTGTTAAGATATTAAAAATATAAATTAGATCTTACATAATATTATCTTTTCTCACACAATTATGAATACATTAATATTAATAAAATATATCAATATAAATATGCATACTTATATAATTATATCTAATCAAATATAAATGTGTCTGCAGTTTTATTTGTATATAACCAATAGAAATAATTTTTATGAAGCTTTTTCCTATGTGAGATGACTTTCCAGTTACCATAAAAATGTATTAGTAGATTATATAGCTAATATACTTCAACAGGGAGCAAATGAGCTCATGAAAATATTTATGCTGAGCAAGCTTTGACTTCCATGTTGAAATGTATCCCAGAGTGTTTTATCTGTACTTTCCTTAAGTTGTCATATAATATATTAAGGCAACACTTTTGTGAAGGTGTGAGTGTAAAATATGCTATTAAAATAATAACGACCAAGATCTATAGCCTAACAACTTTAAGAGCATGTTGGTTAAGCAAAATTAAGTGGATTTCTTTGCTGCAGAGCCTCTACGCATCTTAATATGCAAATAAGAGCTTAATTCTCCAAACAGAAAAAGTTATCAGGACATTTGCCCAGTTAACAAAGCAAATCCCTTCCATCATGAGACTCCATCAATTTAGGAACTGTGTATTAAAACTTATAGTAAAGTAATTTAAATACAAATGCCACATATCCTGAAGTCCAGCTGAGAACAATAGATATATGGCTTTCTGAGATGAAGCTATTAACTACGTAGGAAGTCACCTGCCCACTGGAAAAAAAAATGCCCCATTTCCCAATTCCTGAGTGAAAACGGTAAATTAATTCCATTTAATTGGCACTAGGACAAGGGAATTCTTCATTAACTTCAAGTCTTAACTTCTGGTGTATACAACATCTAGAATCAACTTAGCATTTGCATATTTATTGGTAATTTTAAAGTCTCCTCCACTTGAGTAATTATTATTTAAATCACATTTTAGTACAGTCTAGTTTATTCTCTCATTCTGAAATATGACCATTACTCAACAACTGAAGCAGCTTTCTTTTCTGCTTTCTCCTTGATAAAATTTTGTATGAAGAGGGTGGAGAGAGATTTTCTTCTTCTTCCAGTCAGGAGTAATTATCTATATTTAATCTATACTACTTAATTGATTGCACTTGACCATACATTCACCTGTTAACTGCTTCCTTGGAATCCGTTTTTCTATACCTCCTCTAGTCACTTTGTACCATGCTATCACATCTTATTCAGTTCTGGCTTGGCACTTTTCGACATCAGAGAAGTGTTAGAGCATACAACAGAGGCTCAATTAGTGCTGATTACATAAACAAATGATTCTATTGCTGAAAGTTCTGCTTACAGTTGCTCTTTATTCTTTTATAAAGTTTCATGTGACTAAAATTGTAGTTCTCTGTATTGATTTAGTCTAGGTATAAATGAGTCTGCTATTCAGTCTTTCTTTTGTGCATGTGCATGTGTGTGCATGCGTGTGTACGTGTGTGTGCATGTATGTGTATGTGTGGTGTTGGGTCCTTATGTATGCTAAACAAGTATGCTCCCCTTGAGCTATATTGCTGGCTCTCAAATTTAGTACTTTTAAAACTTGAGTTGTACACAGATGCCTTTAAAATAAAGTAAAAGTTCTCAAGAAATTATAGTTTTGATTTAGGCAACTGATACCATAGTATTAATATTAATGGTAATAGATATGATATATGTATATAATGTATAAACTTTTATAAGATACATAAATTTTAAGCTGCTTATAAATGCATTCTATTTATATATGTAATAAAAAAAACCAAATTTGTGCAAGGATATGATTTAAAGCAAGTAAACTTCAAATTAACTCTACTTAATATGCCATTTTGGGTTTGGTATTAAGAAAAGGGCACTTGAGATGTAAGCATTGGGCTGGGGAGTTGGCTCCGTAGGTAAAGTGTTTGCTGTGCAAGGATGTGGATTTGAAGCAAAACACTTAGCATCAGCAATCATAGCTGCCAGCAAGTGCCCCTCACACTCAGTGATGCTTCCCACTTGAGTTAATGCAATCAAGAAATTCCTAACAGGTCTTCCTAGGGGTTAACGGAACTTAAGAGAGTCCTTCACATCTGTTCCCAGATGCTTGCTTATGGATAATTCTAGATCCAGTTCTACTGACACTGGATAATAGCCATCACAGATATGTCCACTGAAAAAATATAGGAAGCCCCCAGAACCTACAAGCACAAGCATCCATGGTACCAAAGTCATGATCCTAACTGTTCCCCCAGTTATCCATCCCATTGCCCCTTAGGACACATTGATTCTGACTCTAAGCAGGAAGTGGTGGAAGGCCAGCCTCTGGCTCCAGAAAGTGAGCAGAGTCAGAGTCTGCCAGTAATATAATCAGAGAATGGGAAGCTGACTTTTCAGGATTCCTGTCAGCCACACAAAGACAATCTGAGGGAGAATAATGACCACAATTGTTTGGGATACAATATTGCACAAATGTATATATGTTCCACTGAATCTAAAATTGAAATTAAAACAAAGAATGAAAACATCTTTGCAATGTGACATTAAAAAAACAAACTTATTTTGTCTGTGTATATTTGTGCATGCTGTCATACCTGTGTATGAATATACATGCTTGTGTTTGTCTATGTGCCTAGAGAACTGAGGAGAACTTCAGATGTCATTCCTCAGGTGCCCTCAACCATTTTTAAAAGGATCTCTCTTAGGTCTGTAGCCCATGAAGTAAGCTAGTGGACTCCAATGAACTCCAGAGATCCTTTTGTCTGTGCCTCCCCAGAAAAGGAATTATAAGCATGCCATTATGCTTGGCTATTTAAAGTGGGTGATCTGGCCATCTAACACAGCTTTCAAAGTACGTATTTTAATAACTGATCTATTTTTAGTACATATTAAAAAAATACCAAGTGTAGGGTCCACCATCTATTCCAGTGCTCACCTATATAAAACTGTTTTAAAAGGGAGGAAATGTTGAAGAAAAGTTCTTTGTAAATTAATTCTTGAAAACTAAAGAAGGAACTGGAGCTAAAATGTCAACATTGCAATCTGTAATAACATTGAGATTAAAACAATAGTCAGGAAGGTTGTGAGAACCATTGGGCGTACACAGGGATGGAGGTTCATGGCCAATCCCTGCAGCACTATGATAAACACTTGGACAGCCCATGGCTTCAGCTGTAATGGTAAGCAATGTATGGCCATCCCACAGGAAATGCTAACACCCCACCCTTGAAATACACACACACACACACACACACACACACACACACACACACACACACACATACACACACACATTCCAAATCTATCTGAGCCTCTGCCTCAGTGCTGCTCCCCAGAAAGAGTGTGTGAAACAAGTAGGCATCTTCAGTCTTCTCATCCCAACATTAAAAATATAAAGCTCTGAACTGGGAAGATGGTGTAACCTGTTTAGTGCTTGCCACACAAGCAAGAGGGCCTGAGATCTAATCTCAACACCCATGTAAAACACTGAACATAGCATCCCACACCTGCACACTACTAGGCATGTAGAGACAGGCTGATTCCTGGAACTTCCTGGCCAGACAGTCTGGCTGAATCAGTGACTTCATGTTTAGTAAGATCCTATATCAATACATAGACAGAGAGACAGACGGATGAATAAATGAAATGAGAACCAATAAAGACATCCTGTGCTGACCTTTGACTTCCACAGACATAAGCATGCACATTCACAAATGCATGACTATATGCACATAAGAATGAAAACAGGCAAATGTTAATAAATGAAGTCAAATGAGCTGTTTCATTTAAATTAATGTATCCAGGTAATGCGTTCATACAGTTTGTCAGTGTAGAAAACGCTGCTGTGCAGACCAATTTCCCTTATGAATATCGACACAAAAATACTCAACAAAATTTTTGCCAACCAAATCCAGGAACACATCAAAACGATCATCCATCATGACCAAGTAGGCTTCATCCCAGGAATGCAGGGATGGTTTAATATACAGAAATCCATCAATGTAATACACTATATAAACAAACTCAAAGATAAAAACCATATGATCAAATCCTTAGATGCTGAGAAAGCATTTGACAAAGTCCAACACCCATCCATGATAAAGGTCTTAGAAAGATCAGGAATTCAAGGCCCATACCTAAACATGATAAAAGCAATCTACAGCAAACCAGTGGCCAACATCAAACTAAATGGAGAGAAACTGGAAGCAATCCCACTAAAATCAGGGACCAGACAAGGCTGCCCACTTTCTCCCTACCTATTCAATATAGTACTTGAAGTCCTAGCCAGAGCAATTCAACAACAAAAGGAGGTCAAGGGGATACAAATTGGAAAGGAAGAACTCAAATTATTGCTATTTGAAGATGATATGATAGTATATATAAGTGACCCCAAAAACTCCACCAGAGAACTCCTAAACCTGATAAACAGCTTTAGTGCAGTAGCTGGATATAGAATTAACTCAAACAAATCGATGGCCTTTCTCTATACAAAGGATAAACTGGATGAGAAAGAGATCAGGGAAACATCACCCTTCACAATAGTC
This sequence comes from Mus minutoides, assembly GCA_902729485.2. NCBI lineage: Eukaryota > Metazoa > Chordata > Mammalia > Rodentia > Muridae > Mus > Mus minutoides. The sequence continues at coordinate 1,113,121 of LR749796.1, read as the reverse complement.
ACTAACAATATAAAATATCTTGGTGTGACTCTTATGAAGGAAGTGAAAGATTTGTATGACAAGAACTTCAAGTCTCTGAAGAAAGAAATTGAGGAAGATCTCAGAAGATGGAAGGATCTCCCATGCTCATGGATTGGCAAAATCAATATAGTAAAAAATGGCTATCGTGCCTAAAGCTATCTACAGATTTAATGCAATCCCCATCAAAATTCCAACTCAATTCTTCAAGGATCTAGAAAAGACAATTAGCAAGTTCATCTGGAATAACAAAGAACCTAGACTAGCAAAAACTCTTCTCAACAATAAAAGAACCACTGGTGGAATCACCATGCCCGACCTCAAGCTGTACTACAGAGCAATCCTAATAAAAACTGCATGGTACTGGTACATCAACAGACAGGTAGATCAATGGAATAGGATCAAAGACCCAGAAATGAATCCACACACATATGGTCACCTGATCTTTGACAAGGGAGCTAAAACTATCCAGTGGAAAAAAGATAGCCTTTTCAACAAATGGTGCTGGCACAACTGGCAGCTATCATGTAGAAGACTGGGAATTGATCCATTCTTATCTCCTTGTACTAAGGTCAAGTCTAAGTGGTTGAAGGACCTCCACATAAAACCAGAGACACTGAAACTTACAGAGGAGAAAGTGGGGAAAAGCCTAGAAGATATGGGCACTGGGGAAAAATTCCTGAACAAAACAGCAAAGGCTTGTGCTGTAAGATCAAGAATTAACAAATGGGACCTCATAAAGTTGCAAAGCTTCTGTAAGGCAAAAGATACTGTCAACAAGACAAAGGGGCCACTGTCTTAGTCAGGGTTTCTATTCCAGCACAAACACCATGACCAAGAAGCAAGTTGGGGAGGAAAGGGTTTATTTGGCTTACACTTCCACACTGCTGTTCATCACCAAGGAAGTCAGGACTGGAACTCAAGCAAGTCAGAAGGCAGGAGCTGATGCAGAAGCCATGGAGGGATGTTCTTTACTAGCTTGCCTCCCCTGGCTTGCTCAGCCTGCTCTCTTATAGAACCCAAGACTGCCAGCCCAGAGATGATCCCACCCACAAGGAGCTCTTGATCACTAATTGAGAAAATGCCTCACAGCTAGATCTCATGGAGGCATTTCTCCAAGTGAAGCTCCTTTCTCTGTGATAACTCCAGCTGTGTCCAGTTGACACAAACCTAGCCAGTACAGTTGACCCCTTGTCAACTTGACACACAAATACATCACTAGTAAGCCTCAATCCTTAGTTCTTACTCAACCCCAAGATCTTAAATAACTTTAAAAGTCCCACAGTCTTTACATATTAAAAAGTTCAATCCTTTCAAAACATCTTTTAAAAATTCAAAGTACTTTAAAATTCAAAGTCTCTTAACTGTGGGCTTCATTTAAAACTTCCTTCAAGAGGGAAAAATATCAGGGCACAGTCACAATCAAAAGCAAAAATCAATCTCCAACCTTCCAATGTCTGGGATCCAACTCACGATCTTCTGGGCTCCTCCAAGGGCTTGGGTCACTTCTCCAGCCATGCCCTTTGTAGCACACACGTTGTCCTCTAGGCTCCAGATGCCTGTACTCCATTGCTGCTGCTGTTCTTGGTGGTCATCTCATGGTACTGGCATCTCCAAAATGCTTTTGTAACTAGGCTTCAACACTAGCCTTTCATAGGCTCTCTTCATGGTGCTGAGCCTCAACTCCTTTACATGACCCCTTCAGTCCTGGGCCATCAATTGCAACCGAGGCTGCACCTTCACCAATGGCCTTCCATGGCCTCTCACAGTGCTTCCGTGGCCTCAGCTGCTCTGCATGACTCCTTCATGCCTTCATGCCTACCTGGGTAACTCTTACACATTACCAAGTCCAGCCACAGTACAAGGTACAACCTTGGCTATCTCTAGAACACAACCTCTGTGCTCTCAGAAAACACTTCCCAGAAGATGTCACCTCAACGATGCTGGTCTCTTCTTAATCACCGCTAATTTCTTAGCTCCAGCTAACCAGCATCAATAGTCCCAGTAATGCCAAGTTTTTGCTTTAGTAGTTCTGGTATCTTGTTAATCACAAATGATTCTTCAGCACCAGCTAACCAGAACCACAGAATCTTCACAAACAAAGTAACAATGTCCCTGAAAAAGAGTCTTTAATTTTCCCTCTGAAATTTCACAAGCCAGGCCTCCATCTTCTGCACCGTTCTCAACATTATCTTCCAAGCTCCTACACAACATCTGACAAAGCTCTTAACACAGAATGGATCTTCTAGCCCAAAGTTCCAAAGTCCTTCCACAGTCCTCCTCAAAACATGGTCAGGTTGTCACAGAAATACCCTACTCTGCTGGTACCAATTTGTCTTAGTCAGGGTTTCTATTCCTGCACAAACACCATGACCAAGAAGCAAGTTGGGGAGGAAAGGGTTTATTTGGCTTACACTTCCACACTGCTGTTCATCTCCAAGGCAGTCAGGACTGGAACTCAAGCAAGCCAGTAAAGAACATCCCTCCATGGCCTCTGCATCAGCTCCTGCTTCCTGATTTGCTTGAGTTCCAGTCCTGATTTCCTTTGGTGATGAATAACTGTATGGAAGTATAAGCCAAATAAACCCTTTCCTCCCCAACTTGCTTTTTGGTCATGATGTTTGTGCAGGAATAGAAACTCTGACTAAGACAGGCCACCAACAGATTGGGAAAGGATCTTTACCAATCCTAAATCAGATAGGGGGCTGATATCCAATATATATAAAGAACTCAAGAAGGTGGACACCAGAAAATCAAATATCCCCGTTAAAAAGTGGGGCACAGAGTTAAACAAAGAATTCTCAACTGAGGAATACCAAATAGCTGAGAAGCACATGAAAAAATGTTCAACATCCTTAATCATCAGGGAAATGCAAATCAAAACAACCCTGAGATTCCACTTCACACCAGTAAAAATGGCTAAGATCAAAAATTCAGATGACAGCAGATGCTGGCGTGGATGTGGAGAAAGGGGAACACTCCTCCATTGTTGGTGGGACTGCAAGCTTGTTCAACCACTCTGGAAATCAGTCTGGTGGTTCCTCAGAAAATTGGACATAGTACTACCGGAAGATCCTGCAATACCTCTACTGGGCATATATCCAGAAGATATTCCATCTGGTAATAAGGACACATGTTCCACTATGTTTATAGCAGCCTTATTCATAATAGCCAGAAGCTAGAAAGAACCCAGATGTCCCTCAACAGAGGAATGGATACAAAAAATTTGGTATATTTACACAATGGAGTACTACTCAGCTATTAAAAACAATAAATATGTGAAATCCCTAGGCAAATGGATGGATCTGGAGGCCATCATCCTGAGCGAGGTAACACAATTACAAAATAACTCACATCACATGTACTCACTGATATGTGGATATTAGCCCAGAAGCCTAGACTACCCAAGATACAATTTACTAAACACATGAAACTCAGGAAGAAGGAAGATCAAAATGTGGCCACGTCACCCCTTCCTAGAATTAAGAACAAAGCACACATTGAAGGAGTTACAGAGATCATGTGTGAAGCTGAATCCAAAGGATGGACCCAATGACTGCGGCTGCCAGGGATCCATCCCACAATCAGCCACCAAACATAGACACTATAGCATATGTCAGCAAGATAGTACTGAAAGGGCCCTGATATAGCTGTCTTGTGGGAGACTATACCAGTGTTTGGCAAACATGGAGGTGGATGCTCACAGTCAGCTATTAGATGGAACACAGGGTTCCCAAGGAAGGAGCTAGAGAAAGTATCCAAGGAGCTGAAGGAGTCTTCAACCCTATAGGTGGAAGAATAACATGAACTAACTAGTACCTCCTGATCTCATGTCTCTAGCTGCATATATAGAAGAGGATGGCCTAGTTGGCCATCGTTGGGAAGAGAGGCCCCTTGGTCATGCAGACTTTATATGCCCCAGTACAGGGGAACGCCAGGGCCAAGATGTGGGAGTGGTTGGGTAGGGGAGCAGGGCCGGGAGGGGGCAGGGTATAGGGAACTTTCTGGATAACACTTGAAATGTAAATGAAGAAAATATCTAATAAAAATTGGGAAAAAAAAAGAAAAAAGAAAATGCTGCTGTGATACTTTACATTTTAGTCATAGTTTATCTTTGAAAATATTTCCATACTTTGGAATATATCTTATTCTGGTTGTTAAATTTATTTTATTTGAAAACACTTTTTCTGTATTTAGACTTTCTAGATTATTTCACTTTGGAAAGTTGATCCATATGCCATGGTCATTCTTACCAAACCTGGCTCTCTTCCCATAACTGAGTAGAGTGCCATTTTAAAAACTTACACAATTCCAATGTCAATAAATTAAGTAATTATTTTCTTTAATTATAAAATTCATATACCAAATGTTCATTAACCACTTGTACAAGTGGCACATAATTCCCATAGCAGGGTGTGACCTTGTTAACCAGCTTACAGGAACACAAAGGATCAAGAAAAAAAATGAAAGATAGTAGCTCTGCACAAATAGCAAAATCCAGGGTATGGAAAACTATAGGGTAATGAATGATTGATTACAAACTAAAGTGAGAAAATCCAAAGGGAAAGAGAATCTGTAGGCTAAAGACATTTATCCTTCCTTATACCTGTAGATATGTGTAGTCCTTACTCTTTATCAGAGACCATTACCAAAATTCAAAACATGTCAAAATGTAGAGAACAACTGACCTTGGGTTGCCCAACCCTAGTGCTACATCTAACATAACCCTTATACATCAAATGGCCAGGAACCATCACAGACGTGGAGGGGTGGGAGGGAAGAGCATTAGAATAGAGGACTATTATGTCTGCTGCAAGATACAGTCTTGCATTTGTGACAGGGAAACTACATGCTGGAAATATTAATGATATGCCTGCCCAAACCATCTTTGAATAATGACAACATCAGCTGACATGCCAGTGAGGATGGGAGAATTCTCACAAGGCCTCACCCCTCCATGAGCTATAGGCAATTAATGGCTGCTGAGAGAGATAAGATTCGCCTTCTCCAGGCAAGACTGGATTAGTTATCCAATCCCAAGTGCTCTGCCATAAACGTGCATATATTTGAGCAACACTAAATGAACTCAATAGGTTGTATTTACATGTACATGTGTGAATACATAAATAGAAATAATAATTAAGGACAAAGTGATGAATCTGAGAAGTTGTGGAGGAGACATAAGAGAAGTGAGAGGTGGGAGTGTAAGAAGAGGAAATGATATAAATACAATATCCATATATCAAATTTACCAAGAGATAATTTAAATAAAAAAGATATTTAATAGATATACTTATCAACTAAGTCTAATATTTCAAATATACAAGATTTCAAAATTACAATCTAGGGTCATATACATGTTTGCATATGCATAGAAACATGCATGAGCAGTTATTTGAAATAAAATGATTTTAATACTTTTATCAATAGATTATTATTGCCAATTTCTTAGATATGATAATGGGACTGTTGTACTATTTTAACAGATAAAGTTTTGTGTTATAGACACAAAGCCCGAATTTATCTATAAATAAAATAATGAATCTCAAATCTCCTTCAAAATAACTATGGGGAGCAAACAGAAGACTGTGTGAGATTTCTAATGCAACAAATTAGCCTGGGTCTGTAATTGCTGAAACTCAGTGATGAGTAAGTATGCAGCAAGGTTATTATAAAGCTGACAACATGCTATACACAAATTTTTGTCAATTTCGCCGAGCGTTAAAATGGTATGCAATTATATTTTTAAAGGTTGTCAATCATTCTGGCGAATTAACATGAAGTCTTAGACTTTATTAAGATATTGCAGAGGAAAATTACCTGAGTAGTATGGACGCTAGGGGAGATACAATGGAAGCATTTATTAGCTGGTACATGGGGCACAATGCTCCACCTCCCCTCTGGATCTGGCTCAGGGAGTCACTCAGCTGGGAATAGAGATTCAACACCTAAACATCTAGACATCAGTGGCAGTGAAGGTTTAGAAACGAGTGCAAACTCATTGCAGGCTATTCCTCACAGGCGAACAATACCAAGGCCATAGAGGCAGGTGGATTTCTGAGTTTGAGGCCAGCCTGGTCCACAAAGTGAGTTCCAGGACAGCCAGAGCTATACAGAGAAACCCTGCCTCGTAAAAACCAAAAAAAAAAGAGACTCTTCTTCAATGGCTGTCACTGAACATCTCTGAACATCTCTCAGGCTCAATGCCTGAGATTTTCTGGTTTATTACGTTATTTTGCAAAGATCTCAGATGCCACTCCTCAAGTGATTCCTTTGCTGACCTCAGCAATGGAAACCCGAGGTTGATAGTTGTTTATATTCAAGAGAATAAGAAAAGTGTTTTGAAGAGTTTGTTCTCCCACCTTTAATTCTCTCAATAAAGGCAACACCTAGATTAGTTCACTATTAATGCACATGGGCATCATTAACTTGGACCATTTTAATGCTGATGATGGCCTTAATTGTTTCAAAAGACTTGACCTGTGCCACAACTCTATCTGCTATCAAGTTGAGTCACTTCCTCTTGTGTCAGCACTATTTTAAAAGGATCAATGAAGGTTTAGGAAGAAAAAAGGCCCTGTCATCTGTTCCCAAATGGACAAAATTAATTAAGTTCCCGGAGCCAAATCTATGACACTTTTTATATATCGTTGCTTTTTATGGGCTGGCTGCTGACACTGATTCTAACAAAAAGATGCTCCTCTCAACTGAGAGAAATAGATACCTTTCCAGAATCAGGTTTTCATGGTTAAACTTTCTTACTTGCCAGAATAAGATACCAGTAGCATATTTCTTGTAAGAACTTTGAACACCCTGAGCATATATTGGCACATCAAATGTAAACTACAAGTTGTCAACTAGAGGCTCTTTGTGAAGGTTTTACAGTAAGGTCTTAGAAGGTTTTTATATAAGGAAATTAAGCATTACAATGTGTAATACAAACAATGTCTCTCCATTGAGGAGTCTGTCTGTGGCTTTGTTTCTTGAGCTTCTGCCTGGTTGCTAAAATGTAGATGTGAGAAGTGTGGAACCTGGAAAACAGAGCGGGTTCACCCTAGATGTGCTCCAGCAGTGTGATAGCAAGAGGAGAAAAACTGGGGCATGTATACATTTGCATTTAAAAAAAAATCTCACCTTCCTGTGTTCCAAAATGCATTGTTTGCTTTTGAAAAGCTGAAAGACGCTGACTCACAGATGAGAGATCTCACAAGTCCTTGCTTTGACCTCATCAGGGGATGATCTGATCAAATGTTCACTAAGGACAGGAGGCAATCTGCTAACTACAGAGATGGCCCCCACTGAAGGCTGCCCATCTCAGAGATGGCTTTATTGCTTTTCTCCTCCCAAGGTATGACACGAAACTTTATAAATTCAAGGACCAACCTGTGAAACGAATCCAAAATAGGTCACTGTGGCTAATCACAGGTCTATCTTAAAATTCTTCTGTTAATATTCTGCTACACAAATACTGGATATATTGGACAATATGGTTTTTCTAAAGAACCCTAAATTGGGCCATTTTACTTGTGAGTCACAGTTTAGTTTAAATCTGACCTTACATACTAAAAATGGGCAAAAAAAAAAATAAATCCATTTCTATGGAGAAAGATGCAACAAGATAAATGTATGTTGGCTTGAAACAGCCCCAGCTCCCTGCGTTTTCCTCCTCTTGCACACAAGACAAAGGATCAGCTGTGTTGTCTTAATTCAACCAGACCCAAGGCTTGTTCATATAAAACCTAAGTTTCTTCTTTATACACTATGGCAGGAGCTGGAAAATTTCTCTTATAAATGAGATATGAACCATTATAGATCAATTTAGCAGGTAACCCCGCTGAAGTCACAGGCCAGAAAGAGGGGAGTAATAATTTTCGGAGAGTGGATGGGGCAAGAACCCAAATTCAGATCCAACTAGTCCCTGGCACCTGGTGTGGGCGGGTGTGTGCCTTGATGATTCTGTTGGTTTGATATACTGCCTTTGGCACTCAGCTAAGTTTGACATAGCTGAGTACTGGATATAATACAAAGAATATTCCCTGATACATTACCCAAACAATAGCCAAACCCAGGTTCATGATAGGAGCAAATTGACTGGGGACCATGTGAATTTCTAGGACTTTCTCTTCTGATCTCTGTAACTGCATCTTCATGCCCACAATGCTACTCATATCAGATTTCTTATATTATCCATGTCTGTTCATGGCCTGAGACCCTACCAGATGAAATTGGAGGATTCAGCATCTATCTCTAAGCTACAGTGTTTAGTTCTATTTTGTTACAGTTTTGAGTAAGAAATGTTTACCAAAGGCTCATGTTTGAACTATCAGACCATACAAAAATGTATTTTGATTGTCCTTTGATTAAAAGATTCCAAGAGAACAAAAGGGTCAGACCTTTGTGCCTAAGTGAGAGAGCATTTCTGGAGAGGTTTAACTAGCAGGGAGGACCAGCACAGAGTGTGGAGTAGACAGCCTCATCTCATGGCACAAAGTCTGAGACTATATTGAAGGGACAGAAGAAGCCAACAGAACACCCGCATTCTCTCCATCTGTTTCCTGGTCCACTGAGATGTGAACAAGCAGCCTTAGTCACTTAGAGCCTAGAGCATCTTACCCCATGATGGACTGTATCATCAAACAGTATGCCAAAAGAAAGTCCACCTACCTATGTCGGTGTTGTGAAATTTACAGGATCTACAATCACCCGAGAGATGGAACTCTGGACATACTTGTGAGGGGTTATAGTGATGACATTAAATGATTTTGGAAGGCCTTCTAAATCAAGCTTGGATCCATTTTCCGGTAAGAGATCATGGACTGTGTCAGTTGGAGAATGTGAGCTGAGAACTAGCAGGTGTGAATTTATCCATGTTTTCTCTGCTTCTTTACTACTGAGGCAGGGTGACTAGCTACCTCATGTTCCAGCTGCGATTATTGCCCTGACATGATCGACTATATCCTTGAACCATGAGCCAGAACAAACCCTTTCGTCTTTCACTTTTGTCTGGATAGTTCATTATCACAGATATCTGGTAGTATTTTTATTACCAGACATTTGGCCACAGCTACAAAAAGTTAACTACTAGACTCTCTAGCTGGTGGCACTATTTTAGGTGATTCTAGATACTTTGGGAGGTGGGACTCGGCTAAAGGCAGAAAGTCACTGGAGTCAGTCTGGGAGGGCACGGTATCCATGTCTACTGGCTATCGCTTTGCTTCCTGGCTTGCTGTGGTGTGAACTGAGAGGTTTGCCCTCTTTTTTCCCCCTGATGTATTGAACCTTCTGAACCCGTGAACCTTAAAGTCATGAACCGTTCTCCCTTTACATTGTGGTAGGTAACAATAGAAAAGCCAACTGATGCCCTCTGTATTAAAAAAAAAAACAAAACAAAAAACATTAAGTGAACAAGGAATTATAGCACTCTGTGCCCTTTACTGATTTTCCACTGTAGTGCTGTGAGATACAAAGAGTTAAGTTTGTTCACAAACTCCTTGGAAGATGGCAGCCAGCCCCAGCCTGGCTGCTGATGCTCCAGCAGTCCTATTTACTCATGGGTCTAATCTGCTCAGCCTGGTTAGGAGACTTCTGTGCAATGTTTGCATGGATCACACGCTCCTTCCCTGGTCAGGCTCTGAATGATTTGCAGCATGGTGCACTGTATCTGTTTCTCCAGTCTGTAAAATCCCTAGGATGAAGTGAAAGTTCTCCACGAATCAAAGTCTGACATAGGGTAATCATCCATATAGGGAAGGGGATACATTCTAGTAGACTCTGAGCCATGATAGACAGGAAGACATTTCTAAGAGAAGAGGTTCTTGGAAATTGTGCCTGAAACTGAATGTGGTTTCTCTATGTGCTTAAAGTTATACTGCTAACACTCTACTCACAACTACACATAAAGTTCAAGTGCAGATCACTTCTATGACCTGAGTTATTGCTGTTGTAAGAAACAGGAAGTTTAAAGGCATTATGCGAGCCACTTTAAAAGCTCCTCCATGGAACTGCTTTTATTTTTTTTTTCCTCTTGGGAACAATGATCACCCCAGTGATCGAATATTTCCAGGTAATTATAATAACTGAAAGGCAAGGGTTGGTTCCTCTGTATAGACATGAATGCAAAGTAGGAAAAGCCCATGTGTTCAAAGTCCAAAAGGAGTGAAAACAGAGGTCTTGTGGAAGTCCATAACACGAGAGACATCTTTACACAGCTCACTCTAGGATGTAGCATCTCTCCTTCATTTAAAACATCTTTCCCATTCCACCTCACACCAGTAAGAATGGCTAAGATCAAAAATTCAGGTGACAACAGATGCTGGCATGGATGTAGAGAAAGGGGAACACTCCTCCATTGTTTGTGGGACTGCAAGCTTGTTCAAGCACTCTGGAAATCAGTCTGGTGGTTCCGCAGAAATTTGGACATAGTACTACCGGAAGATCCTGCAATACCTCTACTGGGCATATATCCAGAAGATATTT
>LR749796.1:1052325-1102527 GCA_902729485.2 Mus minutoides | reverse complement strand
CAGAGGAATGGATACAAAAAAATTGGTATATTTACACAATGGAGTACTACTCAGCTATTAAAAACAATAAATATATGAAATTCCTAGGCAAATGGATGGATCTGGAGGCCATCATCGTGAGTGAGGTAACCTAATCACAAAAGAACTCACATAACATGTACTCACTGATATGTGGCTATTAGCCCAGAAACCTAGACTACCCAAGATACAATTTACTAAACACATGAAACTCAGGAAGAAGGAAGATCAAAATGTGGACACGTCACCCCTTCCTAGAATTAAGAACAAAGCACACACTGAAGGAGTTACAGAGATCATGTGTGAAGCTGAATCCAAAGGATGGACCCAATGACTGCAGCTGCCAGGGATCCATCCCACAATCAGCCACCAAACATAGACACTATAGCATATGCCAGCAAGATAGTACTGAAAGGGCCCTGATATAGCTGTCTCGTGGGAGACTATACCAGTGCCTGGCAAACATGGAGGTGGATGCTCACAGTCAGCTATTAGATGGAACACAGGGTTCCCAAGGAAGGAGCTAGAGAAAGTACCCAAGCAGCTGAAGGGGTCTTCAACCCTATAGGTGGAAGAATAACATGAACTAACTAGTACCCCCTGAGCTCATGTCTCTAGCTGCATATATAGAAGAGGATGGCCTAGTTGGCCATCATTGGGAAGAGAGGCCCCTTGGTCATGCAGATTTTATATGCCGCAGTACAGGGGAATGCCAGGGCCAATATGTGGGAGTGGGTGGGTAGGGTGGCAGGGCCGGGAGGGGGGAGGGTATAGGGAACTTTATGGATAACACTTGAAATGTAAATGAAGAAAATATCTAATAAAAGTTGAAAAAAAAAGGAATGCTAACATTGCTTTGTGGAAGTAGGTAGAATATAATCAGGCTCAAGCATTCCCAGGGATTTATAGACAGCTAACAGTTGCTAACTGTTTAAATCTTGTGAACTTTCACCTGCTCTGAAAGTATGGAACCATTAAAGGTTTGCTATAGTTGTCTAAACAAAACAAAACAAACAAAAAACATCTTTCCCTAGGTTCTGGTTTGGACAATAAAGTCAAGTCATGTGCATTTAAGAAGCCCTCAAGTTGTCACATGAGTTATAATGGCATTCTCTATTCACAATTAATGGAAACTAGACTTTGATGGCAGTTTTTGAAGTTTATAAGGCTTATGATTGAATCTTCCTAAAGTGTAGTGAGGCCCTTCCGGTCGGCACCAGAGCCTGGTTACCTTGGGCGCATAGTCTATGTACTCCCTCATGGTCCCTAGAGGACTCTCCAAGCAATCTTGGGACCACCTGTGAGTGGAGCACAACATCTGTTCCAATCTAATTGTGCGGGACCTGGGACAGCATTGGGGAAACAGAGGATCTGCTAGACCAGGGGCAGAGGTCCCTTCCGGTCAGCTCCAGCGCCTGGTTACCTTGGGCATACAGTCTGCACATACCCCCACAGTCCCTAAAGGACTCTATGCTATCTTGGGACCACTGACCAGACAGCTCCAAGATCCTCAAAGGAGACACCACTCCCAGGCCTTGTAACATGCCCAAAATAACAGGAGGTGGGTCAGACCAGTATTCCAGGGTCTCAGTGGAACTTGACTGCCAAGATCTCAGACACTCCCAGAAAATCAGGTTCACAGGAGCCCACAATCAAAGGATCCCAGTGTAAGCTGGACTCGGAGGAGTCCAGAATCAACTGGGATTATAAGAAGGACAGGCTCCAATCAGTTATATTGAGGACAGCAAGCACCTAAGATAATCAGATGGCAGGAGGCAAGCCTAAAGTGTGGCGAGGTCATGGAAATTTGTCATCTGAAGTTTATAGATGAGGAAAAATACAATTGTCGAATGGTGATAGTTATATGCTTTATCATTGAAAATAGCTCTAAAAACTAAACTTTTAAATGTTAATACCACAGAATGATAATTATGTGAAGTTATGACTTAGCCCTTACGAAGCACATACACATTATCAAAGCATCACATTTCACTTGTCAATTATGAAAAACAGTGAGAAAGAAGGAAATAAATCATTCCTACATGATTGCTTGCTTCACAAACCCATCTTCTGACCAGCATGGCTTGATTCACATAGTACACTGCTCTCACTAAATTCCCAAGCCACATGCCTCTCTTGACTTCTAGTCATGGCATCTGCCTGTGACTTCTCCCCAGTGATGGCCGTGAAGCATTGTACTAGCTGTGTGGCAACAGAACTAGCCTCTGGCTCATTAAAGGAGAGCATGATTGTCACAAACATTGCAAGCCAACTGTTTGTATAGAGGATTTTCAGCCACACCAATGGAGTCCTAAATTGCTTCGTGTTGTCCTTGCTTTCCTATGAATGAGATCCTTTCCTGGATGAATAGAAATCATCTCATATTAACCAATAAGGAGGCCATCAACCTGCTTGTTGTTAAGCTGAAGAGACATATATCCAATAAAGTCAGCTGTTTGGTGTCACAAAAGGTATAGAAACCATCTCAGCTCCCCATCCACCCCAGAAAGACATTTTTTTTCCATTTCTTGAAAAGTATTAGGGGAACTGTATTGCAAAGCACACTGTGCCCATGTTCATAGAAGAGAGAAATCCTACATATGTGTGACTTTTCTCATCAACTCAACAAAAGACCTGACAGAACTTGTTGGGGAAGGGCTTTATTTTGGCTCAGGGTTTCATGGTGTGGAAGGCATGGGGCTGAAGAGGCTAGGTCTACCATGGTTGGAGCTTTTTGGTTGTTCATTTATATTTTGTCAGACAAAACACAGAGTGCTGAGTCTCTGAGAAGAGTTGGGTTGAATTTTCAGGGGCTCACCACAGTGACCGACCTCCACTTGCCATACCTCTTACTGCAAAGTTTCTACAACCTCCCAAATCAGGGCTATCAGATAGGCCAGTGGGAAAACCATTAACATTCAAACTGTAATGCCCACTAAATATAAAATGGTATTTTCAGGTTTAATTGGTCAGTTTATTGCAATGGGTAAGACCAAATATCAGGGATGTATGTAGTGTATTATCTTCATTAAACTTAAGGTACGTCGTGAGGTCTTCCATGAAGAGTCTTAAGACAAAACAAGATAGAAAAGTCTCTAAATTGAGGTGGTACCCAAAAAAGCTAACAACCAGTGTCTCTTGTCTACCTTATACCAAAGCTGGTACTGAGAAGGCAGGCAAAGACTATTTAGCTAGTAGATACATGGAACAAGGAGTTGCACGGTATTGAAGTATTATTGGTACTTTTTCTATTTTATCTTTTTTTTTCTAATAGGCATATTTCAATATGTTCCCTACTATGGGTATTTTAAAAAACATTCTCTCCCCCCCCCCGATTTTACATGCTCTAATTTTGATATATGTTAGCATGCAATCTGATAATTGTGATAATGTTGGTGATGATAATTAATAACCATGATGAAGCATGGCGAGATACAGCAGATCACGTTCACCAATCGCTTTTACTCTGTTCCTCATTTAATCTTCAAGGCACCCTGGGAGGATTTAACATTTGTTCCATTTCACATTCCAGGACAAAATCCAAACCAAACATGGCATTTTCGGAATATCTTGCATTTCTCATTCTGTGGACAAAATAGGTAGGCTGACATTTTAAAATATGTTTAGCCCCAAACTGATTTAGTTTCAGGATAAATGAAAATGTTGTGGCGAGGCGGTTGCCGGGTACGGGGGAGTGGCATGCTGAAAGCTTCACACAGGCAAAGGGAGGCAAACCCAGAGAGAAAGTGATGTTCCTGTGGGAGCTATGCCTTCCTCCAACATACTCTGGGATGCAGGCAGTTGCCCTGAACCAGAACCTGTCCTCTGTGCGTGCTATTCCTTTAACGTGTCCACTGCACTTATTAGTCACACATGTGGTACCTGGACTTATATGCAGGCAAAACAGTCATACACTTATAATAAAATAAAGAATCTAAAAATTTGCAGCAACTAAAAAATTATCCACACATGAAATATAATGGTGTATGCCTGTTTTCCGAAACTGTGGGAGGTGGAGACAGAATGATCAGGACTAATACTTAGATTCAGAGTGAGTTCAAGGTTTACCTGGTCCATGTAAAATTCTGTCTCAAAAAAGCCAACAAAATAATTATAAATAATAATAAACAATAATTAGAAAATTATAAAAATTTCTTCTGAAAGTTTAAAAAGACAAGAACTTTTACAATTATCTTGTGTGTATATTTTAATTACAAAAGTAATTGTTAGATGAATATTAATGTTTCTTTTTTGTTTTGTAAAAACTTATTCTTTTTAGTTTTTATTTTATTTATTTATTTATTTTTTATTGTTTAGTGTTGGGGAGAGTACGTACTTGCCACAGTGCACAAGTAGAGGCCAGAGAAAATTTTTCGAATTTTGTGCATTCCCTTTTCTACCATGTGGGTCCTAGGGATTGAACTCAGGTCATCAGGCTTGGCAGCAAATGCTCTTACTAGAGGAGCCATCCAGTTGGCCTGAGAAAAGCTATTTATTTGACATACAGCCTGCGTATTTTCCAAGTGCAGAAGTGCAGTGGCCTGCCATATTTATGAGCCTACTGCTCATGATCTACGGCTCCTTCTGTACGTATAGTTACAGTGTGCATGCATACTAACTGATCATTCACAGAAACTGCATTCATGTGTGATGGTTTCTTTGCTGTAGAATCTAATAGTTTCAAGTATGTAATCAAGGCATATTTCTTCAGTTGGGAAACTCGTATCTTTAAAATATCTGAACAGGCTTTAAGAGCTGAATATATTCTTTTATCACCAGGTTTTCCTTAGAAAAGTGACTTGGCAACTGTCCAGGGAGTTTCCTCTCTGGAGGGTCATCTAGCTTTGGTCATACCTATTGCCCAATGTGACCCCACCAAAATAGGACTGCAGAAAGATGGCGGCATAAGCTGTTTAACAGAGGAGAACCAGAAAGCAGGGTGTGCCAGCAAAAGCAAGTCTCCTCCTGGCTATCTGAACACCAGCAGTGCTTTTCAGTTCTTAGATAGGATCATGCGGAGGACATTCACTGAATTTGAAAAAGTTTTCTTGTAAATGTCCTGTCCGAGCCATTCTTGTCATAATATGCCCCAGGTTATAAACATATCAAGTATCTTAGGGCTAGGTAAATACTTGCGAATGTTAAATGACAATTTCTCGCTGAGGTGGATTGCTTCTCTCAGGATCACACCAAATCACATTTGATTAAATGGAAAGAAGAACGTTCCTTGAACACACTGTAGAGCATCCTGAGGAAACTCTGAACTAGATGAATCACTGACATCAGAGTCTCAGTGGCACTGATTGACTTCTTCATCCTTCCTGTACTAGAAAATTGACCATAAAGAGCCACTGTACTATGGTAAGGAGGTGGACGAGTGTGGGCCTAGAGTGTAGAGGTAGAAAGGAAGAACTGGGTATAGTATGCTCACCCAGTGGCCCTGAGGTGCTAGATCAATGGGGAAGTTAGAGTGGACAAGGGCCAGCTATTTAAGTAGAACCCAGACCTTGAATAACATTGACACTTTGCAGAGTTTTGCTTTTTTTTTTCTTTAATTACATACAATGGGAAGCTTCTAGAGAATTCAAAGTGGGTAGAGGGGTTCACGGTGGAGGAAGGAAGACTCCTGAGTATTCTGAAAGTATTTGTCCTTGGGCTATGGAGCTTGCAGCAGGGTGGCTTCTAGTTTCATAACAGAACACTTAGAGTCAGTAATCCTCAATTGGTCACAGCAAAGGGAGGAATTTATTCTTGGACCTGTTGGGTGTGAATGGTGCTCCGTGTGCACGGCCCGTTATTTTGATCTCTAGACTCTGATACTACTGGCACTTAAGCTCCACTCTGATGCATCATTGGTTTTGTGTATTCTTGTGACTATTGCAGAATAGCCATATTCGTTGTGTCTCATGAAGTTCCTTAAGCTTAAATTATCTCTGAGTTGTGTGACACTTTTGTCTCACATTGACCAACACTTATCCGATCATCTGCTTATTAGCTGAACAGCCTAGACATCAAAATAGAGATCCTGGTAGGGAAAGAAGATGTGAGACCACTGCAAGTCAGAGAAAGAAAGAATTGACACTTGGTGCTTTGAGGACAGAATTAAGAGTGTGGTGTTTCAGGTGCTTCTGTTGGATGGTATTTCCAGAAAATGTCTAACTTCTATAAGATGTCAATCTAAATAAATAACTTGTTTTTCACTGAGCAACCTGATTAATGAGAAGAAATTCTTCAAAACATGGTAGCAGAAGAGTGAAGTAAAAGGGGGCTGGAATGGACCAAAGTGGAGAGAAACAGGAGTATGAGCGCCTATAGGAGGTGCTAATGCTAGAGTTTGTATGTGCATGTGTGTTGATCTGGGCCATTAGTTGCTATCCACGCTTTCTCCATTGACTCACTCATGTATGCCTGAGACATCATCGTTCTTTATTCCAAGCTCCATCCTCCTTTTGACCTTTGAACTGGATGCATTGATCATTCCCAGGAGGCATGTTGTTTGGTTGGCTTGCTTGAGTTGCATGTAGATGGCTTTTTGACAGAACCAAGCAGCATGCCTGGACAAGGAATTGAATTCTTACTATGTGATAACCATTAGTGACATCGAGTTCACTTAACCTTTTTAAGTGTAAAATTCAGATGTTAGTCGTAGTTTTCATCTATTACGTAATCTCTAGTCACTTGTTTGAGGGATCTTTGAAGGACTGAAGAGACTGTAGAAGATTCTATCAGTGGAAAAGTATGCATTATTAGATGGTGTGAGAGTAGACGTTTAAAGTAATCAATAAGTAATGCCAACAATTTAAGAGACTTGATAAGACTTAAATCCATTCTGAGAGAGTAGCTTGGGAGTATAAAGAATAGACAGAGCAGCCAAACAGGGGTCTAAGGGATAAGGACAAAAGACCAAAGCATTGGCAGGCTCCACTGAGCAGCTGCTGACTAACCTTGTCTCCCGCGGTGGCTTCAGCCCACCTCTATCCTGTGCTCCTCTGCTAAACCTTCTTTCCAGAAGCATCTTCATCCTTCACCAAGTCCTCCTTGGAACCTGGTCAGGATTCTTGTCTACTAACACCTTGCCAAGTTTCAGTCTCATACATAAGTTTCTAAGGAATAAGGAATAAGAGGAAAATGTTACCTGTGAAAGAAATGAGTACCACCTGTCCTATGAGATCCATAGGAACTAAAAGTCTATGATACCGACAGAAGAATACAAGGTTTAATTATTGGGAAAAGATTTGTTTTCTCTGAAGCAAGTGCTACGAGCAGATCTAAATGAACATCTAGGACAGAACAACTCACTCAATAAAAGGAAGTGAACAAAATTCATGGACTTAATTCAGAGGAAATTAAGTTCTTTATGCATATAATAATCAACAATCATATCCACCAATAAATCAAGAAAAATTAAATTGAAAACACTGAAGGATAATACATTAAAGTAGCAATAGAGTTTGTTGTTTCTTATATATATAATATATATTTTTTAGAAAGAATGTTTAGTATCGGGAAGAAAATTGAAATTTCTCTCTATATAATGAATGGAATAAATTATAAAACAAGTCGTAGATATTTGATAGCTGCTTCAGATCAGTAATACCACAGAATCCTTTACTCATCAGTAAACTTTCTAAGTATGTCCCACTGTGTCTTGGGGTGAGATACTTAGAGCCTCTTCCCATGTCCCCTCACACTCATACCCAAGATAAAATGATGCAACAACTTAAATATCACACAATTCCATAGAGTAAAATGTGTACATAAATATAAACAAAGAAATGTTATTAGAAAGTTACTTCGAAGTACATGAGAAAGGAAGGAACCATAAGGACTATGTAAAAACAATATTTCTAGTGGACAAACAGCCAAAGGGTTACTCACAAAGGTTGAACAGCCAGTGCAAAATTCCCTGGTTGTGCAAAAAACCAAATACACATAACATTTTAAAACACTCAGTTGTAACTTTTTTGCTTAACAATTTGAAGCCCTTATTTTCTTCTTATATTTTCTTCTGTGTTTCAAGTTCTTTCCTTCCCTTCTTTCTTTTAGTGAATCCCTCTTTTCTTCTCTGATTTCATGGAGGTGAGCATTATCATTCACTCTTACATTTCTCCAAGTTGGTACAGAATTGTCCAAAGATATTCTCAACGAGTAATTATTTACATACAATTATTCATGGTCTTTGATCTAGTTGTTAAATTTGTAGTAGTATATCCTAGTAAATGATATAACTTGCCTTTTAAGACTTATTTGCAACAAGATTTATTCTAGTTACATAGAACTGTTGACATAGGAAATGCTTACCACTCAGAGAATGACTAAATGATTTTACTCTATTAGATAAGATATTATGTAGCCATCAACATAATTTTTAAGATATTTGTAATTACATACAAATGTAAGCTACAACATTCAGGATATCATATCCAGTAGGCAACCTCCTTACTGGTGAAATGCATTGGATAAATGTACATGTAGTTTTGAATGGAGATTTCCTCTGAACATTCCAACATTAAAAACAAAAGACTTAGATACATACCCACCCTCAAGATGAGTAGTTGTTGTTGGTAAGTGCAACTAACACATGCAATCTTTTTTGCTTCCATTTTTTTGCCCATATTTTCTAACATTTCTCTAATAACCATTCATCATTTGCCAAAAAGTCAATACACAATTGAGAGAGATTTGTGTGATGGAAGTAGTCCGGCTTCTCCTTGTTCTTCTTTTCCATCTTCTCTAAAGGGATCCTGGTCTCTCTTCCTGGGTTTCTCATCTGCAGAGTATTTCAAGACAGAGAGGACTGACTAGAGACACGTAGTCTGGATGGAGCTCAGAAGGGATGCTGAGAGCCTGACCTTTAAGAGGAACGAAGTCCACTCAGGCAAGGGATCCTTTGTGATGTGTCTGTGAAGCCCAGGAAAACAAAGAACCCTATGTGGTTTGTTCATCTGAGTCATAGCACAGACTGCTAAGGGCTTGCAGAACATTTTTTAAACTCTTCAACTGGATGAAACTTCCCGATTAAGTAAGAAACCACACCCACACACATGGTTATCTGGTAAACTGTGTCCCTTCAATGTTCTTATCCTGAAATCTTTAGCCCCATTACCTCAGAGTGTAGCTGTATTTGGAGTAAGTATTGTAAAGGGGGTTAGTGTACTATAAAGTCATAAAGTATGAATCCATCCGCTGCTGTACTGATAAGAAGATGAGGTCAGGACACAGAGGGAAAACCATAGGAGGATGTGGAGAACCTCAGAAGGTGGCTGTCTACACCCACTTCCCACTTGATGACTTGGGACTTCCCGTTTTCAGAACTGTGAGATCATACATTTTATATGTTTAAGCCAATTATGGTGCTTTGGTATAGAATTCCAGGAAATAGTTCATGCTTCCAAAGCATCTCCCTGACCTATACTACTAATACCAATTTCCTAGGTGATTACAGTTCATCTGTTTGTTCCATGCTCATTAGTACCAACAAGAAAATGATTATGTTGACACAAGCATTTGATGTGAATTATAGCAAAAGGATGGCTGGTCCTCATGTTCAGTTTTTACATAGTCTGTATGGTTTGTATTTAAAATGTTCTGATTAGTTAATGTCCTTCCATGGAAAGTTCCCAGCTAGTAATGCTGTTTGAGAAAGTTAGGGGACTGTTCAGAGATGGGGCTGCACTGGTGGAAGTTGGTCAGTGGAGGACACTCCTTGAGGGTTAGAACCCAGCTCTTGCTTTGTCATTTATCCTTGTGTTTCAGTCTGTTGCTAAGGTAACCATGCCAGCACAAAATTAGCCACACTAGCTGTCATTCTTTCTTACTATGAGGGAATTACTGAACTGTAACCCCGAATATGTCATTTTCCCTTACTTTTGTTAAGCATTCTATATTAATTTTGAAAGAGCTTGCTTATACAGAAAATTTCTCCTCAAGTAGCTGTGTGACTATAATAAATCTTACCATGTAGTTCATCTGCCTTTGTAGAAAGGATGTGGTAGAATTTGGAACTACATGTGCATGAAGCCTTAGACTTCTAAATGTAGGGCTTAAGAGTAGATCAGATATACATTTGAAAGAAAAGAATAACAATAAAAATACAGAGACTGAAGGCCAGGAATGAAAGGTTTAATAGGAAGGCTCCATTTGGATTTAAGGTAGAAATTATCCATGCCATATTTTGACTAATAATATTGTTATATTCTATACATGTCATGAAAACTTGTATGAAGTTGATTTCAAAAGCAATGGACTAATTTGTTTGCTTTAAGAAATCTACACCATCCTAATTCAAGCTGCAGTGTGATTATCACTCACTACCTTTGCTCAGATATATAGTGACAGTGGCTAAAACAAGTAGCAGAAAGCTATTTACAAGTTGTACAGTTTAGTCAAGAAGAGCACATAAATTTAAAGATGTTGCTGTGGTTGATAAGACAGGTTAGGCTAAGAGGCTATGATTGTTAAAGAAATGAGTATGGGAAGATGGGAAGATCATAAGAGATAGATATCAAGAAAGACTGATGCAAAATAGGGTCCTCTGGACATCATAGAGCTCTTTATTCATTAATTCACAGCACTGTGAATTATATAAGACCTGCATGCACAAAGTCAAGCCAATTATTCTAGTGGCTTCTACGTCCTCACCTCTAGCTAAGAGCTTTTGATGGTTGATGATTGTTGGGGCCACAAAATGTAAGATAATACACCATAAGTTCATGCTATTATGAAAAAAATTTAGAGCCACCATGTCTTCCTCTCCATGATGAAATGTATTCCCAGTCTTATTCGTTTATTCTTTTTCCTGGATGTTCTGTCACAGTGCTGAGAAGAGTCACTACTACATGATGAAATATGTTAACACACACACACACACACACACACACACACACACACAAAGACTGGGCACTGAAGTCAACATTTTATTTCTCTCAAGAGTCTGTTTAATGACAAAAAAGTTGGGTAAGAAAGTCCAGGTTAGAACAGTCTGCTTTCCAATGGCTGGCAATACCTTGCTTAATGGTCCATTGGCCAAATCTCTTAATCCAGATCTTCAAAAATGTGAGCACATACCCTGCATTAAGCTGGTAGAAGGACCTGGATACATCCTTGCAGAACTTTAAAATATCATATCCAGGAAAGACAGCTGAGAGCGTATAGCTTTTCATTTGATCCATGAATGCACCATAATCCTTCAAACTGTTAAGAACCCAAAAGGATCTTCTGACATTGCTGCTGTAGCATAGAATATTTCCACTCAACTATGTTAAAAGACCTCACAGAGATGGAGGTAAAAGGAAAGGTCCTTAGCTGACGTAGGAGGTAGAACAGAGCAACATGGATTATAGCTTACATATGTCTACTGTAGATTTGGATATATAAAAGCAAGTGTCAAGAAAATTCTATGTAGGATAAACATTGGTCAGACAACAGCCATTCTCTGTATTTATCTAAAGCCTGAAGGCTCAGCAAGGCCCATTTCTCCCTGAAGTCTCCCTTTTGATCAGCAAGTGTGACTCCTGGATTCTAGCTCTGACACAAATGCCTCCAGGGAATGTAAACTAACAGGAAGCAGGGCATACCATTCTCTAGGAGTACTCAGGAAGTTCTACCAAATTTGGGAAAATTGTGAAGCCACTACATCACAGTACCAGAACCCTGCTCAGACTGAGGGAAGAAATAAGCAGATAAAAATCTGGGGGCTACTGTAGTATTTGGGGAATCAAGACTGATTCTCTGTAGCTACTGTCACCCTGCACAATGAGAAATTCTCTGAAGTTTCACATGGCAAACTTAGAAATCTGATCAGAACAGAAGTCAATGACTGGGAAAACAGTAAGTAAGTAGAGATTTTGCGAAGCCTTTAGTCCAGAGTTCCACGTTCTGAAACACAGGCTGGGCTCACGGGAGTAGAGCGACAAATTAGATAACACAGACAGTGGAACATTCCTCATGAGCTTGGATTAACTGGTGATGCCCTGAAAATATTACAAACCAAGTTTAATGTGGCTGGTAAAATGAAATATTTCATTATTTGCTGACCAAATAGTCCTCTGGCTCCTCCTTCTCCCACGTCTCCTTCCTCCTTCATCATCCTGCTCTTCTTTATCCTCCTCTACTCTTGCTTTTAGATAGAATCTAACTTTGTAACCCTAGGATTTGCTACATAGCCCCATCTGAACTCAATTTGCAATGCCCCTTCCTCTGACTACAAAGTACTAGAATCGTGGGCATTCTGCTAGGACATGTGTCTTGTTTCTTTCATTTGTTCTGAAAAGAAAATTAATGTAGAAGTTACAACATGCTTTTTCAAAGTAAGCATTGATCGACTGGGATTGACTTTCATGAAGATCCTCTAATGTAAATTACAAATATATTGAACAACAATAAATCTGCATGCAAAAAGCAGTATCTTCACTTTGCTATTAGGTAACAATGATAATTGCAGTAAGTGTCTCATTTTTAGGTAACATCGTGTAAGAATGCTTGGTCACTTTGTAAGATTGCCAAGAAGCTAAACTAGAACAATGGTATTATATAGGAAGGCAGTCCTAAACTGAGGTACAGAGCAGCCAGGGGACATGTCAGTCTCACACAGTGAGCTGATATCCTTCAACATCAGGACCAGGTCGCCATGCACTCATTCTACTCATCTTGGAAAACACAGATGGTGCTGACAGACAAGTGGCGCTCATGCCAAGGAACAGTAAAACACCCTTCTCCTCTTGAAGCTGCTGTGGAGGCACTTGGGGATTCTCATTCTGCTTCTATCTACTTTCCTGTCATTTACCAGCTGGAAAACCCATGCTTGCTGGCAACCCATGGAAGCCAGTTACCCTGACTCTGCTCACTGCCCATCTCTGGCAGGTGAACAGTCACATATCTCAGGGATAAAGCCAGGATTGTCAAAGCTTGTATATGGAAAAGGATAAACTGCTCCTAGCATTTAATAAGACTTCATTTAGGGTTTAGTGGCTACATCAGTTACTTTTGCTCATCAGGGATGAAAATCTCAAGAAAACAAATCAATGAAACAATGATCTGTTTTGGTACACAAATTCAGAGGTTCCATCCATCATCATCAAGTGTGAAAGAACTCATATCAGAGCAGAGATCATGTCGAAAGAGAAAAGAACATACAGGAGAGAGTTAGAGCAAGATATAGCCTCAAAGATCTACTTCCTAGAACAAGGTCTCACATAGCTTTTTCAGAACTTCCTCCAGATAATGCCATCATCTAATAACAATTGTACAACACATGACCCTAATGGGAGACATCTCACATTTACATTGGAACAGAGTTAGCATGCATAAAGATAATTCAATGTAATCTTTGAACCCAATAGTTAAAGATGAGGAATATTGATATAGGAGAAAATTCTGAAGTATGGAGAACACATGGAAATAGATAACTAAACAAAGAGCTTCTCATGGGGAATTTCTGAAAACCAAGCATGTCTGCCACATTTAGTACCTAACCTAGCACTGTTCTAAGTATTCTAAGAATATCAGAGCCTTGAAATGCTGTTTTTAAAAACAGAATCACAATTGTTTGATTTTTACCAAATGAATGAGCAAGGTGTTGGGGTGAAAACCTTGTAGCACAGAGAGGCAGAGAATGTACCTAGCTGATCTTCTTCTTCAACCAAAGTCACAGAAAGAAAGAGCCAGTTCTCCTCCACATTGTCTTAAAACCCCTCCCAACAGAATGCTCCTCCTTTTACTTCCTGTGTGCCTCTCTATCTGTCCTCCCACTTGCCTCCTACTCTCTATGGGTTTTTTTTTTTTTTTTTTTCTGTATTCGTTCCCTGCCAACTGTTTAGCTGTTCTGCCTCATGGTTGACATTATTCAATGTTGTTTACAATAAACAGAAAGCTCTTGGATTAAAGGTGTGTGCTAAGGCATACCCACACCACAACTAGAGACAGATTTTTTCCAATACACAATCTTGGGGTTCACAGTGTGCTCAGAAATCCCGCAGCGTTATAATGCTTACAACAGAACAATGCAAAAACAAAATATGAGGGACTGAATATTCTTTAAGTGGTATGGCACAAATACAATGAATATGTATTTCGTTGTATAATATGAATGACTGAGAAGGGCCAAAGCCATCCAGTGAATCTTCTTGGTGGTGGTCAAATTTTAATGAGTTCTTAAAATGTAGGTAAAATATTGTGAAGCAAAGTAATTGAAGGAGAAGTAAGAATAGAAATTAAAATAATGAATCTAGACAGGCCTGGGAATTAAATAGCAGAAAGAAATAAGGAGTGTCAGTTCAAAATGGAGGATTAAGTCAAATAATTCAGTGTTGAAAATGGCAAGCTCAAAACATTGTACCAAACTGGCACAAAAGCATAATTTTTCAAAGCATCTTAAAAATTGTTCCAAATTCTATGTTGATCCTAAATATATCCCTGACACAAATGTGTTGGCTCTTTTTTTGACTAAAAGAGGAGGAATATTTTTAAACTTAGAGAGAATTAATTCTCAGATCTTCAAATCTGACAATTTGATATGATCTCATTATTAGGTTGAAAACAATATAAAGTGGCATAGGTACAATAAAACATCAATTAAAATTTGGCATTTTTGAGTAAAAAATAAAGTCCTACTCTTTTTATTGTTATTGCTTCATTTAAGGAAAAAATGATTTACACTTTGAAAGCCTCACACACATACACAATGGATCCACTCTCCTCCTTCTTCTTCCCCCAACTCCCCACATAGTCCAATCCCACAGCATGATTCCTTTCCAAGTTTTTGTGTATATTTTAAAAATTTTATAACCCAATGAATGCAATTAACATCGCATCTATATCCATGGTTGTGGGACTATCCACTTCAGGCTTGGAAAACCTGCAAGGAACAGCCCCAAAGGAAAAGTGACTCATACTCCTTCAGCGGCCATTAAATAAAACTAATAGTTCCTCAGGTAGAGGGAGGATCTTTTGAGGCCACATCATGCTGAAAGTTTTAACTGACTTGATTTTGTGCACGTTTTGTTCAAGTAGCCACTGATGCTGGGATTTCATGTGTGTAACAGCCATGTCTTGTCCCCAAAGCAACATTTCACACCATTCTTCCCTATTCTCTGGCTCTGAAATAGCCCTCTTCTGTGATGTTCCCTGAGCCTTGATGGGAGTAATTGAATAGCTTTTTCATCTACCACTAAGCTCTCCACGTTGATTATTCTCAGCACATGGAACAGTTGGGTCTCTATATTGACCACTCTCTACTTCAATAAGAAGCTTCTCTGACCAAGGTTTGAGAGCAATACAACTATCATTATGTAAATATTAATATGATAACAATAAAAAATAGATAAACAATAAAAATAAGTGCTCTTCCTAGGGCCTGTGATGGCCATAGCCATGACTTTTAACATGTTTCAATACCAGATGTCAATTTCCTCCTTTGGAGCAGACATCAAGTCCAATCAAGAGAGGAGTTTGTTATCATTATAAGCAGTATGAGAAGTATTGCACTAGTGGGCACACATCTTGCCTCATAGATAAAGGCTGTAGCATGCAGGGGCCTGCCCTAGGTAAAAACATTGATTCCTTTTCTCCTCTAGCAACTTGCATAGTGTCTTTCAGCACCAAGGAAGTTGGACAGCAGGAAGAGAATTTCTTAGCCATTCTATTTTCAAGGTACTATACCCCTACTAGTGAGGATATTTTAAGAAATCCACTTTCTCATCAGTAAAATCAGAGTGATAATAGGTTCTTACATCTAGAGCAGCAGTGAGAATTAAAAGCCCACATACATAAAAGGCATCTCTGCATGTGACAAGAAGCCTACAAATACACATGATTTTTGTGCCATGGAGTTAACATAGACTATAATGACACTTATTGATTCTGGGTTTTTATACGATCAAATTTAGTGAGTAATTACATAGCAGGAGCCACATTAAAGGCTTAGAGTTGAAAACATAAATAGATGAAGCTTCAAGAACTTCAGTGTGTGTTTGAGTAAAATGAGACCCAAACTGTTCATTATAGTGCATGCTACAAAGCATTTCATGAAGCGTTTTTAAGTTCCTCTTGTTTCAAGAAGATCCCTTCCATCTTTAACTCATAGGAAATTAAGTGTATATTCCTTTCAGAGACATTAATGTTTATTTGGTTACATCTTATAAATACTGGGCTCAGCTTCAGAGACATCCAGATTTTAAGATAAAAGTTAGGAATATTTCTGGGGACAGTGGTGGGTTTCGGAAGAAGGGAGGAGATGGTGGCACTTGGCATTGGGTCCTATCCTCTCAAATAAGGGAGAACATAGTGAACCCAATGCAGGGTTCATCATAATTATGCAAAGCTTCTATAGCACAGCAAAAGGGGTGATAAAGGTCTACAACCATGAGTCCTATTGATGTTTCAAAGTGAAATCCATCCCTGCAGGTTCATGTGTGTGAAGCCATGCTTTCTGGCTGTTGGTGCTATTCTGGAAGACTGGGAAACCTTTAAGAGGAGGGACTTTACTGGAAGGAATAGATAGGTAGGTGTTAGGCCTTGAATTTTTTTTAGAACATTCTTACTTACTATCTGTCTCTGCTTTTTGAACTACCTACATATGAGCAAACAGTAACAGGATTATACTACCAGAATCTTACTTCATCCCTCCCCTACCATGATAGACTGATAGATGCTTTGCCTTCACCTATGAGGCAATGCAATGCCTTTCCATTTGACTATTATATCATAGCAATGAGAGAAAGGACTACTATAAGCCTTACACAAAGAGTAAAGGTTCATTAGTTCCTAAGAATCTTGGGTTCCCTCCCATAAACAGTGTGCCTTAAAGGCCATTATTCTTCACAAGGTTAAAAAAATAAAGTGTTTCCACACGTGTATATCATGAGATTGGAACTTGTCCTCCTTTGGGTTGATTATGGGGTCAAGGTGAGCTAAGGTGTGTTGCTCTCAATATGAAAGTGAAATCAGCCAGAGCATGACAGACAAGGGAATGCACTTTGGACAAATAGAAAAGTCAGTTCATCACAGTTTTGAAGCACAAAGATAAGAGAAATCAATGGTCAAACTCCAGTGTTGTAGCACATAGATCATCTTACAACATTCTAACTTGATTCTCTACATGGATTACATTATCCTTGCTGGGGCTTATGAGCAATTGTGCCCCATATCTGTGCTATAAGAGGTGTGCTGGGCTACTGAAAGTATATGTAGCTGAAAAATCATCTTCTGGAGATTCTCATGGCCTATCTCCAATGATTAGCACTGTATTTATCTGGGAAATCTGGATTTGAGCAAAGGTCAGCTTCAACACAGCTCCTGTGTGGATATGACAGGCTTTGTGGATCTTCGCTGTCACAATGTCTTATCCTAAACATACACTTTCTGATATCTATACCATCAAAACAGATATAGCAAACATTAATAGTCATATAGTCCTTGGGGATGAGGTACTACTGTGAATTATGGATCTTAAGGGCGTCTCTCCATGTCTATCTAGCTGACCAAAGACTCAGGACAAATCTTTCAACATAACTCCAGCCAGTTCATGAGAAATAGCTCAGCTAACAGTGACTGTAGAGCCCTGACATCCACAGCTCACCCACATGGAAAGGACTTAGCTCTTCGTCCTTGGTCCTTTTTAATTATACTACTTTGTTTTTATTGCATTTGTAGACTGTTTCTGAAAATAAAACCACTATAAATAACAAACGTTAAGAAGTTTAAATTCAAAAAATCATCATAAATATGAAAAGATATATACATGCACCATAGCCAACATAACTGAGCTGGGCAGTTAGTGCTAAGGGTCTGTTCTCTCTTGCATCCCATTTCTTGAATCCTAAAGCACATGAAATGTCAACACTGTATATGGTGTTTAAGTGGGTTTTGCTTAGTTAAATTGTTGCCCTTTTGTTTCTGGTTAACGATAGACCCTACACTGGGTACTACATCGTCTATTTTGAAACATGATTACTTGAGCTACTGAGGCAGCACTGGAAATTAATGGACTTGGCGAAGCCTCAGAGCTCATGTTCAGGTATGTTAGTGACATTTCTGTCTTGTAGGTATTTTTAAAAAGTGGTAGCTGGGCAGTTGGGTAGCACGATACAGAAACTGGAAGAAATTTCAATGACTCTCTGGTAAAAGTTTTGCTTGGAGAGTGGAGAAGTCGACAAGAATGATAATGGGATCACTTGGTGCTCTCCACTGTGTCCTACAGTCAGGTTCCAGCCAGACACTATTGATGTTACTCTGAGCGATTTACATTTGGCGACAATTCAGTGACCTAAATGTTATTAGGTTCAAGTCCTTGTCACTCTTAGAGTCTCCCTTCTCTAAACCTTAAACAATTAAGATTCCTGTTGCAGACCTCTGCAAAGGTTAGGTTTGATTTCTAATACTATAGAAACATTTACTTGGCAACACAGATTCATGTTAGAACTGCACACCACTTCACCGTGCTCTAGAAGCTTTTTAAAAGCCCGAGTTTAGTTTTGCTGTTGTTACAAATGCAAGAGACTCTTTTATTTATGTATTTTGACTGTGCAATGAAAAGAGAACTGTGTTAAAAGCCAAACGTGAGTATAAATAACTGGGAGTTTTGTGGGTCTTAGTGACTCTTTGCGTGAAGATTTACCCTGCTAAATTGTTGGGACATTTGGCTAGACCAGCCCAATAACACATAAAGAGATGCAAGAAAGAGTAAAATTCAAAGCCTGCCCTTGGTAAGCTTAGAGGTTAATGAGGATCACAAAGCCCTAATATTTTTGATGTTTTTATTAATTTCAGAAGATTACTGCTGTAATATAATATTCTTCTCACAATTATTAGTACTGCATAGGAGTATTTTTTTCCTCTACTGTTTAAATACACATTCCTGTATGGTATTTTGAGTGAATTCAAAGAGGACAGTGTAGGAAATGTTCATCAAAGGCATCTAAGAGTGTGTGTCAGAGACTGGTAGCATGGACAGCAACATGCCATACCATATCTAATACTGAAGAGAACATTATATCCTCACTTTTGATGATGTGGGTAATAAGTCTTCAAACTTAAGGAGCAAAATATGTATTATATAACTCCATATATTTTCTTAAGCTAAAGATTAAGATGTCCAAATATTTCTTTAAAATTAAGGCTACCTTTGTTTTTCACAACTACTAGTTAGATATTTCTTTTGACTGAGCCTTTTCTTGGGGACATCAAATTACTGCATATAAACTATTTCTAATAGGACCATGTTTAGATAAAAGAAATTTCTAGTAAGTATATTTTTGAAAACTCCTTATACAAAATTATCAATAATCTTCCATTTAATACATTCATAGTTCTTCAAAGTATTTTCTTTCTTTTCTTTTGAATATAAAATACTCATGAGTGGCTCTTCCTCATATCTGTCCCATATATAGACATTGGCTAAAGTATCACTAAGGATGTCCTGTGTCCTTATTATACCTTCTGTGGTGAGTCAAATGAGAAATGCCTCTAATAGGCTTAGACATGTGAACACTTGGTCCTAGATGTTGGTACTATTTGGGGAAGTTAGGTTTAGGAAGTGCATATGAAGGAAGTAGATCACTGGAGGTGGGGTTTGCAAACTCATAGCCTTACTTCCCTTCCCATTCAATCTATGTTTCATGCTTGTGGTTGAAGACGTAAGTTCTCAGCTTCCTGCTCTATTGCCCATGCCCGCTGCTTGCTGTCACGGTTCCCAGCCATGATGGACTGTTTTCCCTAATGAAACATAAACTCTTTTATGAATTGACTTTGCTTCTGGTGTTATAGTAACTGGAAAGTAACCAATACTCCTTTGTCTTCATGACTGAACAACCAAAGGCTAATGTTTTCTAGTTACTTTCAATTAACAGGTTGATATTAGGTCTCAAACCCAGGACAAGTCTCACTCAGCACCTGTGGCTTCTCCTAGCACTACTCACCTCACCCCCTGCCTTTAGCCTCTCCTACCTCAGGGGCTGGGCATCAGCTTCCCTTCCCTTGGCCTAGTTCCTGAGGAACTCAACTATTTTGGCTATGCTGACCTCTTTTGCTCCTTGCCTGAGTTACCTCTCTTGGTCAGCACATCTCCTCTTGTTTTCCCTCCCAATCTCTTTTGTGAGAAGAATCTTATGGTAGGTATAGGGAAGAAAGTAGGCAGAATGAAGAGGCTGGGCTGAACATGGCCAGCACAGTAAATGAGACCATAAGAGGACCATGTCTTGTTAAATGGGTAAAATAGTGCCAGTAACCAAGCGAGGAAGCTTAAGTGGGAAGCAGCTATCTGTTTGTATAATCAGGGGGTCTTGCCTAAGTTTCTGAACATTGTCTAAAAGGTTTATGATTACTGCACTAAAAGTGAACAAGAGGAGACCAAAATGAAGTAGGCATCTCCATGTTACACAATGTTGAGGAGGTTGAACAGAGAAATCTTTTGTGTGCCCACATGTGAAGTATACGTTGGGATCCATCAAATCCATCAAAAGAATACAGTTATATAAGAAGGAACAGATGTGATCAACTTCCTGATACAGACCTCGCTAAAGATTATCACCTCATTCAATATTCATGCCTGTGAAATGGGAAGCTTAACCATAGGATTCTGAGAAATAGTGAAGAACTGATTCAAGTTGCTACCATCTATTGGGTTATTCTTTTTCAATGTTCAAGTTCACAGATGCCACAAATACACAGAATTAGCTTGTGTGATATTTTCCCAATATAACCATTTAAACTCCCCTAGAATAACCAGGAAGAGTAAAACTTGTCATATGCAAATATAAATCCCATGATGCAAATAGACTGCACATTTGTGACACGACAGATAAGCCGCTACTGGGAGCATTAGCTGTATTGTAAGTATCCTTAAAGAGATGTGTATCAGCTTATTCTGGGAATTAATCCAAGCTTACTCAGATCTTCACAAAATCAATTGTGTCACTTTCCAAGAAGAGGGAATCATCAGAGTTGAAACTCTGTATAGTGCCTGCAAAGATTAGAATAGCTTACCAGTGTACATCAAAGATTTATATACCTTAAGCTTCTACCAAAGAAGAAGCTGTGTTTTCACAGCGGTGTACACTGTGCATGCATAAACAATCAAAGCTAAAATGGGAAAAGGTGGACGCTAACAGTGCTGCTGTAGACAGAAAGGTTTTGATAGTTTTGTTATTTTATAATCCTACACACAAAGGACCTGAGAGCATTTGGGAAGAAAATTGTCCAAATTAAAAGTAAAAAGAAAACATTTAAAAATATATATGAACTCTGTACATACACCTACATGTTCAAACATGCATACACACATGGCATTCCTGTCTCTGGACTGAACATTGTTCCAATAATTAAAGCAATGATGACAAAAGCAGCCACCTGGAGGACAATAAACCCTGGACTCAGACAAAGGCTTCCAGGCAGACTTCATATGTTTCAGAGGGAAAGCTGTCTTCTCTCTGGACTGACCTCAAATGAGAGAGACACAGAGATGGATGCAAGTATGGGGACAGAGAGGAGAAAAAGAAAGAAGAGAAGAAAAAGGAAGAGGAGAAAAGGGCAGAAAAGAGAGAAATAGAGACATAGAGTGCCTTATAATGTGATTCCTCAAGCAAGGACCAGCACTATGATTAAGCTGTAGTAAGAAATTTGCAAAGACTAATCTCTACCCACTCATCGAATTCAAGTCATTTTTAGTATAAACGGACAATCTTAACCTTCCTAGATGTAGAAATCATTCTCAGTTATGTGAAACTTCATATTGGGGTTATCCTAACATTATGATTTTGATATGAAGTGTTCCCCATAGTATATTAAACATGTAGTCCCATCTATCCACACTAAAGAATCTGGAAACTTTAGGGGTCTGAGTATAGACAGAGGAAACAAGTCCCTGGTACCAGGTTCTTAGGGGTATCATGTCCTTGGCCTTGCTCTGCTTCCTGTCTGGTTTCTGCTCCGCAACCTGTGCCTCACTCTGGGACTAAAATCAATAGTATTATGATTTGAACCCTCTAAAAGAGTGAGCCAAAATAAATGATTCATCTACTTAAGTTTTTCTCCCAAGTATATTTTGGTCATATGATGATGAACTAACTAACAAAACAACAGTTAATCCAGTAGCCATCATCAACAAGCTACCAACAACTCAATAATATAATTGTGATATATTTAAAAAAAATGCATTGTGCAATTATCAACTGAATTGAGGCCATCCTGGAGGTTATTTGCCATAAAAAAGAATTGTCTAATTGCTCTTTTAAGTTATTTAAAATATATCACATGGGAGAATGGAAGAAAATACAGTTGATGCAGATGGATCCCATTTGGAAGTAGATAATGCAATATGCAGAAAAAAATTATATCATTCCAATGCTTCAGGCTCTTTGCAGTATTAAGGTTGGTGGATCAGAATAGAATCAAGATGAAAATGGATAACCATAGATTATATATTTTATGGTCTCATCCTTTGGTATTAGATTTCATCAGTTTATTAAGTTAAGATTGTTACAGGATTTTTCCCTGTCCAATTACATTAGGCCAGTGTTAGGCCTGCGATTGGACAGAGGAAAAGGAGAGGGAGCTAAGAGTTGCAAAGACAAAGTGTCTCAGGGCAGCAGAGATAAAGGAAGACAGTGGTAGAAGTGAATCAAAGTGGCTATGATCAGTTAAAAATTGTAGGATATCATAAAGGTTAGTATATTGGGATAATTTGTCTAATCTAGGTGAGCAGTTTTTATCATTATCAATTGTTTCTGAAATTATTGTATTTGGCACCTTGCATATTGAGAATTTATTGATATATAAATCTGATTGGTTAAATATAAGCATTGAGTCTTGTTTTTACCAGGTTACTGAGTATGTGTTATCAAACTGTAAGAATGGCAGATCTATTTGGTTATTGTAATGTGGGACAGAGCAGGCAGGACCCAGCGGGGGACATAGTGTTGTGGCCTGCTGGTGCCAATAGATACTAGAGCAGGAACATG
Source organism: Mus minutoides (assembly GCA_902729485.2). Taxonomy (NCBI): domain Eukaryota; kingdom Metazoa; phylum Chordata; class Mammalia; order Rodentia; family Muridae; genus Mus; species Mus minutoides. Next base: position 1,079,557 of record LR749796.1, on the reverse strand, counting down.
GCAGGGCCAAAGAGTTGGTGGGTTCATTTTTTAAAATATTTCCTGCAACATAGGAGCATGTCAACATAACACATGAATAATTGACAAATGCAGATATTAAATGGAAAATAGAAAATATTCTATTACGACAGAGCCTGAACAAATACAATTGGCTTTAACACCAATACACAATATCAGATGATTAAGGAAAGGAATGTATGTACCTACTCCCTACCCCCCCCCCGTGTGTGTGTGTGTGTGTGTGTGTGTGTGTGTGTGTGTGTGTGTGTGTGTGGTGTTTGCACATGCATGTTACAATGCACATGTGGAGACCCTGGGTTGATATTGAGTAATTCCTTCAATTGTTTGCTCCCTCATTTTTTGAGATATGATCTCTCACTGTGCTCAGAGCTCACCCATTCAGCTGAGATCGGCTGGCCAGCATGTTTCATGGAATATCCCATCTCTATTTCCCCAGATCTGGGGTTCCAGGAGTGTGCCACTGTGCCAGGCTTTCCATGTGGGTGCTGTGGCTCTGAGTCCTGGGCTTCATGCTTGTGTGGGAAGCATGATGCCAGGTGAGCCACTTTCCCAGCCCTTGCCTTCTGCTGTCTGATCTCTGACACCTGGCACACTCCTATCACTGCCTGCTGCATTGTCCACTGTGGAGAAAGAGGGCAGTATGAGATCTTACTGGCCATGTGGTACTTCTATGAGGGTACAAGGTGAATCAAAGGACAAATTGAATGAATGGAATTGACAAAAAATTCTCTGAATGCAGGCAGTAGGTAAGAAAACCACATAATATTACCATTAAATATTAACTTGATAATACCAACTTTGAATAGTTTTATTTTTAAAAATGGTGTGTGTGTGTGTGTGTGTGTGTGTGTGTGTGTGTGTGTGTGTGTGTTGGTGTCAGTGTGTGTTTGTGTGTGTGTTTAGGCCAGAGGTAAAGTTCAGGTGCTATATTTCTAGTCTTTCACTTTGTTTCTTGAGACAAAGTTTCTCTCTCTGAATACTCACTGCTTAGACTGGGTTGGCTAGTCAGGGGGCATCCAAGGATCCTCTTATCTCTGCCTCCCTAGTTTCTGGGATTGTAAGTGAACATAGCCATGTCTTGCTTCTTTTCATGGGTTCAGTTGATTTAACCCAGGTTTTTGTGCTTACATGACAAATATTGGGCAATGAGTTATATATCCAGCTCCAAGAACACATTGTTCTTAAAACATCATAGAAACTATAAGCCAATGGAGTCTTGATCAAACGTAACTTTGTAAAATCCCTCTTAGTCTGAAAAGGTGGCTCAGTGGCTAAGCGTGCTTGATGCTCTTTATAGGACATGGGTTCACTTTTCAGAAGACACAGAAGGTATGCCATAACACTTATAACTACCTGTAACTCCATCACCAAAGGACCTGATGCTGTATAAACCAGGAATTCAGCTACATCTCTTCTAAATATAATATAGAAGGCATCAAATTTTTTTTGCATTCTTTGTTTTGAGTATTTATTCACATTTGAGCAATGGTCAGCTTCTGCTGAAGTTTTCTCTCTCTGGATATAAGCATTAAAGGGGAAGTCCACATGATGCCCCCTGATGATGTGGCCTTACCTTAATGTTCAAGGTCAAGACCAGTTCAGAGCAGAAGCATCATATTTGTCTAACCACATATAGAAAAGGACACAAATCAGTTATAATTTGGGCTGAGTCTGGTGATAACTAGGTTGTTGTGGTGATGTCTCTAATCATTCTAGCTATAACAGTTGGTTATTTTTGAAACAGCTTTCTGTTCTTATCTAGAAATCTGAAGGGAAAAGCAAGGAAAAGAGAGTTAAAGAAAGAGCAAGTGATTCTATGAGTAGAGCAGGAATTTAAACTTGGCTTAATTCTGTCTTGATTATTTCATTGTTCTTTCCTCAAAGACTTGGGGAATATTTGGCTTATTCTGTTTACATTAGTTTTTTTTTTTTTTTTATCAACTAGGATGGACTGGTCGGTCTAATGGACACATTTATTATAACTTGAAAGTAAAATATATTTATTTGATCAGGGACTTTGTAAGTTGATCAGACTTGTCTTAAATGGGTTTTCCTGTCTCTATCTTTGTCTCACAAACTGCTGGGACTGTAGCCTTTCTGGCATACCTGACATTAATTATGCTTATTAAACCATCCTTTGTGCCTGTCGTGGTAAACTTGGGCTTTGATACCAAAGAGTTTGACCTTGGTTAGATCCAACAAGACTACCAGTAATTCCTCCATGACCAAAACTCTATGGGGGAATCTCTCACCCTCCAAGAAGGACAAGAAGTCTTGACAAGAATTCCAGGGCTATGAGGGCCTTCAAATCAACTTACTGGATGCAGATAGAGCTGTATGAGTTGCTGAGAGCAAGTACCCGAAGGAATTACATCTTCACTTTGATAGAATTTTGATTTGACATCCTGATAATACACAATAGGATGCTGCTTAGAAGGTGTCACCATTTAAGGCCTGTTGATTGATTTCTGTATTTATTGTGTAAATTACTAGTAGATGACTCTTATTGGCATTCATGGCTTCTTTTCTGTTAAAATGATATTGGTCCTGACTCTGGCTCACTCTTGGGTTTATTAGTCTGCCATCTTCAAATCTTCCACTTAATCTTCTACTTTTGTGGACTACAAACAGGATATCCTACTTCATGCACTATGTAACTAAGTTGAATTCAGAACAAAAGAAAGTTTGCATGCAAAGAAAACAAGATCATATGTGTATATCTATGTGCATGGGTGCACATGTTCATGATTTGCAAATACTTGGTCATTGTTCAAAAGGAAAATTTGGAGCAAAGATTGGAAAAAAATAACTTTTCATGGAGACATAGATTTTAAAGTAAGAATCCAAAACAACATACTTTCAATGTGATTGGCACTCAGGATCAAAGGACCACCAAATTTTGGAAGCTGTACAGTCTTGTGAAGGGGGGAAACCAAATCTAAAGGCATGTACTAGGAATGAGTAGGCCACCTGTACAACTGAACAACTGTGAAGGAGGAAACCACACAATATGAAGACATAGTGGACACAGCCATAGGTGCTCAGGGGTATGACCCAGGTCAATCAGATTTTCCTATGGTCTATCTTTATCATTTTTATGTTTATTTTCTTTCTGCACTTTTGCTATTAGAATGCAAAGTAAGAGAAAGAGAAGAGTAAACCCATCCCCCTAAAGAGAGACAGTGTTTCTGACTGTTTATTTTCTATTATTCTGTAGCTTTTTAATAGACTCCTCTCTTTAAAGGCAAACAATAATGTGATAAAGGAAGTAAAAATAATTATTTATGTTTTGTTTGTTTCCATTTATAAAGTATTTCCTTGTTCTTTCTAAAAGGAATGTGAGACCCTCATATTGGTCTTGGTTAGTTAACAAGATGAGAACTAAACTGTTAAACACTCCATTGAAAATTAAAAAAAAAAAAACTTCTTTAAATTCATTCTTCTTTTGATTACAAATAATAGTATTTTATTATTCATTGTTAAATGATTTTCATGACATTTCAACTTGCAATCAAAACAACAGCAATAACCACCTTCAGATACTATCTACCAAATGAAAGTTGTTACATACTGACATAAACCTGCATACAAATGACAAAAAACACACACGTGACATTTAATAGGCATTCTGCCAAACAGAGTAGCTGGGTGCCCAACTTGAGCCTTGTCACCACCAAAAACTATTTCTCAATGCAAGAAGGAAATGAACTGTAATAATAACGCTAAGAATGTCTTTGTAATATTTGAAACAGACTTATCTTGAGAAAAGTGGACTAGGAAGAATTGCAAATAAGAATATGGAAGTGTTTAAAAGGATGAATATAGGGCTAATGATCTATATTGTTGCTCTTAGGTTGCACAAGCTCAAAGAATGTGTGCTGAGATGAAAAATTAAAAAGATATTCGAGATGTCATAGAGCAGAGATGGCTGTCAAAGACAAAAGGCCAGTCTTGCAAAGGATTCAAAAATTTTTCTGAAGTAAAAGCCCTTTTCCTTTGACTTTGAAGCATTCATTTTTACTCCAGGGAAATTACAGATTTCTTAGAAATGAGCTCTACTGGAACAACAGCATGGAAAAATATCTTCACCACAAGTAAGTCATTTGAGAAACAACTCAGTTTCTGAAGTATGTAGAGCCATTCATGTAAAATGCACTTGACTCATCATTGGCTGGAAAGCTATATTTAGTGGTGATGCTGGCAGTGTATTTTTGGAGATAATGAAGTGCATAGAAGTTTTAAAATGTTGAATGCATTTAGGAGAGATCATTTTTCTCTTGGAGATATGCAGAAATGGCCAATACTCACCTGAATCTGAAGCCTTAATATTAACACCCACCCCATTGCTAAATGCTGCTACAGATAAACCTAAAGGATGCTACCTACATGTCATCACAGAAGGACCTGAGGTGATAACCACTCTAGAATCCTTTCAGGATCCACAGCAACATTTCCTTGAAGTATTACAACTCCAGAATCAGAAGACCTCAGGGATCCATCTCCTTGTCTACCAATCTCAACATGGACCTTACAAACTAGCACACAGATCCCATCACCTAGCCAACAGTCCACACAAAGCATTGATAGAATGTTTCTTAAAAAGCCACCTTCCTATGTTTTGCAAATGTATCTTGGGTATTCTAAGTTTCTGGGCTAATATCCACTTATCAGTGAGTGCATATACAATGACTTCTTTTGTGATTGGGTTAACTCACTAAGGATGATATCTTCCAGATAAATCCATTTGCCCAAGAATTTCATAAATTCATTTTTTAAATAGCAGAATAGTACTCCATTGTTAACCGCCAGTTGTGCCAGCACCATTTGTTGAAAATGCTGTCTTTTTTTCCACTGCATGGTTTTAGCTCCCTTGTCAAAGATCAAGTGACCATAGGTGTGTGGATTCATTTCTGGGTCTTCAATTTTATTCCATTGATCTATCTGTCTGTCGCTGTACCAGTACCATACAGTTTTTTATCACAATAGCTCTGTAGTACAGCTTAATGTCAGGCATGGTGATTCCACCAGAGGTTCTTTTATTGTTGAGAATAGTTTTTGCTAGCCTAGGTTTTTTATTATTCCAGATGAATTTACGAATTGCCCTTTCTATCTCAGTGAAGAATTGAGTTGAAATTTTGATGGGGATTGCATTGAATCTGTTAGATTGCTTTTGGCAGGATAGCCATTTTGACTATATTAATCCTGGCAATCCATGACCATGGGAGATCTTTCCATCTTCTGAGATCTTCTTCTATTTCTTTCTTCAGGGACTTGAAGTTCTTGTCATACATATCTTTCACTTCCTTAGTTAGAGTCAAACCAAGGTATTTTATATTGTTTGTGACTATTGTGAAGGGTGATGTTTCCCCAGCATGTGGATACTTCATTCCTCCTTTGAATAGGAAACAAAATGCCCATGCAAAGAGTTACAGAGACAAAGTTTAGAGCTAAGACGAAAGGATGGACCATCCAGAGACTACCCCACCGGGGTATCCATCCCATAATCAGTCACTAAACTCAGACAGTATCGCAAAGAATAGCAAGAGTTTGCTGAAGGGACCCTGATGTAGCTGTCTCGTGTGAGGCTGTGCTAGTGCCTGGCAAATATAGAGGTGGATGCTCACAGTCATCCATAAGAGGGAACACAGGGCCCACAATGGAGAAGCAAGAGATAGAACCCCAGGAGCTGAAGGGGTCTGCAACCCTAGAAGAGGAACAACATTATGAACTAACCAGAACCCCCAAAGTTAGTGTCTCTAGCTCCATATGTAGCAGAAGATGGCCTAGCCAGCCATCATTGGGAAGAGAGACCCCTTCGTATTACAATCTTTATACGCCCCAATACAGGCGAACGCCAGGGCCAAGAGGTGGGAATGGGTGGGCAGGGGAGCAGGGTGGGGGGAGGGGAGAGGGAACTTTCAGGATAGCATTTGAAATATAAATTAAGAAAATATCTAAGGAAAAAAAAAGAAAGAAAAAAGCCACCTTCCTTTAAGTATTCTTTTTTTTTCTCTTTATTAGATATTTTCTTCATTTACATTTCACATGTTATCCAGAAATTTTCCCTTACCCTCCCGCATCCCCGCCCTGCTCCCCTACCCACCCCCTCCCACGTAATGGCCCTGGCATTCCCCTGTTCTGGGGCATATAGAGTCTGTATGACCAAGGGGCCTCTCCTCCCAATGATGGTCAACTAGGCCATCTTCTTCCATATATGCAGCTAGAGACATGAGCGCAGGGGGAACTAGTTAGTTCATGTTATTCTTCCACCTAGAGGGTTGAAGACCCCTTCCGCTCCTTGGGTGCTTTCTCNTTCCAACTAATAGCTGACTGTGAGCATCCACTTCTGTGTTTACCAGGCACTGGTATAGCCTCCCACAAGACAGCTATATCAGGTCCCTTTCAGCATTATCTTGCTGGCATATGCTATAGTGTTTATTTTGGTGAGCACTTCTGCTTTACATTATATCCCAGAGGAAGTTAGTGAGCCCAGGATTCTGCAGAGAATGGGGGGTCAAGGGAGCCCATAACATGTTACAGGAATACAACATTCTGGGTGAGATTTAGATGTAGTCTCCTGAGCTCTATACTGACTGTCCTTCAGTGTGTCTTCCCTCCCATGCATTTCTTTTCTACATGACAGACCCAAAGAAGCATCACCTTTCTATGCACAAACCATATTTGCTCAAAGATTCACCTGGCTCTACACTGCCAAATCTCAGCACCTCTTCTCTCTAATAGTTTTCCCTTGGCTCTCTGCTGGGTGTGTCTCATGATTCCATTTGCAGATGTGCCTTCTACTGACCATAGGATGTTGACAAATTCCCAAGTCTAGCCAGAGTACTAACCACACATGCAGGGGGAAACAAGAGCCATGCACAGATGTTCAACTTCTCTAACTTTCAAAACGAAGCTTTGGGCTGGGGACATAGCTCCATTGGAAAAGCACTGACCTAGCATGAACAAAGCCCTGGGTTTGGTCCTCATCAACAAGAAAGCTTGGTGTGACAGGTCCTGCCCATAATCTCAGAACTTAGGAGGTGGAGGCAGGATATCAAAAGATCTTAGCCATCTTCAACTACATAGTGAGCTAGGCTAGGCTGGACTATATGAGACTCTATCTCTAAAGGACAAAATAAAACAAAAGTGAAACCTTATTTAAATCTGATTCAACAAAATATTGTAAAGCATAAGACTAACAGGAGACTTAAATATTTGATCACTTTACACTTTACTTGCTAGAAATTGACCTTTATGAAGGTAGCTATTTTAAGGTTCATATTTAAAAGGTCATGTATATATAAAGTGTGCCAAAAAAACATGTTAAAAATGTACTCTCTAAGCCAGATGGCCTGGACTTGATAACATTGTATCCACCCTACCCCCTGTTTTGTTCCATTCCATGCTCTGATGTTTTCATGTTTTATTTTTCTACTATACAAATAAGATATATTACTATGACATGGATATATTTAGTCATCTATTTTGTTAAATAAATGTTTTGTTTATTAAGATTTGGTAAGGAATGCCTGAATACCCACAGGATGTGCTCCATCATAGAAGCTGTAAAATAAGGAATGTGAAATTCCAGATACACAGTGTGTCTGCTGACATGGCCATTCCAGACCAGATCTGTCAGTGATAGAATTCTGAGCCCAATGACCACTAATTAAGTGCAGACATGAGAGCTTCCCAGTCCCTCTCAATGTCCCTGGGCTCTCAGATGGTAACATAGGCACACTTTCAGAAAGTCCTGTTGAAGTCAGACTTCTGGAAAAACATTTAAAAATCAGACAATGATACAATGGCATACCAGTTTCACTGAGCCAGTAGAAGGAATCACTGTCACACAAAAAGATAATGCCGCTTAAGATATTTTCTTAAACAACATAAAGAGTGAAGTTTTAGCAGTCATTTAATATGACTGGTAGTTGAAGCTTGTCACATTATGAGGTGGGACAGTATTACTGAACAGATGGTTCATCAACGTAAATAAACAATTCAAAGTATACAAAATACCCAAAAGGATCAACTCCTTGACCACACTAAGTCCATGCTAGAAGATACCATTTCTCCCATTCCTGCAGTGATCTCATTGATCTCACTGATAATTCACAAAAGCCCTTAGGAAATCTGGTGATTTGCTGTGCTTATCTGAAGAGCTGAATGTATGTCATTAAGACTGACATTCATAAAATGCCTGGCTTTCCCATGCACTAAACTTTATCTTGTGAGAAAGCAGAAGAGAAGATGATGCAGATGCCTGCAAAGCAGATGTGTTCAGGGCTTACGACTTGTTACTCTCTCTCTCTCTCTCTCTCTCTCTCTCTCTTTGGTCTCACTAGCCCCTTTTTGGGATGATAGGCTATGTTCTTATGGCAGATAAATTTTTTAGCTAGTAGATAGCTGAGAATGTATACTTCTATCTTAGACCTCTCTCTTATATCCCTGTAGTACACCAAACCACTTATGTAATGTTCCATTCTGATGATCTATTTCAAAGGTGCCACATGCAGAACCAAGCTTTACATTGTTGCCTATGTGCATTCTGAATGGCCAGCTACCCTTTACCTCCCATAAGACTGTTTAAACATAATTCCCCTGATGACAACCAGCTCACCTCCCTCTTCCCTTGCCTCAGTGTCTATCCAGCCACCTCATATGCTCTGTGATCAAACACAGGGCTCTGTGTCTGGTGGGCAAATATTATCCTAACTAAAATTTAACGTCAAGCCCTCCAGTATGTTTTTAAACCAAAGGTTTTTGCTACACACCTGCCCTAAAACCATTCTGGTTTTGTGCTTTTATTTTTTTCCTGACACCCTTTTTACAAAATAGACCTTGAAAACCTCATGAACATAGAAGAAAAGAAAACAAAACACAAGCAGAAGTAAGCTTGGTGATTCAGAGTTGAGCGAACATTATAGACTTGGAGTCAGGAGTAGTACCATTTAGGGGAAGATAAGTGTCACCATTCAGTGCCTTCCAATTTTAAGTAGCTTACTCTATGATGTCATGTTCTCATTTCTTATCTGTGATATCTATGGACAGTTGTGTGGGTCATATGGGAGAATGTAGGGAGAGCTTAGGAGACTCCTGTCACTACTTCACATGGTATGAGCTACTTTATCACCTTCCAAAGTGATAAGATTTTATTGCAGAGACAAGCCTCCAAGCTTAATATGAAGAATTAAACAACTCCCTTGCAGTAAAAACATCTGGAAGTTTCTATGGGGACAAACACACCCAGGCACACAATAAAGTGACTCTGGCTTCTCTGTCACTAAATAAACAGTCCAAAATCCTCACCTCCCTTTATGGTCCCTGTTAGAAACACAGGTCAGAAGTTCAATATGGATACAAATATCCGTTTTGCCCTAAAATAGGCAACTGGCAGGTCAGAAGGAGGGAAAGCAGTGGGAAAATTTGTCTCTCTCACTCCCTGTGTGTTGGTTTTGGGGGCAGAGATGGGCTTGAAGGGAAATTACCCAGAGAGTGCATTGAATGATAGCCCTCCTTCCTTCAGAGTGCTTCTTGCATGTGGTAGGATTGTGTAAACTTGAGAGTAGGGTGAATTACTAACCATATTTTCATAACTCACAAAAATACTCCCACTATTTGATATGGTTCTTTACCGTGGGTGTTGATTAAAAAGAATATATCATACAAAAGAGGGGCAATGCCTCTGAAGACTGACATTGCTAAGTTAATAGAAGTGTGATGAATTGCTGCTAAAGGGTAATGGGGCAGTGTCCTCTTACATCGCTTCCATCTTCTTGATGCACTGAGGTGTGATTCTCTGCCCAGCAGTATCATCTCCACGACACAGTATTTCATTGGAAGGGTGCTATAACACTGATCAATCTATACACATGCCACCACGTGAGTACAGTGTCCAGAAGTTTTATGCTTGAAGAAATGGGTGTTTTGAAATAAAACACTATTCACAGGACACCTCATTGTGTGGCCAATCGAATGTGTCAAAGATAAACATTAACAAAAAATAAACAGGGCTCCATCACACAGAAATTTGTTCCGAATTGTTTGTAAGATTGAGCACATGTAATGCTCAATATTCTCTTTATTGATATGGGTTTATAGACACTTTTAATGAGAAAATAAGAGACATTCATTTTAAAAATAATAACATTATTGTGTTTGTTTTGTTAAAAGCAAGCTGACCTTGAGTTGCTTTAAATTTTCAAAATCATTTCATCATCAGTATAAGACTATCTTTTTTTACTTTTGTCTCCTGCACAGAATAGAATTTTCAAGGAGCTGTTTGCTTAATCTCCTTCATATTGTAATATACACAGTGTGTATAATTTTCCTGAGCTTACAGAGATGGCTTGGTTGGGTTAGCCTTTTATCTAATATTGCTGTTCTATCTCACTGTGTGTTCATGATCTTCTTGTTATACAGGCTTTGTCATTTACTAGGTGTATGTCCTGGGGTTTTAGTTTTGCCCTCAGTTAGATAAGTACTAGGATAGTCCTTGAGATTTCTCTCAGCTCTGAACTTTAGTTTCTGTAAAAGGCCTTTAGTAGGAATTATCCCCAGGTATTATACTATATAGTATAGTTTTTGCATTATTCAAAGAAATAAGTTGTGGATACCTATCTTGGCTGCTTAATCAATACTCCTTCCATCTGTGTGTAAAAATTACACATAGAATGTGTTTTGTATGAGTGCCTACATATGTATTGTATGTATGCATGCTTGTCCTTATCTGTGAGGGTAGAGGCATGTCCAGGTAGTCACAAATGTCTTTTCCTTGTGTATGTGTGTGGAAGCCAAAGTTTGATGTCATGTGTCAATTTAGATTGCTTTCCATATTCTTTAGTAAGTCAGGTCTCTAACTAAATCTTGAGCTCATCTATATGCCTTCTAAGCACTGAGATTTGAAGCTGGCTAGTTTTTATGTGGTTGTTAGGGACACAACTACAACCCATGCATGCATACTAAGCACATTGTCCATTCAGCCATCTCTCTCATCCTAGTCATATTATTTTTAAATGTCTCATCCATCCAAAGACACAGATGCATTGTGTGTGGTTTGCAGCCATACCTGGACACCTTGAATCTTCACTGGCTCTGTCTACCTCCTAGGGCTTTACAAAGTCCTCTTTGTTCATTCCCAGTGCACTGGGACATTTCTCTTGCCGTATCTTCTCTAGGCTTTTGGCATTCATCAGGAAAATTTTCTGCCATACCTGTGTTGACCCTCTGCTTTTATTTGCATTCTTTAAGTTGCATATTCTTCCCCTCATAACTTCAAAGAGTGTGTTCTAAGTTGCTATATGGCATAGATTTTAATACTAAGCAGGATGAACACACTTGTTAAATGAATGGTAATATGCCAGATATAGTTGCCTGAGGAAGCATACTAGAAACCACCCAGGCAGGTCTTCAGGAGAAGAAATTTTACGGTAAATTTTCCCCATGATTCAGAGTCTAATTTTCAATCTTAAGACCAATGACTTTTATAAATAAGGCTGCTATGAACATAGTGGAGCATGTGTCCTTATTACCAGTTGGAACATCTTTTGGATATATGCCCAGGAGAGGTATTGCAGGATTCTCTGGTAATACTATGTCCAATTTTCTGAGGAACTGCCAGACTGATTTCCAGAGAGGTTGTACAAGCTTGCAATCCCACCAACAATGGAGTGGTGTTCCTCTTTCTCCACATCCATGCCAGCATCTGCTGTAACCTGAATTTTTGATCTTAGCCATTCTGACTGGTGTGAGGTGGAATCTCAGGGTTGTTTTGATTTGCATTTCCCTGATGATTAAGGATGTTGAACATTTTTTCAGGTGCTTCTCAACCATTTGGTATTTCTCAGTTGAGAATTCTTTGTTTAGTTCAGTGCCCCATTTTTAAATGGGGTTATTGGATTTTCTAGTGCCCACCTTCTTGAGTTCTTTATATATATTGGACATTAGTCCCCTATCTGATTTAGGATTGGTAAAGAACCTTTCCCAATCTGTTGGTGGCCTTTTTGTCTTATTGACAGTGTCTTTTGCCTTACAGAAGCTTTGCAACATTATGAGGTTCCACTTGTCAATTCTTGGTCTTATAGCACAAGCCATTGCTGTTCTATTCAGGAATTTGTGCCCAGTGCCCATATCTTCCAGGCTTTTCCCTACTTTCTCCTCTATAAGTTTCAGTGTCGCTGGTTTTATGTGGAGTTCCTTGGTCCACTTAGACTTGACCTTAGTACAAGAAGATAAGAATGGATCAATTCCCATTCTTCTACATGATAACCGCAGTTGTGCCAGCACCATTTGTTGGAAATGCTATCTTTTTTCCACTGGATGGTTTTAGCTCCCTTGTCAAAGATCAGGTGACCAAAGATGTGTGGATTCATTTCTGGGTCTTCAATCCTATTCCATTGATCTACCTGTCTGTCAATGTACCAGTACCATGTAGTTTTAATCAGGCATGGTGATTTCACCAGAGGTTCTTTTATTGTTGAGAAGAGTTTTTGCTATTCTAGGTTTTTTATTATTCCAGATGAACTTGCAAACTACCCTTTCTAACTCTGTGAAGAACTGATTTGGAATTTTGATGAGGATTGCATTGAATCTGTAGATTGCTTTAGGTAAGATAGCCATTTTTACTATGTTGATCCTGCCAATCCATGAGCATGGGAGATCTTTCCATCTACTGAGATCTTCTTCAATTTCTTTCTTCAGAGACTTGAAGTTCTTATCATACAGATCTTTCTCTTCCTTAGTTAGAGTCACTTCAAGGTATTTTATATTGTTTGTGACTATTGTGAAGGGTGTTGTTTCCCTAATTTCTTTCTCAGCCCATTTAGCCTTTGTATAAAGAAAGGCCATTGATTGGTTTGGGTTAATTTTATATGCAGCTACTTCATTGAAACTGTTTAACAGGTTTAGGAATTCTCTGGTGGAGTTTTTAGGGTCACTTATATATACTATCATTTCATCTGCAAATAGTGATGTTTTGACTTCTTCCTTTCCAAGTTGTATCCCCTTGACCTCCTTTTGTTGTCGAATTGCTCTGGCTAGGACTTCAAGTACTATATCGAATAGGTAGGGAGAAAGTGGGCAGCCTTGTCTGGTCCCTGATTTTAGTGGGATTGCTTCCAGCTTCTCTCCATTTAGTTTGATGTTGGCCACTGGTTTGCTGTAGATTGCTTTTATCCTGTTTAGGTATGAGCCTTGAATTCCTAATCTTTCCAAGATGTGGGAATGGGTGGGTAAGGGAGCAGGGCGAGGGATGGGGGAGGATAGAGGGGTCTTTCAGGATAGCATTTGAAATGTAAATGAAGAAAATATCTAATCAAAATTGGAAAAAAATCACCAATGACTTTACCAACATTGGTGATTTATACATTTATGTTACTAAGACATTTGAGGGTTTTAATTCTTACTGTATCTAAGAAAGAAAGCCAGAAATAGAGGACTCAAACCAACTAGCTAGTAACCAAACTGTATCTGAGCACTAGGCAATATGCCATATATTTTTTTGTTTTTTGGCAGAGAGAGAGAGAGAGAGAGAGAGAGAGAGAGCTAACCTGAAAGAACTAAAAGTTCAGTATGTCTAGTGAGGTAGAGATGACCAAAAAAGAAGAAAAAGAATATGAACAAAATATATTATATGAAAAACTAATAAAAGTAAATTAACTATAGACAGAGAGCTATGAAATATTATATATATATGAACTATTATATATAGAGAACTATTATATAGAGAGAGCTATGAACTATTATATATATATATATATATATATATATATATATATATATATATATATGCTCTGTTTTCTCCCAGAAACCATTTCCTTAGAGACAGTTTAAGTCTCATTACTCTGCACTCTGCATACAGCTACACTCTCAGCTTTTAACTGAAATCTGGCTAGGAAATAGAGAAAACACTTTGTAGACTGGCCCTGACATTTGAAGACACTAATGGAACAAATTCCATCAGACAAACTTGATTTCTTTTCCTGATAGAATTATAAGGTTGGCAGAAATGGGAAACACTGTAGATGGCATATAATATGTTTATTTTAACAAATAATTGATAGAATATTTTTATGACATTTTACTTTATAAAGAAATTCATAGTGGTTTAAGCTTCATCATGAACGTTTGTGTTTGGAAGTGCCTTTACTGTGGTACACAAGGAAAAACAATGAAAAGTGTAATATAACTGCCACAAGCAGGAAGTGAAAAACACTAACCTTTAAACTACAGAGTATCTGATTAAGGATGGAGAGGATACAAATCACAGATAATTTTGATAAACAGTTTAAACACAATAAAAAAATCAGATGGCCTCTAGAAAGAAACTGTAGTATATAGAATCAGACCTGGTTCATTTTATGAATTTATGAAGACATTAGCCAAGTTAAAAGGGAGGAACATAGAGATCCCTTGTCTAAAAGAGTTTGTTTCTTCATGTGTGTTTCTCTGTGTGTGTTCAAGTATGCAGTTACTTGTATTGTATTTCCAGTTCCATGTGTGCACCCGTGTGTGATCAAATGTGAAGGTACATTTGTGCACCTTTGTAGGGATGCTACAGTATCACCTCAAGTATCATCTTCAAGCATGTTGTCCATTTCCTTTGAGATAGGTTATCTCTTTAGTCTAGAGCTCTAACGACTCAGGATAGTTTGTCTGACCAGTGGGCCTCAGCAATCATTCTGTCTCCCATTTGCCAGCACTAGGATTACAAATGTGTGCCTCCTCACCTGGCATTTTAGCATGGATTCTGAGGCTTGAACCCTCTTTACTGACTGAGCTATCTCCTTAGGCCAAGGTCAATTGGTTTCATTTGATGTTTTCCTAATGGTGAGCGGTGCCTCCTCTTGCTAGATGACTACTGTAAGCAAGTGCAAAAAAGCTCACATCTATGTGTCATAGGCTAGGCATCTGTCTACAAAAGTATCGAGTCTGCCTGGTAGAGATGTGACATCTTCAGTGCAGTCTTGTGATACTGCTGTATGCATTTAGGTATATAAAAGCAGACATAATTCACTAGTTGAGATATGAACACATCAGCCAAGTTAAGATGCAGAAACACGCAGATACGGTTGATTTCTTTTCTGTCAATCAAATAGAAAAAAATGTATTCCAAGACATTCAAAGACTCATTCTTTCATAAAAGATAAAATTATCATTATATATTTAGAAATTTCTTGGAAAGCAGATAAAACAGAACCATGTAACTAAAAATGTAACTAAAGTTAATACCATTTTAAGAGGTCAATGACCCTTCCCAAAGAAATGCTATTAAAGGGTTACAAAATTATCTCCTTTTTTGAGCTTTGAATATAGTTCTGACATCAGTTCATGTCTTTGTAAGGAGTGTGTGTGTGTGTGTGTGTGTGTGTGTGTGTGTGTGTGTGTATGCCCATGAATGTCCAGGAGCATATGCATACACAATGGTGCACAAGTATGTACACTTGGGCATGTGAATGAAGTCTTGAGAGACCAAGAGGTCATCAGATCTGCCCGCCACCTGTTCCTTTGAGTCACAGACTCTCCCCACAACTGAGGATCACATTTTCTTGGTTATGCTATAAACTAGGAAACCCCATTGGCCCTCTTGTCTCTATTTCCCTTGGAACTAAAGTTACAACTTATGCGGGAAGTATAAGTTCAGGATCCAAACTGTAGCCCTCTTTTTTGTTCAGCAAGTACTCTTGCCACAGCCATCTTGGAAGTCACCAACATCTTAGCCTTAATCCTCTCTTATCTAAGGTGGTGAAGGGAAACAAAGCACCAAGGTGTTTCTCTGTATTCCCTTCCCAGAAAGAAGTTAATAAACAAATGAGTCCTACGAATGGGAATCAGGAAGAATTCTGCGGGATTGCAACATTGATAAGAGAACTTTCTCTTGTGTCATTTGTTTGAGACAAGGTCCAGTAAGTTCTTTGTCTCAGAATTGATAAAAACAGTTCATGTAGACAGCTACAATGTTCATGAAAATGTGAATAAGTGGAAAGCATGCTTCACAGGTGACACACATGTACCCTCACATATTATTATAGAGGTGGCCCAAGGAAGTCGATGTAACCTAGCACCTAGAAGTCAATCAGGGACTCAGTCTCTCCATTGGAGCTCTGCTTTGTCCAGAATGATAGCTTTCCAGCCCCCCAAAGTCCACTGACCACCTACCAGTATCCATTATGTGCCAGTCATAGCTACTCATTGGCCTTCTGCCCTTGAGATTCAGCCCTATCTAGTCCATCCTACAGAGGAGTGACTCATCCTTCAGTGCCACTCCTACAGCAGGGACTGTTTCCCACCACACAAACTCAGACTCCCTACCTAGCTGCTGATTCTCCCTGCCTTAATCCTGCATTGGCAATTAGGAGCCCTCCTATCCTCCCTCAGAGACTTCAGGCAGCACACACAGGACAACTCCTTTGAATGCTCTGGCTCCCGCATCCTTTTTATCTTTTGTTAAAAAAATAATAATAATGCCTTTCATTTCTCTTCCTCTAGACTTTATGTTTGCGTTTGAAGTCCTTTTCCTGTTAATGACCTCACAGTGGATGTTCCCCTTAATTGAAGACAAAACAACAAAGCCAAAGACATCG
Source organism: Mus minutoides (assembly GCA_902729485.2). Taxonomy (NCBI): domain Eukaryota; kingdom Metazoa; phylum Chordata; class Mammalia; order Rodentia; family Muridae; genus Mus; species Mus minutoides. The sequence continues at coordinate 1,062,956 of LR749796.1, read as the reverse complement.
CCCTCCTGCATCTCATGCCTGTTAGTTTCTTATTAAAGTACCACTGGATGCACAAACAGCTGCTTTCAGGGACCTTTTTACTTCTACAAAGAAAATATAATGGTAAAACCTATTAAGGACTCTAGCAAACAGAACTGGATGTTTTCAGAAATCCTCACTCCTGGTGTGATCCTAAAGAATAAGTATATCTATTTGGGGAAAATATCAATCAAAAATATTCCTCTTTGTCCATGTGATAAAATGGACTTAGTATAATGCCTTAATCCTTGCACTTGGTCCAAGTGCAAGCCTTTGATCTCAACTACTCCAATAGCCCAGGCACAAAAAGCAAATGTTCCTTTCAGAATGCCATGTTAAGGGCAGAAGGTAAATTGGTAATCAGATTCTCCCATGGCAGAAGCCTTACCAACAGATGGATGGCGAGACAACCAGTATCTGGCAGATACAATCACAATCAACATTTGCTTTCGTGACTCTCTCAGTGGTTAGCTGTAGGCAAGCACCTTCTATTTCCCTTTGTCCTCTCACTTCAGGGTGCTTTGTCCCTTCCTCACAAATAGTATTAATATTTAGCTTTTCACAATTGAGGTAGATATAGGTGTGATTTATCTTGGGAGAAATAATTCAACTCAATATTTCCTTAAGTCTCCACTGGAAATGCTCTTGTAGAATATGGGCTCTGGCTTCAAATGCATGATATACATTTGAACAGTTCTGTTCATCTGGATGGTGATAGCAAAGTATTTTTTTCCAGGTGGTCGTATCTGTAATTAAATTATTTTTAATAATATTACAAAATGTGAAATGTCAGGATGAGCATCCAACATTTAAGATCACAATAGAGCATAATCAATACAAATGTGTTGGACAGCATTCATAGCTATCCCAGAAAACAAGCTGTGGTCCATGGGCAGCTTATCATTTTTCAAGATTTGGGTTGAATACTTCCAGGTTCTGAGCCTCTAGGAGTAACCAACCATTCTGAGTAGTTAATTGAATTTAAGTTTCACTCTGTAAGATTAAAGTCATGCCTGACTCTTCTCAGGTAGATAGGAACCTGAGACCATGGATCTAACAAACAAACAAACAAACAAACAACAAAACAAAACAAAACAAATTGTTCTGCTAAAAGAAAATTGTACAGGTGAATTAATTAATCTCCTTTATGCTCCCAGCAGGTCACACTTTCAGCTATCTGCCAGAGCTCTCTGGATTCGTGAATGAAAGAACACACACACACACACACACACACACACACACACACACACACACCAGCTAATTTTGATATGCCTTAACTAACTCTCAATGGTTGGGCACTTCCAAACCTCCCATCTGTTAGCATATTCTCACCTCCAACTTTCCTGAATCAACTTCCTAAACAAATATTTCATCTCTGCTACACAAGATCCAATCAAAGGAGTGTTCCCTAGGGCCACTTTCCCTAAATTCTTACAAGGCTGGATGCTTTCTTTCCTACAGCTCTTACCTCTAATCCCTCTGCTTCTCTGAAAAAGCACAAAAAATGTAGATAGATACAGATGCGTACATATTCCCACACATAGGAAGCCCATAAAAACACAAAACTAGAAGTTGTATATACACAGAGGGCATGTAAGTTTCTTTCTTTCTTTTTTTCTTTTCTTTCTTGTTGTTTTTGTTTTTGTTTAAAGCAATGGCAATATTATTAAACAAAGGACCTCCAAAGATGCCACTGAGCTCCTTTTGTATTGGTCATCTGCCACAGGACATGAGGCCTGCCCTTAAGGGTGAACTCTAGAACCCCATGTGGTGCAGACCTCTTCAGGCCCTGTGTATGCTGCCTCAGTCTCTGCGAGTTCATAGTAACACTGGACTTGTTGTTTCCACAAGGCTTTGATTCTCCCTGGCTCTTACATACCTCTGCCTCCTCTTCCTTGAGATTTCCTGAGCCCAAAGGGAAGAGATTTGATTGAGGTATCTATTTTATGGTTGAGTGTGTCCAATGCCTTTCACTCTCTGCATGTTATCTGTCTGTGGGTCTTTCTGTCTTTTCCCATTTGCTGCAGGAGGAAGTTTCTCTAATGACAAATGAACAAGGCATAGATCTATGGGGAAAATAGAATGTTCTTTTATTTATTTATTTATTTATTTATTATTTATTTATTTATTTATTTATTTAGTTTTTTGAGACAGGGTTTCTCTGTGTACCTCTGGCTGTCCTGGAACTCACTCTGTAGACCAGACTGGCCTCGAACTCAGAAATCCACCTGCCTCTGCCTCCCAAGTGTTGGGATTAAAGGCATTCACCACCACTGCTTGGCTAAAATAAAATGTTCTTAGGTGTCATTTTACTGCTATGTTCCTTTAAACATAAATTTTAAAATTTAGTAGAACAGTCATATCTGTTTTTCCTCCTAGGTCCCTACTTGATATTCCTCTAGTCCCCAAACTATCTAGTCTCAGATCTCAGCTACACCAGCAGCATGGGGTATGCAGTCTACCTATCCTGGAATCAGCTATTGGTTAATGACTCCCACACATTTTGTGCTACTTTTCCACCAGCATGTCTTGCAGGCAGATCATCACTGTACTTCAAAAGGTTTCTAACTGGTTGGCATTAATATTTCTCCCTTGATAGCATCCAAAACACTTTCCAGTACCATGAATATTAGTCTATAGGAGTGAAAACTCTCAGAAAGCATAGATTCAGTATCTTCATGTTCCATGAGTTGTTTAGGTGTTGTCTTTGGTTTGTGAAGAGTCACCAAAAGGTTTGACAATAGCCTGGGTTGTTTAGAGATTCCCATGGGAACCCTTTGTCCAACAACTGGATTGGATATCACCCATTTCTGGTACTAGAAGCTACATTTGTTGACAATAAATGTCCAGCTGGGGCACTATCTTTCTCATTATTTGGCAGTTCTATTTAGATCTGTGGTGGTTTGAATAGGTATAGCTCCAATAGACTCATGTACTTGAATAATTGGCCCATGGGGAGTGTCACTAGTAGAAGGTGTAGACTTATTAAAGTAGGTCTGACCTTCCTGGAGGGAATGTGTTACTGTGGGAATGGACTTTTAGGTCTCCTATGCTGAAACTCTGCCCAGTATGAAACAAAGTCTCCTGCTGCCTTCAGATCAAGATGTGGAACTCTCAGTTCCTTCACCAGGACCATGTCTGCTTGCACACTGCCATGTTCCCTGCCATGATAATAATTAACTAAACCTCTGAAACTGTAAGAAATCCTAAATTAAGTGTTTTCTTGAATAAAAAGTTACCTTGGTCATGGTGTCTCTTCACAGGAACAAAACCCAAAGTAAGACAACCACTTTCATGTATGTAAAGCATATAGAAATCTTCTACTTAATTAACGTTCATATGATCCATCAAATGGCCCTTACTTTTAGTTTTCCCTCCCCATAGTCTCTCTCTTACCCAGCTCTTTTCTCCTCCTCCCTATTTGGTCCTCCTATTCCAGTGTCCTCCCCAATTGTCCATCCATAACTACTCGCTTCTTACAGAGAAGCATCCCTTTCCCCTAGTCCCTTATTCTCTACCTAACCTGTGTGGTTATAGGGATTGTAGAATGCTTACCAATGTTAATATCTATATCTATATCATCTATTTTCTGTATCTATATCTATGTCTATCTATCTATCTATCTATCTATCTATCTATCTATCTATCTATATGTGAACACATATCATATTTGCCTTTCTAAGTCCGAGTTAACTCACTCAGGATAATTTTTTTCTAGTTCCATCCACTTATATATGAATGTCATTTTTAAAGGCCAAGTAATATTCCATGTAAATGTACCACAATTTCTTTATTCACCCTTTAAGAGACATCTAGTTTATGTCTATTTTCTGGCTCTTATTAATAGTAGTAATGAACATGGATGAACAAGTTTTTCTTAGTGGTATAACTAGATCTTCAAAATAAATCAATTCCCATCTTCACAATGAACCAAAACACAAGTCTGCACTCTTACCAGCAATGGATGAATGTCACCCTTACTCCACAACCTTCCCAGCAAGAACTGTCATTTGTTTTATTGTGCTTAGCCATTGTGACAGGTAAAGGATGAAACCTCAAAGTGTTTGATTTATGTTTCCTTGCTAACTAATGCTATTGAACATTTCCTTAAGTGCTTCTCAGCCATTTGAGTTTCCTCTTTTGAGAAGTCTCTGTTTAGATTTGTGATAGGTTTACTTAATTGGGTTATTTGTTTTCTTGATTTCCAGCTGCTTTGAGTTTTTTATGTGTTCTAGATACTAGCCCTCTGTTTGATGTGGAGATGGAAAAACAAAACAAAACAAAACAAAACAAATTGTAGGAAGCCGGCGCCTCGGAAAGGCTGCCGGCTACCGGCGCCTCGCGAAAGCGGCCGCCGGCTACCGGCTCCCGGGAAAGCGGCCGCCGGCTACCGGCTCCCGGGAAAGCGGCCGCCCAGCGGCTCCAGGGAAGGCCGCCCGAGCTCCGGGAAGGCCGCCCGAGCTCCGGGAAGGCCGCCCGAGCTCCGGGAAGGCCGCCGCGGCTCCGGGAAGGCCGCCGCGGCTCCGGGAGCCTGCGGCTCCGCCCCATTACAAGATGGCGCGGGGCCGGCANGGCTTGGTGCACCAATCAGCAATCACTATGACACCCCTCCCCCTTCCCTGGGAGTGTATAAAAGCAGCAGCTCTGCTGCTGTTCTGGGTCCCTGGGAACTACAAGCAAGGCGCTCCAGAATAAAGCTGACTGAGAAGATCCCGGTGGTGGCGTGTCTTTCTTGCTGCTCGACGGAGGAGGCAGGGAGGCGCGCCGCAACAAATCAAAATACATTCAATTCTTTAGCCTTCTACTCTGTCCAAATGATGCTATTCTTTGTTGTACTGAAGCCTTTCAGATTCATAAGGTCCCATTTATTAATTGTTGTTTTCAGTACCTGTACTACCTGTGCTCTGTTCAGAAAATCTTTACCTGTGCTAATGAATTCAAGACGATTCCCCACTTTCTGTTTGATCAGATTCAAAGTGTCTGGTTTTATGTTTAGTTTTTTGATCCATTTGGAATTTTTTGTGCAGGGTAATAAATATGAGACTATTTACATTCATCTTCGTGCAGACTTTTGTCTAGCTCCGTTTGTTGAAGATGCTGCCTCCCCCTTCCTAGTGCATGTTTTTGGCTTCTTTATAAAAAAAAAATCAGGTTTCCATAGATGTTTAGATTTATTTCTGGGTCATTTTAATTCCATTGATAAGCATGTCTATTTATGCTCTAAAACCACATTGTTCTTATTATTATAGTACAGTTTGAAGTTGGGGTAGTTTTGTGTTGAAATTTTGCTTAGAATCACTGCTGTTGGTAGGGTGGCAATTTTTACTGCAATGTTAATCTTACTGATCCTTGAACATAAAAGAGCTTTCCATCTTTTGATATCCTCTCTAATTTCTTTTTTCAATGTCTTAAGGTTTTTTTTTTATAATGCAAGTCTTTAAATTGCTTGGTTAGAGTTATCACCAAGATAAATCTTATTTTTGAGGCTATTTTGAAAGGTATTACTTCCATGACTTCTCCTTCAATCCATTTATCATTGGTAAGACTACTTATTTTTCTGTGTTAATTTTGTGTCCTGCTACTTTGCTGAAAGTCTTTATCAACACTAAGAATTGTCTGATGGAATTTTGGAGGTCACTTATGTATGCAGTCATATCATCTGCAAATAAAGACAGTTGAAGTATTTCTTGGTTTCTGTGGCTTTTCTGGTCTGTAACAGAGTGTGGTGGAAGTGGGTAGCAAGTGCTTCTGGGATCCTAATAGTTATGAATATTAGGAATTCTGATTAGATGGTGATATTTGGTATTAGAAGCTGACAGAGATGGAACTAAAATAGAAGTGGGTGGGAACTGAAGGGACACTCAGGGAGGACATCAGGATGCACAAACAGGATCTGCTTAGTCTCTGGGTAGTGGGAGCAGAGACAGAGGGTGGAGAGACCACAGCAAATGGGACACTAAAGAGCTGTGGGTGAGATTTGGAGATTGGATTGGAGTGGGGGTAAAAATGTGAAGATCACTGACCTGCTTCTCTCGCCTATCTACTTTCCTAGCAGGTTTGGGCAGCTGGTTCTCAGAGAATGCCTGAGAGAGTTGGCAACTCTGGAAAAGAGACTGGGTGGTGCAAGGAAGACTCTAGTAAGAGATCTTCATGATCTGCTGAAGTAGGGAGCAGAGATGAAGGGGAGGACCCAGCTACAAAGCTGGGAATAAGACTGGAGGATTAGATTTAGGGGAGGAGGGAAGTCTGATTCTCTGGCCAGAGTGGCTGTGGGGCCTTTATCTAATGGGGTTTAAGAGTGGGAAGTTTGTCAGTAGTATAGTATAGCTTGTTCTCAGTTTTGATTGAAAGGCCTAGATTGCATGGACCTTTGCCCATTGCCTAAGTTACTTCCCATAATAGACCCAATTTTAAACACATGTACACTCAATTATTCCATCAAACAGTAAATGGACTTCTCCCTAAAATTTCATTATGGGGACACAGTTCTGCATGCGCGACAAAATAGTCTTGACCGGATTTATTCCTAGTCTGTGTTTAGGAACATGCTTGAATATAAATAGAGCTTTATCAAGTGTTTGATAAATGCAGTGACTTATTTCCATTCTATAAAGCAAGTGTGAATGCAAGTGGGGATCCAGGGTTGCCAAGAAGTTGCTACGTACATTCTTCAGAGCAGGAAGGAAAGAGCCCAAACAAAGTGTGAAGTCCCAAAACTAACAAACTATTTTGTATGCTTGCCTGCTCCGGAGACATACTTGGACCTCTAAAGCAAGTCTAGAACAACATTATATAGTCAGTAAGACCCAGACTCGAAAGAGTATTGACGACACAGGAAAATATCATAAATTAGGACTGGGAACAGCTTGGGCCGCAGGAGTAGAAATCTCCTTTTCTTTTCCTTAAATTGCTTCCTGGTGCTAAATCTCCAATTCCACTTTGGAAATATTTGGATAAATGGAATCTGTTGGGAGGGAGCAGCTGTGAAGAGGTCAGACTTTTCACGGACATGCCCATAGCATTGTGGAGGATCATGAAGTCAGAGCAGTCAGCTTTTAGGCCTGTACTGAATGCATGCATTTATAGTAAAGGCTATAATAAAAATACAACCTGAAAGTAATGCTGAAAATCGCATTTGGGAATATATTTGCTCACTTTGTGGTTAGAAACAGCAAAATTCCCAGAGGCAAAGATAGGAAATGTTTTATTTATTCTTCTAAAGTCTTATTCTTAGCCATGTGTGATGCTATGGACCTATAATCTCAGCTACTCAGGAGACTGAGACATGAGGATCACAAGTTCACAGCCAGCCCAGGCAGCTTAGTGAAGCTCCATTTCAAGTCAAGATTAAAAACAAACAAACAAACAGCATTGGGAATGTAATTCAGTAATCTATAGAGTGTTCACCTAACATATGTAAAGGCTGGGTCCAATCCTCAGTGTAGCAGTAATGTAAGTAAAATAAAGTTATGTTTTCTCCAAGATTCTTATAATATAGAACAAATGACCATTGCAAGTTTGTTTCTTTTAAAAATATTATTAATAAATGTTTAATCAGTTAAAACATAGGCTATCAATAAACAAAGCCTACCATAAAATAGATTGAGTTTGATCTTCGTGATTATTCTTGCTGGCCTCTCAGCCCACAAACACTGCCCTGTATCCTCAGCCCACCACCACTATCTTTGTCTAGGTTAAGCAGTTTTCATTCCAGATGTAAGGCAGCACTTGTATCCATGATCTACTATGCCTGCACTCTTTCATAGATCCCTCCCTTCCAGCTTCCCTCCTTCTTTAAGCCTTATACATTAAATTTCTCATACCCCACCGTGCATTCAAATGCATGACTGGCTTACATTTATGTTCATCACACATGGAAAAACAGGGTTGCAGACACAGTATGCACTGTGGTATCTATATCAAGAGTGATACAGAATTGCATATGAAACACATCACTCACATATCAACAGATGGTAGAGAGGAGCCATCCCTACTGCACCCATGTGTGACTGCAAATCACATTCTGGGAATCATTAATAAGAACATTCCTAGAACAAAACAGGGGATAATAAAAACTTCCACAGTCCCTGTGAAGCTGAGCTGGCTCTGTGGGAACCTGATACCGAAAATAAATGTGGAGCTAGAAGAGCAGCTTTATTGAGTCTTTAGCAAGGACACTCTAACCATTGCTTGAAAACAATGGTCCAGGTGCCAGAAGATTGCTATGCATAGATATTTGATTTCTTCATCTTAAAACACAGATTCTTTGGAAGAATATTCTTGTGGTGTAAGAACAGCACAGTTCCAAAAGCTGAGGTTCTCATTTGCTTTCCTGTTGCTGTGACAAATACAAGACTCGAAACGACTGTCAGATGGAAAGGGTTTGTTTCATCTTACAGGTTCACTGTTGAGGAGAGTCAGAACAAGAATTGTAGGTTAAAAACCTAGAGGTCTACACTGAAGCAGAGACCATGGAGGAATGCTGTCTACTGACTGGTTCCTAGGCTCTCATTTAGTCATCTTTAAAAAAAAAAAAAAAAAAAAAACAACCTTCTATTCACCCTCTATCTATATATTTCTAGATATAACCTACTCAGTCCATATAACATTATTTGTATGTATATTTAACAACAATCTACAAACACTTGTCGTTACACCCACAGGTAAGTATAGTTCTCCCCATTTATTTAGAAAACTTCTATTATCAACAATAGGTATCACTACAAAAAAACAACAGCCAATAAAAATATATAGCGGTCGAGTCCAGAAACAATGGACACACCTACAAAACACGCCCACACCTACAATTGAAATAATATTATGGAAGAGAACACAGAAAGTCTGTAAGAGCCAGAGGACTGGAGAGGTTTCTGTTAGACTGTTTCCTAGTAACATCAGAAACTACGCCCATATGGTCTCAACAACACGACTGCCCAAACGTGAACTGAACATGGATGACACTAATGGACATGCCAAACCAGATTGGGAAAAGCACATGAGCCCTCAATGTGCACCAAGAACTATAGGCAGCTAAGGTAAGCTTGGATCTGGGTAGGTGCTCTTCTCCTGAGAAGAACAGTCATCCCTGACCACAGCTATCTTCCTTATATATCCTAGTCCTAACTAAAAGAGTGGTGCTGCCTAAGTGGAATTTTCTATTCTGTACCAATTAGCAATTTAAACAAATGACCGTAGGCATTTCTAGGCTAATCTGATAGAAGCAATTCCCCACCTGAGGTTCTCTCTTCCTGGATGATTCAAATTAAGAAGCAAGGGTAGCCATCACTGCTACTCTTTCGGCTTTTAAAGCAGAGGGGTGGTTAGTACACCCATTTGCTGAGTGAGTTTTGTAAACAGGGAGGGTGCTTTATATCCTCCTCTACTTTATTTTTTAGAATAGCCCGGTAAGACAGTTTATGTCATACTTATTTTATGTATGCCAAAACCTAGACTCAGAAGGATGTCATGATGCAGCCAGAACGTTAATGTGTTTATACTTAGAAAATTGTCACTTGTGATGAGAGGAGGCTTTAAGAGCTGCCAGAACATTGGTGTGCTCGCAAGAGCTCTTAGGGAATCTATCCATCAGTTTGGTCCCCTTCTGGAGTAAACCTGAACTACCCACTTACTACACCATCTCCCAACGGGAATTCTCCTTCAGACGTGCAAAAGCTGAGGCTGTTGCCATGGATGGTCCCAGAAGACTCCAGTAGGAGGCATTGCTTCTCACCCATAGCACAGGATTTCTATCCCATACCAGGAGTCTCAGGATGCTTCTTAGACAAGGAGTGGCTTGTGCCCTTCAAGTCCTAACAGTAGAGAGGCCGCGCTGCTTCCTCTCTTGACAATTGCTTGTATATACTGATGATACTGGTGTTCAGGTTAGTTCAAAAGAGCAATGACCAACACATGAACTTTCAACTATAAGCCACCGTTGAAGAACATATAGATGTCACTCAACTTTGTTTTCCAAATCACAAAAAGCCCAGTTAGGAATTATTCTCCTGGTTCCTTTCTTTTTTTTAATCAGATACTTTCTTTATTTACATTTCAAACCCTTTCCCAGTTCCTGTCTCTTCTGGAAGCACCCTATCACATCCTCCCTCCTCCTGCTTCTATGAGGGTGTTCCCCCACCCACCCACCCACTCCTACCTCCCTGATCTCCACTCTTTTACACTGTGGCATCTATTGAGCCTTCATAGGACCAAGGACCTCACCTCCCATTGATACATGACAAGCCCGTCCTCTGCTACATATGCAGCTGGAGCCATGTTCCTTTAATCATTCATATTCTGAAATATTTTTTGTATTGGTTTATTCTTATTTGAAATTTTCTTTCTGAGCAATTAAAGAGAATGACTGAATTGTTTCCTAGTGTTTTCATCTTCATGGGCATTGGGGGAGATGCATAACTAATTTTTTTTCTACTTTTATTAGATATTTTCTTCATTTACATTTCAAGTGTTATCCAGCTAGTTCCCTATATCCTCCCCCCTCCCGGCCCTGCTCCCCTACCCACCCACTCCCACCCCTTGGCCCCTGCGTTCCCCTGTATTGGGGCATATAAAGTCTGCATAACCAAGGGGCCTCTCTTCCCACTGATGGCCAACTA